>CM030178.1:14787834-14850334 GCA_017639675.1 Aplochiton taeniatus | reverse complement strand
CGCCCCGGGGGGGTCAGGCCAAGAGGGCATGCCGCCTGGCATCCACCCGCGACGTGCGTCTGGCTCCTGTCACCACGCTGGCTCCCCGGGGCACGTGGGGAGGGAGGGGCAGAGAGAGAGAGAGGGGGGGGGCCTGGCACGGCACGCCGGCAACTGGTGAAGTTGGCACGAGGGGCCGCGGAGCATTCTTTCACATGCAGGGGTCTCGCTGAGGCGGAGGGGGCTTTTTGGCAGGTGCCCGCGGTGCCGTTTCTCTCGCCGTCGGGGGCGCTCCCAGGCTCCCCGAACGGCAGAGGGAACTGGGGATGTGAGGGGGCAGTGGGCAGCGCTTCAGCCTGGCTTTGCCACGACTTCTGAGGGTCAGGGAGGACGGAGGGGTGGGCAACGGATTTAGATGGAAGGTTTATCAGGGAAAAGTCAACAGCCCCCCCCCACCCCCCCACCCCACCCCACCCACCCCACCCCACCCCACCCCCACCCCCGCCCCTGACTGTCAAATTGGCGGAGATCTATGGAAATATGCATTGTGCGTATTGTCAAGTCACTCTGTCTTGGCCCACACAGATCCCCCATAATGCAGCATTCCAGGAAGAGTCTTTGCAGGCCATTTACTGTAAATACTGCCATCTCAACAGCCGTGATACAGTTGAAAAAATCCTCTTCAAACATTTAGCGTTTTTTGAACAAAACTTTATTTAAAATTAATACATCCATGAATCACATTATCTCACCAATATTTTCATTTTAAACTCTGCCTGACAGATGATCCCCCCCCCCCCCCACTCCACCCAACCTCTACATTGTGTGTCCTCAATCCACAGCACCTCAGTCATCCCACAAGGCCTTGCTGCTGCTGCTACAGAGGTAAGCCCTAAGCTGCATGGGGGGGTAAATAGAGGCGCTGGTCACAGACTGGGATGGGGGTCTGCCCTACGCCCACGAGTAGAGAGAGGGGGGGAAGCGCGGGGAGGGGGGGGTTTGGGGCCTGGAGAGAGCCAGGGTGCGGTTGATAGGGTGTGTTTGTGCGTGTGTTTTGTGTGTGTGTGTGTGTGTGTGTGTGTGTGTGTGTGTGTGTGTGTGTGTGTGTGTGTGTGTGTGTGTGTGTGTTTGCCGTGCCGCTACAGAGATGGATCACCGGCACCTGTATCTGGTCCGTGGCCGTGGCTGGCAGCCCGGCGGCCCCCGTTTACATTAGGGAGATTTAAACTGTCTAAGGCCACGCTGACACGTCAAGGTGTTTCACTTTAATTACAGCCGGCAAGGTCACCTCCTAGCCAGCTCACCCTCACGCCGGAGGAGAAGGACGGAGGGGTGGGGGGGTGGGGCGGAGGGTATTTACATTCTCGTTTTCAACCCCCGCCCACCCCTCCCCCGCCCGTCTTTAACGCACGGCGGGTGACAGGCCACGTCGTTGAGCGTGTGAAAGGAGGTTGACACAAATCCAAAGTGCGACGCGCTGGCGTGACGGTGATGTATGTAAATGCACATACACTTACACACACTCACACACGCCATCGTAAACACAAACAAAACCCCACACGCAACGCAAACAAACAGCCACTAAATTATTTAGCGGGGCGCGCACACACGACCCACGGCGCGCGCGCGCGCAGAGCACAACGCCGCCAACACTCATCGGCCCGTCTCTTTGCTTTCAAATAATCGCAACCGACGAATTAAACGGCTCGGCGCCGCTGAACTGACGGAGGGTGTGCACACGGCGCTGAGTGGACCCTCTGGCCTGGGTGCAGTAACGTACTGTAGCTGTACCACCACTGGACGGGTTCAGCCCCGAGGGTCATGGGGGTGGGGGGGGTGGGGGGGGGGGGGCTGACAGGCTGGGGGTTAGCGCCGTGGCCGGAAGGGGTGAGGGAGTGTAGGCCTGAGAGCTCCGCCACCGAGGCTAATCAGGGGGAGGGAATGTTAGGGGGGCGTTGTGAGTGGGAGAGAGAATGCACATGAGAGGCGAGAGAGAGAGATAGAGAGAGAGAGAGCGAGAGAGAGAGAGAGAGAGGGAGAGAGAGAGCTGATGTGATGAGGGATGTCAGACTTGTATCTCTGGGGTTTCACGTTCTCTTTTTCACTGCCCATGGCTCTACCTTCACTCTTTTCCTCTGCTCTATCTCTCTATTTGTATCTCTCTACCTCTCTCTCTCTCTCTCTTTATCTACATCAGTAATAACAGCGTGCCTCATGGGTAAACCGGCACGCGTACTTGAGCTGTCAAATTATCAAATGAAATATCCGTTTCCCAAACCACTTCTATTCCTCTCGAGAATTAGAAAAATAAAACAAAATGAAAACTGGAAAAACTAACATTGGCATCGTTGTTTATCTTTTTTCTTTTTCTTTTCTTTTTTTTTTTTTGAAGAGGAGGGGGGTTTACAGTATGGAGAGAAAAAAAATCCTGACAGGAGAATCTTTGTTAGACGCCCCTGATATTCAAAGGCTAGGCACTAACCCCTGGTCCTGTTGTGTGGCTCCACAAAGGGCTGATGGCAAGCTGTCAGTTAAAAGCAGGCCTACCTTTCTTATCAAACCCACAGCTTTAGCCGTGAAAACAAATTAGAAAACAGGAGCAAGGGTGGTGGGTGCGAATAAAGAGAGAAAGGGAAAAAAGAGAGACGGGAGAGGGAGAGAGGGGGAGAGAAAAGGAGGAAGTGCCTTGGGGGCGAAGTTATTAAAGAAGGCACAAGCTGGCTGTGTTGGCAGCAGTTCAAAGGGGGTGGATTCCCCCCTTTGCCTCCTTGCGCCCAAATGGCAGTTGCTGGCACGACTGCTAAACACACAATGCCTCGTGGCGAAACTGTGTCTCTCATTGACAGATGAGTGGGGGGAACGGAGGGAGGAGGGGAAAGCAAAACACTGCCGTTCGCTGCTTTTTACCCCCCTTCTCCTCGGCAAATTGAGAAAGAAGAAGAACCCAAAGGAGACGCTCGTTCATCCCCCCCCCCCGGCCCCCACCCCCACCCCCACCCCAACCAGCGGTGAAAAGCAGAGCCCCCTCTCACCCAAAGTAGGTTGGTCATATCCATTAGAGGCAGGGGCGCTTGAGTCGGAAGGTGTGAAGAATTATGAAAGGGAGCTGTCCACATTCTTATAATTAACGGCAGGGGAAATGCTCACAGACCGCCCCTCCCAGAAAAGAACAGGGAGGGGGCTGGGGGGGGGAGAGAGCCCGCTCCCCTTTGATCCCGGGCCCGGCTGGTTGCTCCTGGACCTGTGTTCGCACAGCCGGTGGCGAAGCCGAACGCGAGCTCCGAACGCCCCGACACGCCGCCGCGAGGGAGGAGGAAACGCAGCCATTCTCCCTCCCTCTGCTTTGGGGAAGACGGAGAGAGAGAGGGGGAGAGAGAGAGAGGGAGAGGGAGAGAGAGAGAAAAAAAAAAGAAAAAAAGAAAGAGACAGAGAGAGAGGGTTTGTTCTATAATTTAGCCAGGGCCAAGGTTAAAAGATTGAATGAGGCCCCAGCCGTTCGGTCAATACCGGGTTCAATAGCTTTTATTAATAAATGGATGGCGGAGGGTTTATTTCACCCACACGGGGCGGGATCGGGCGAGGAGCACTGGCCACATGAAAGCGGTGCGATGAAGGGCTGGGACTCTGGTGGGCCGGTGAGGAGGAGGAGGGGGAGGAGGAGGAGGAAGAGTCTGTAAATCGGTTTTCCGAATCACAGCGACGCGGTCACAGCCCACGTGTCGTCACAGGCCTTCCGCAGGCAGAACGCCAACGGCTGGGGTAAACACGGGCTGACTTTAGCGCGGCTTCCCTTCACTTTGGCCTCTCTCCCAACACATGTGTGCGCACGGCAACACACACACACACACACACACACACACACACACACGCGGCACGTGCTACACATAGGCTACACATACGAGCATTGCTCGACATACACTGCACAACACACACGGCACATACTAACAGTCCCCCGCACATACATACACACACACACACACGTACACGTACACGTACACGTACACACTCACGCCACATACCACCACCGCAACAGACACACAGTGCATTCACTCGACACATAAACAACCGCTACAGCACCTAGGCTGATGCTGGTCAGATGAATGCATACATATATAATCAGCCCTGACCCCCGCCTGGTCTTGAGCAAGGCCAGCCTGTCACTGCTGCGGGGCACAGGTCCGGGACACTCAGCCCATCAATATGAGCTGCCCTGTCATGGGGTGGCTGTCCCAGGACAGGAGCAAGGGGCCGTGGGCAGAGGGGTCGAACACAACCCCCCCCCCCCCCCCCCCCAGCCCCCCCCACCCCACCCCCCGTTCCTCTCTTCCGTCAACGTGCACCGAGGAATGTTGAGTTTCGGCTCAGCTGCGGAATCTACAGCACCCGTTGCCATCCGCCGTGTTTTAAAGAAGGGTCATGTTGTTGTTGGGCTAGATAATGAATTTGTGTCCATTTCGATATGGCTACATGATCACCGAGGAACAGTTGTCCTCTCACCCCCCCCCCCCTCCCCTCGACGGTAAAGGGATCGTCTGGGGCCGTCGCTGGGTGTGTGTGAGGCCTCCCCACCAGCGAGGACACACTGACACACTAACACACACGGCTGTCAAGCCATGGCCGAGTCAGTCACGCTGGCACTGAGCTGCAAACACAGCGTCTAATGACAGATGACACGTAGAGAGGGCTGTGTGTGTGTGTGTGTGTCTGCGCGCGTGTGAGTGAGAGTGAGAGTGTGTGATTATGTGTGAGTGTGAGAGAGAGTGTGTGATGATGTGTGTGCAGGAGATGCAGAGCTCTACTCCATCTGTTTGTCTGCTGAGCGGAACACTGGCCGAGCATGTGCGACACACACACACACACACACACACAGGAGCGTGCACTCTGACGTGCACGTCGTTGTGCACGCTCACTGGTCATTCTGTGTATGGGCTTCCACTTCCCGTGCACACACGCGCACCGGCTAACGAACACAAAACCCGAGTGCATACACACGTCTATAGAAACCAGCCTAAAACCTACCATGAAAATGACACTCGTTCTGAAGAACTACTAACGCTGCACAGGGAAGAGATAGATTGGAAACAGACAAATCTAGGCGCCTCTGTGTGTGTGTGAGTGTGTGTGTGTGTGAGTGTGTGTGCGTGCGTGCGTGCGTGCGTGGGCGTGCGCGGGCTTGTCTCCCCATGCGCGTTCCATTAACAACCTACCTGCCTCCTAGAGCAGGGGATTTAAGCCGAATCACCTTGGCCGCGACGCTCTCCAGAGGCCCCCCACAGCTGCCAGCACAGGGGCCAGACGGCAGCCGAAGACAGTCGCATTCCGAAATGTATTTCCTACGATACTTTCTCAATTAAGGGGCCCCCTTTTCCCACAGAGCTCCCCGCTAATAGCATAATGGCGGGTGGGATGTCACTGAGTGGTGTAATGTGCCTAAGTCCCACACAGCGTTTTAATGCTTTCATAATTGGAGCCCACTTTGGTGCGGCGTGCCGTCGTCGGCTGTTATTTGTAAAAACGTGGACGGCAGATATAATAACCAGCCTTGGTCCTAATGCAGGGCTCTTTGTGAGAGGAAGGGGGAGGGGGAAACATGTGTCGCTAATTGGGTTTGGCTGAAAAAAAGACATTTAAAACTCATAATTTCATTTTACATGCCTTTTATGGCACATTGTGTTCGGAGGGAGGGGGGAGGAAGCGGCAAATGTGGCTGTGTTTCGAATCCATTTCGAGGTTAATGGTCAAGTTTCCGTCTTTTAAAAGTGGTTGAATCTCACTGAAAGGATTCGGGTTAATTAATTGCGTAGCTTGATTTTGCGTTTGAGTACCTGTAAACTCGCGGGCACCGGCAGCCTGCCGATGGAACTCGCCCGCCAGAGAAAATAAACACGCATTTCCATTCAAATCAGAAAATGTGATACATTTAGAACAAGTAATTATTCTAAACTGTTACGCGCAATTAAAAGTCCCTTCAAGTAAGTTGCGGAAGTTCCGTGAAGAGACGTGCTGTACTCGTCTTGCTCCGCTGTTCCTTCCTTCTCGCTTTCTCTTCGCCTCTCAAGATGAAAGGAAAATGGCGGTTGGCCAGTGATTAGGGATGCCACCCTCACACCGTACATCACCCCCCCCCCCCGCCCTCCAGCCCCTTGACCCCCACAGCCCTGTCCCTGGCCCTAACGACTGCCACTTGGTGCCCCCCCTCCCCCCCGGACGTAGGGTTCCGCGGGGCTGCGACCCCGGGGCCCGCCGCCAAAGCCACCGCCAGGGCCTTCGCCCCCCCCCCCACCCTCCCCCTGCGCGTTAGCGCCCCCCCCCCCCCCCCCACCCCCCCCCCCCCCCCCCCCCCCCGCTGCTGGGTCGCATTGCATCAATGTCGCCGGGCAATAACAGGTGCTCCATCTCAGTCACCGCGCCCCCCCCCCCCCCCAGCGTGCGCGCACAGGCCCCGCAGGCCCCGTATCTATCACGGGGTAATGGCCGTGGACGGAGCGCCCTCTCTCTCAGAGCACGGCGAGACGTGGCGTGCGGTACAAATTAGCCGGGGCCCTGTTACTCATAGATAAACTGTTGCCCCCCGAAACCGCTCTCGCCTCATCTCCGGAGCGTGCCCCGCTTCTTTTCTCCTAAAAAATGAAGTGTCTGGGGGAAACATCCCCTCCCCGCGAAATGAAATGAAAAAAGGCTGCCGGAGGTTAGGGAGCAGGCGAATCATTCAGGGCGGGGTGATGAAGTGCTGGTAAGAGCCTCCGCAGGTGCCTGGAGAGAACAACTTGTCGCATAATCGTAAAAGCTTTTTTGATCATTTAACCCGGGCCGCCGATCAATCTCGGCGCGAAGCAGCCGTGCGAGAATACACAGACAGAGACACGCGCGGGTGCGCAGAACACACACGCGTGACAAGGCACACTTTTTCACATTTTCTGCAGAGACCCGCGGCGCCCACAACTCAGTCTTTTGGAGGGCTTCGCGTGGTGCCATCTCTTGTTCGCGCCCACACCGACGACATCGTCGGAATAAAACGAAGCCATCGGAGGGGGAAATGTGAATCGCTTGGTGGACGTTTTCACCGAGCGAATTCCACCCACGGTATTCCTGCGGTTTGGAAGGAGTTGCGCAACTGGGTGGCGTGTTTTAATTAGCTAGCGTTGCTCCGGGGAGACGGAGACAGGTCGTGCTGGGATGGGAAGGCCCCCGGGGCAGTTTGCTCAGCCTACGGCGTGGACT
This sequence comes from Aplochiton taeniatus, assembly GCA_017639675.1. Lineage (NCBI taxonomy): Eukaryota > Metazoa > Chordata > Actinopteri > Galaxiiformes > Galaxiidae > Aplochiton > Aplochiton taeniatus. The sequence continues at coordinate 14,843,134 of CM030178.1, read as the reverse complement.
TCAGCCACACCCTGATACGGCACGCGCGCGTGTCCGAGCTCCCCCCCAGAACCTGCCGTAAACACGGGCAGCCTCAGGCACGGGAAGCTCACCCTCACACCTCCGTAGAGGCGCCTTGTGATCTAACGGCGTTCCTCTAAAATGCCCCCGCCCCCCTTCAAAACGCACACAGTCTCCCTCTGTTCTCCTTCGACTTCTCCCGGATCCCTCTGGACAGACGACGGAGAGCGCACACGTAGAGCGGCTGTGTGACGGCCACGTTGCATTCCAACGACCTCCCCTCGAGGTGATCCAGGAGGACGCGTGTTAGAACGGAGCCAGCGTGGTCCTGACAGGCGGACCGCGGCACAGGGCGCGGGGGGGGGGGGGGGGGGGGGGGGGGGCGGGCGCGGGCGACCGCACAGAAGCCCCCCGCCAGCTGGTGGTGGAGCTGCGGCCAACTGTCCGTCTCAGCTGGCAGCTTGCCCCGACATGCCAGGGGAGTCCGGCGAGGGGGCCCCGGCACCCTCCGACCAGCCAGGGGCCGTTGGCGTGCCAGCAGGCCCCGTACCTCTCGCACGGACCAACCCAGGCGTCAAATCAAAGGGGAAGGGCCAGGGCCGAGACGAGCTTAGGAAAACACAAAACGGGCCCGACTCTGCGGATGGCGGTGGGGCACGGTCAGCCGGTCTGTGTTTTTGAAAGGGGGAAACCACGCACGTTTCTGGGGATGCCATGGTGGACGGCGTACGTGTCCTCGCGAAAACAGGAACAGGAAGTGGACGACGGCAAACAGCCCCACGGCCGCAAAACAGACACGCGTTCGGCGAACATTTCCCTAACAGGCCAAGCCGGCATCCCACCTTTTCCCGCCCCACCCTGACAGAACCGACTGCCAGACCGTTCCCGACGGAGGGGAATCATTCCCCGCCAACTCCTACTGTCCTCGGGGGCCCCGAGCGCCCCGCGGTGGGTGGACCGACGGCGCTCCGGGAACCTTCCCCCTCTCGCTCTTCCCTGCCGTCTCGGCGGGTGAAATATGAAGGCCTCTTTCGTTAGCTGGGCTCGCCCCTCCACTCCAGACGAGGCGGGGGGTGGGGCAACGGCGGCTCTTCCCGGGGAACAGTGGGAGTTGAAAAGACGCGGCGAACGAGAAGGAGGACGAAGAAGGGAGCTCGACGTGAATCAAAGAGGTGGGGGGGGGGGGGGGGGGGGGGGGGGGGGGGCGGGCCTGCAGATAACTAGGCTTCACGGGGTTAGCGCTGGGCCCGGGCCCGTTTGATGTCTACCACACCTTGGCGGTGGGCTGGAGACCTGCTCGCACGCGCACGCACGCACGCACGCACGCACGCACGCACACACGCACACACACACACACAAACACACACTGCGCGGGCACGGGCACACATACGCGGCACTCCAGGATGCGCGCACACACGCTGGGAGCGCTGATCGAAACATGACCTCGAGCGGATCGACTCGCGGGAAGGAGTATGCCCACAGCCCGACAAACACTTGTAATGAAATATGCAACAGTGACACGCACACACACACACACACACACACACACACGTAGTCGCTAAGTATCTGCCACGCACATATCAAGGGAAACTGATGCCTAGCGAGCGCGGCACACAGAGTTGTCAGTCAACGCAATGTACACTGACAAGCCCGCGGTGAGAGTAATTTCTCTGTCATTGTGCGCGTCTCTCTCTCTGCCAAATCGCTGTGTTTCAAGTCACAGCCCCTCCACTGGTAAATCGCTGGGTTTCAAGTCACAGCCCCTCCACTGGTAAATCGCTGTGTTTCAAGTCACAGCCCCTCCACTGGTAAATCGCTGGGTTTCAAGTCACAGCCCCTCCACTGGTAAATCGCTGTGTTTCAAGTCACAGCCCCTCCACTGGTAAATCGCTGGGTTTCAAGTCACAGCCCCTCCACTGGTAAATCGCTGGGTTTCAAGTCACAGCCCCTCCACTGGTAAATCGCTGGGTTTCAAGTCACAGCCCCTCCACTGGTAAATCGCTGGGTTTCAAGTCACAGCCCCTCCACTGGTAAATCGCTGTGTTTCAAGTCACAGCCCCTCCACTGGTAAATCGCTGGGTTTCAAGTCACAGCCCCTCCACTGGTAAATCGCTGTGTTTCAAGTCACAGCCCCTCCACTGGTAAATCGCTGGGTTTCAAGTCACAGCCCCTCCACTGGTAAATCGCTGGGTTTCAAGTCACAGCCCCTCCACTGGTAAATCGCTGGGTTTCAAGTCACAGCCCCTCCACTGGTAAATCGCTGGGTTTCAAGTCACAGCCCCTCCACTGGTAAATCGCTGTGTTTCAAGTCACAGCCCCTCCACTGGTAAATCGCTGGGTTTCAAGTCACAGCCCCTCCACTGGTAAATCGCTGTGTTTCAAGTCACAGCCCCTCCACTGGTAAATCGCTGGGTTTCAAGTCACAGCCCCTCCACTGGTAAATCGCTGGGTTTCAAGTCACAGCCCCTCCACTGGTAAATCGCTGTGTTTCAAGTCACAGCCCCTCCACTGGTAAATCGCTGGGTTTCAAGTCACAGCCCCTCCACTGGTAAATCGCTGTGTTTCAAGTCACAGCCCCTCCACTGGTAAATCGCTGGGTTTCAAGTCACAGCCCCTCCACTGGTAAATCGCTGGGTTTCAAGTCACAGCCCCTCCACTGGTAAATCGCTGGGTTTCAAGTCACAGCCCCTCCACTGGTAAATCGCTGTGTTTCAAGTCACAGCCCCTCCACTGGTAAATCGCTGTGTTTCAAGTCACAGCCCCTCCACTGGTAAATCGCTGTGTTTCAAGTCACAGCCCCTCCACTGGTAAATCGCTGGGTTTCAAGTCACAGCCCCTCCACTGGTAAATCGCTGTGTTTCAAGTCACAGCCCCTCCACTGGTAAATCGCTGGGTTTCAAGTCACAGCCCCTCCACTGGTAAATCGCTGTGTTTCAAGTCACAGCCCCTCCGCTGGTAAATCGCTGTGTTTCAAGTCACAGCCCCTCCACTGGTAAATCGCTGTGTTTCAAGTCACAGCCCCTCCACTGGTAAATCGCTGGGTTTCAAGTCACAGCCCCTCCACTGGTAAATCGCTGTGTTTCAAGTCACAGCCCCTCCGCTGGTAAATCGCTGGGTTTCAAGTCACAGCCCCTCCATTGGTAAATCGCTGGGTTTCAAGTCACAGCCCCTCCACTGGTAAATCGCTGGGTTTCAAGTCACAGCCCCTCCACTGGTAAATCGCTGTGTTTCAAGTCACAGCCCCTCCACTGGTAAATCGCTGGGTTTCAAGTCACAGCCCCTCCATTGGTAAATCGCTGGGTTTCAAGTCACAGCCCCTCCACTGGTAAATCGCTGGGTTTCAAGTCACAGCCCCTCCACTGGTAAATCGCTGGGTTTCAAGTCACAGCCCCTCCACTGGTAAATCGCTGGGTTTCAAGTCACAGCCCCTCCACTGGTAAATCGCTGTGTTTCAAGTCACAGCCCCTCCACTGGTAAATCGCTGGGTTTCAAGTCACAGCCCCTCCACTGGTAAATCGCTGTGTTTCAAGTCACAGCCCCTCCACTGGTAAATCGCTGTGTTTCAAGTCACAGCCCCTCCACTGGTAAATCGCTGTGTTTCAAGTCACAGCCCCTCCACTGGTAAATCGCTGTGTTTCAAGTCACAGCCCCTCCACTGGTAAATCGCTGTGTTTCAAGTCACAGCCCCTCCACTGGTAAATCGCTGTGTTTCAAGTCACAGCCCCTCCACTGGTAAATCGCTGGGTTTCAAGTCACAGCCCCTCCACTGGTAAATCGCTGTGTTTCAAGTCACAGCCCCTCCACTGGTAAATCGCTGGGTTTCAAGTCACAGCCCCTCCACTGGTAAATCGCTGTGTTTCAAGTCACAGCCCCTCCGCTGGTAAATCGCTGTGTTTCAAGTCACAGCCCCTCCACTGGTAAATCGCTGGGTTTCAAGTCACAGCCCCTCCACTGGTAAATCGCTGGGTTTCAAGTCACAGCCCCTCCACTGGTAAATCGCTGTGTTTCAAGTCACAGCCCCTCCGCTGGTAAATCGCTGGGTTTCAAGTCACAGCCCCTCCATTGGTAAATCGCTGGGTTTCAAGTCACAGCCCCTCCACTGGTAAATCGCTGGGTTTCAAGTCACAGCCCCTCCACTGGTAAATCGCTGTGTTTCAAGTCACAGCCCCTCCACTGGTAAATCGCTGGGTTTCAAGTCACAGCCCCTCCATTGGTAAATCGCTGGGTTTCAAGTCACAGCCCCTCCACTGGTAAATCGCTGGGTTTCAAGTCACAGCCCCTCCACTGGTAAATCGCTGGGTTTCAAGTCACAGCCCCTCCACTGGTATCTCGCGGCCGCCTGCCATGCTGCCGCCGCCGCCGCCGCGTGTGGCAAACGGCCGCGCCGCCCGCTCACAAAGAGAGGGGCTGTGGAGGCACCTTCACCGGCGCCTTCTCCACTGTGACCCGCGGAAGGGGTGGCGGTGTGCTGGGTACGAGAAGGGGAGAAAGAAGGAGGGGAAAGGACGGAGAGAGAGAAGGGGGAAGGGAGAGAGAGATAGAGAGAATGAGGAAGAGCGAGAGAGAGAGAGAGGAGAAGCCGTTGGAACACACCCTGGCAGGTAAGGGCTGTCGGAACGCATTGCCATCCTCTTAATTAGGTCAGTCCTGATACCCTGACGTCGGCGTGCCAGCGTATTGATGGCTGGGTGTCGGGGTGCCAGCAGCCTGCCAGTAGCCTGCCAGGCCCCCGCTGGCACCTTATCAAAGGACGCGCAAACGCTGCCACTGCTGCCCGCAGACAATCTGGCACACCCGGGTACACCGAGGCGAAAGAACATCCCGGAAAGAGAAACACACACACACACACACACACACACACACACACACAGACGGCCCCTTGGCTCCTGCCTGTACCACCGGGGTGTAATTGGTACATGGGCCTTCTGTGGCACTTTGAAAGGACGGGGGCCTAATCCACATGTGTACTATGAAATTGGCAGTTTTGTAGCCAGCTTCCCCCCCTTTGCGTCCACAAACCCCCCCCCCTCGCCTTTGCGTTCCCGTGCGGCGGTTCGAGTCCCCGCTCTCTCCCCCCCCCCCGCCCCGCCGCCTACCGAGGAGATCAGCCGCCTGTCTATCGGGGGCCCTCCTCTCTGCTCTGCCTCCGACACAATGGCCCTGGGTCTGGCCACGCTGTTTAGGCTGGGGAGGCGGACAAGCACGGCTAATCTTTACTCGCTTCTCGGCTTGACAAGATTTCACTTTGCGTGTGCGCGTGTGCGTGCGTGCGTGCGTGCGTGTTGGTGCGATCTCTGGTTTGTACACGGGTGTGAAGACCATCTGTTTGTTGTGCGTTTCCGTGTCAAAGCCCTAAATCAGTGTTAAGTCTGTGGGCTGGGTGGAAGCTGAGGATTTGGGCAGGACAAATGTAAACCCAACACACACACACACACACACACACACATCTCCGTATCCTCTCCATCACCGAATCCCATTGATCTCCTCCTCTCCGTGTTTCTCCTCACATCCCGATGTTGAAGAACACAAGCCTGCACCCCCCTTTGTGTTGCAGAGTGGGCCTTCCAGCCACACTGGCAGTGACTGGCACCGGGCTGAACCAACTTCAGCTGCCTCCTAACCGGGGGGGGGGGGGGTGTTGTCTAATTAAGCAGACTCTGACTCCCGTGAAAAGGAGTGGCTTTGCCCCCCAGCTGTTGACCAGTGTTTGGGGGACCCTGCGTGGGGGGGGGGGCGGGCAGCAGACCCCCGGACCGTTCGAAAACCGACTCAGACAAAGGCAGCCTCTGCCTGGCATGCCAGGATGAATCACGCCTGAGCCCTCCATAAATTAAACATGAGATCTGGAGGAGTTCTTTCAACAACAAAACAAACAAAAAGAAAAAAAGAGAAAAAAAAAAACCCAGAGGATGTTTCCCTGCTCACCCACGCCGCTTTTTGTGACTCGGACTCACTCAGAACTGAAGAGAAGAAAAAAAAGAGGGGGAGAGACGAAAGGAGGGGTGTGTGTGTGTGGGGGGGGGGGGGGGGGGGGGGAAGGTATAAACAGGTGCGGAGGTGAATTAAAAAGCAGTGCCCTCAAAGACTTTCTGAAGTGTGTGTGCTAGCAGTTCACAGTGGCCTAAAAGGGTTTTTTCAAAGCGGTCTCTAAAGGCACTCTGGGCCTTTCCCTGCACTGCTCCGGACTGGACCGGCTGTGAACTCCACTCCTCTGAGGACTCGACTCTCGGCTGAGCTCTCTTCCCTGGTCACGACCTCCGCAGTAGGGCAACATAAAAGTTGGAGTTGAACGGTTTTGGAGTCTTTTTTTCCCCTAAAGCTAAAGGTTCTCCTCCAGCCGTATTTCGGCACGTCATGGAAATTACGCTGATTTCTTAATCATAACTATCTCCATCTTAACTTTAGTGAATTGATTTCTTAATCATAACTATCTCCATCTTAACTTTAGTGAATGGTACGACTGTAAGTGAGGGCCAGACAAGACTCCCATGTCATGTGCCACCGCCTCCTTTTAAAACAAAATGGCGTCTACCATTTCAAACCCCAACGGTCCCCCCGCCTTACAAGCGGAATGTGACCCAGGAGGGTAAACACATGTAAACAGCATCCCAACCCCCCCCCCCCCCGATTGCCGTCATGGTGCTTTCAAACCGAGCCCCCCCCCACCCTCTCTCTCTCTCTCTCTCCCTCTCCCTCTTCTTCCTGCTATGAATCACAAGGCCTGTCACCACGGTAGCGGTCAGAGGCGCAGAGGGATGGGAGGCGGGCCCCTCTATGAATGAAGGCTCCAATAGGATCACGCTTGAAGGGCCACCTGCCGTGAGGCCGATGGGATCTTAAGGGCCACGTAAGGACTAGTTTTGTATCGGGGCAGGCCCGGGCAGCGTTTACATTCCGAACTGCCATCTAAGCCGATTGCTGTGTGCGGTCGTTAAGTTCTTAACGCCGTGACAGTGGCAGCCCGCGCTACCGTGACGCCACTGAGCGGCACTCTGGTTCCCGAGATAGACTTCCTCCCTCACACTCCCCGGGCCCTGGCATTCGGCGCCGTGCAAACTGCTCTGTCAGCGGATTTCCACCGTGACACCCCCTCTCTGAAGACGTGGGCGCGACAGCCGGGTCCTAGAGGTGACACGCTGAGGGGCGGCGTCGCCACCTAGATCCCCCGCACCGGCACCGTTCGCCCGCCAACGCCTCCTCGAGGCCCGCCGAAGGAGCGGCGACGCCCGGACCAGCCGCGGCACGGCGATCGAGCAGCCGGCTCACGGCCCCCTCGGGCCAACAGACGCCGCCGTGTTGTTCCTGCGTCACCGGCAACGCGGACACACATAGGAGGCCAACCAAAACAGCCCGGGCGATTGCAGTGTGATTGCCTCAGATCTTGGGGGGCCCACTCCACCGTTCCCTGCTGTCACCAACCCCCCCCCCCCCCCCCCCCCCCCCCCCCCCCCCGCCACCCACCCACCACCACCCCAACCCAACCACTACCTACCCCCCCCCCCCCCCAACCGCCTCGGCCGGGGGCTGGCGGGGTCCGCGGGAGCCCCATTTGCGGTGACATATGGCGAACAAGGCAGGCGCGGTGGAACGAGCGAGCGGCCCTGTCTGGAGACGTTGACTTACTGTCGTCCCCCGGCGCCTCTGGCAGCGCGGGGACAGGAGGATGAAGGGGATGGAGACGCAGAGAGGGAGGGAGGGAGGGAGGGGGGGAGGGAGGGAGAGAGGGAGAGGGGGGAAAGGGGGAAGGATTCGTGCAGGAGTTTTCGCCCCGGAGACACACTGGCAGTGGTGAGATTAGAAGGGGTAATCAATCTCAGTGTGGAGCCGGCCAATCCCGGAGCCGCCCGCCCACCCCCCTTCTTCCCTCCTCTCCTCTCCTTCCCCTCCCCCAACCCACCAACGGCCTGGCAACGTGGCCTGCTGCTCAGGTGGGGGTGGGGCAAGGGACCGACAGGGGTGGGGGGACAAGAGAGGGAGATGAAATGGACGAAGGAAAGACAAACATCCCGAAAGAGACAGACTGAGGAGAGAGAGAGAGAGAGAGAGAGAGAGAGAGAGAGAGAGAGAGAGAGAGAGTAGAGGAATAGAGAGGTAGAAAGAAGGTGGGAACCCACTCTGTTCCGAGTCGTTTGTCCTCTAGCAGGCCCCCGGCTGGACGGGCGAAGCAGCCCAGCAGCGGGAAGACATCTGATTACTGTCACCGTTTGTTTACGGGCCCAGCTTCCCCCTGTCACCTCGCTGGGGAGGCCCTGTTGTTGTGTGTGTGTGTGTGGGGGGGGGGGGCTCGGACGGCTCAGACACATCAACACGCAGCCCCGCAGATGGCAAGTGGTGGGAGAGCAGAACCGACCTATGGCTTTCCATTCGATCTAAAGGTCTCCACCATGGAGAACAGCGAGTTCATCAAGCCACATTTTTGAGTGGAGCAGAGGTGCGCAAGATCGCGCCCCATCATCCGCACTCAAAAACCCCTGTGACATCCCATTAGCGTCCGTTTTTTGGTTGTTGTTCTAAGTGTGACCACGGCTCTCAGGTGTCAGTACGGTTTACAAAACCCGATCAAAGACCCCCGTGACCCTCCCCGCGGGGAGACTGGAGAGCAGGGCAGGAGTTAATAAGTCACCGAGGACCAGGGCCTAGCTCGGATCGCTCCCACCCACCTTCGGCTAATTGCCGTCAATACAGCGGCTGACCCGGGAGAAAGCCCAGCCAGCGGACGGGAGAGTGGTGCGGCGGCCATACTGGTCCCTTTCACGAAGAAGTCACCGCGCTGTTAAACAAAACAAAAAAAAAAGAACAAAAAAAGATCCGGCGACAAGAAAAGCGCTAAAGGTGTGAAAACGAGACGACGGAAGGATGTGAAAACGAGGAGGAAGGCAGGAAACATCCCCACGGGGCCTTTTACAGATAAATGAAATAATTACACCCAACTCCCGGGTGACCGTGACCGTTTTGGTTCATTTTGAAGGAAATAATTAGAGTTTTTCTGTTACTGAGCCCTCGCGTGTGTGTTTTCTCATCGGCATCTTTAATCTTTAATCAGAGTGGAATATCTCCCTTTGGGCAGTGAGGTGGTTTGTGATAAGATGTAATTGTTATTAGTGCAGGCTTCTAGAAGGTGGTGCGCGTCGGGATGCAGTTCACGTGCTTGGCCACTAGGACAGAATGAATGTCTCGCGACACTAGGAACAGCCTTGTTTATCCATGCATATGTATGGGAGAGGGCGATGAGGCAGTAAGCGGCAGTAAGGTGGGGCGGCAGTAAGGTGGGAAGCCTTGGTCTAATTGGGCCAAGAGGTCCAACGCGAGTCCCATCTGGGGGGGTTGCAGGACCTTAATTACGAACAAACATGGCTGCCTATCGACGTGCGGCTGACTCGCCACGGGGGGAGGAAGAGGCGAGTAATCTGGACACCTCCCGGGGGTCACTCATGCCCTCTGTAAACAACCATGGATCCATCCAAAAACAAGAAGCGGAAGCATCGAAACGGAACCAGGTGAATGAATCGATAACAAGGGCCGAAAAAATATATATTACTTAAAGACAGAAGGAGACAAGACCAAGTCGTGTTTTTTACAAAACATTCAAAAACGACGTTCTGAAATCTGGTTTGAAAAGGTTTCAAAGAGCTCCCCTCTGGCGTGATTACGACGGAGGTCTTCAGCCTGTTCCCCTCACGTGGCGGACAAGGACGTCGCTGGGAGACACACACGGGGGCCCTCTCCTTCGCCCACGCTGCCGCCTTGAAGAGGAGACAGCCATGACGGCTAAGCCGAGGGAGTGAGGGGTAGAGGAAACCCAACGTCTCCTTGTGTCTCCCTCTCGTCGGGGACCGGAACCTCCGAGGGCTCGCCGAAGCTTCCTCCGCTCACGCCCGCTGCTCCACACAGCGCCCCCAGGCACTGGCATTAATTGAGCTGGTAATTGAACAGTTGTCTTCGTTAGTTCCGGTCCCGTGCTCGCGAGTGCTCGCTCACGGATTGAAACGTTCTGGGTGAGAGTCGGGCTTTGAAAGGCTGTGGCTGAAGGTTAGCGGGAGCGTCCTCCGCCGGCCGCCCTTTGTCTTCTCGTGTCGTCGGCGAGACGCCGGGGATGACTCACGATTGACCAATTCCTCGTCGCATGTTCCCGTGGCAACCGGCACACCAAAGAGACACAAAACAAGTGGATGAAGTGGGCCGCTGAATGTCGGCGGGCAATCGACCAGCGGTCATTAATATTCCTGGTGAGCTTCACAGGCACAGCACAAAGGCTTACCTGCAACGCACAGGGCTCAGGCTATCGCTTTGCCATTTGTAGCGTTTCTCCCTCACAATGCCGCTGTTGAATGTTCAAAATGCATTCAAACATGTATTGTTGATCACAATGAAGTTATACAAATCACATACAATTTAATAAACATCCTCAATAAATCGAGTTATTGTCTAGTATTTAAGTATTGTGTTTGATTGTGCCTTTTCATTGCAGCTAAGAAGATGAAGACGATCAATAAAGTTCATAAGTGGCCAAGTTTGAGAAAACGGCTCAAATTTGTGCAAAAGGTTTGGAAAAAATAAAAAATAAATAAAAAAAGAGGAGAGCAACGAGTACACAAATAAACAGCCGGTAAACAGTCAGGCCAGACATGGGCACGACCATGTGATTGGGGTCAGACAGCATGGAGGAAAAGATAATGGGAAATTAGAGGAGAGGTCCATGACCCCCTCCGATAGCTCTTAATGCCAGGCAATTTCCACCGATGTCGAAAACCCTCCTCTGCAAACCAAAGGCCGCGTCTGACCTCTCCCCAACGGTGGAGGAAGTTTAAGAAGGGTTGACAAAAAAAAAAAAAGGAAGTCTCATTGAGGAGAGAAAAATGGTAATTTGACTTGCGGACAGACATTTGCAAGCTCCTTTAAGGTGCATTTTAATAAATCTGCGGCAATTTGCATCTCTCGCTCCTAACCAATTATTAAAGCACGCGTCGGGTGGAGGCAGCGTTTGAGAAACTCAAACTCAAATTGTTTAAAAAAAAAAAAGGAAAACAAAATGAGGCCAAAAAAGGGGAATTTCACAATGAGTGGGCCAAACGCTCTTTTGATTAGGCAAAGACTTCGGGACAGTTGCTCTCCTCATTTAGAGCCTCATTTTGGAATGATTACCTTTAAGTGCTCTTAGACATCCTCCAGAAGTGGGGAAAAAAGTGCAGTGTTCCCGGCGTAGTAATGATGATGGGTAACATGTTAGACCGGTACAAAAACGGTTGTCGAACGCGCACGCCGAGGACTGTCAGCGCACATCAGCTTCAGCCAACTTCAGCCTGCACGCGGCTGACATCAGACAAACAACCGGATAAAGTGCGGCGCTTGATGGAGGTGGGGGTGGAGACGGGGGGACATGGGGGGCTGGGCTGTGATCAAACCACACTTTAAATATCCCCCCACACACCGTCTCAAACACCTCACATATGTCTACCTAGCAGCGCAGACACCTCTCTCCTCCCTGCCAAAGCGGTTTCCCTAAAAAGTCACAGCTTTGCGAGTAGGAAACGATTGCGCCGCGCTGCAGCAAACAACGCCCCAAAGCATCAAAAAATGGATCGCATATGAATATTCAACACCGGGATAAAAACTGTATTCCTCATTTTCACCTTTCTTTCTTTACTACATTGCAGATTGCATTTTTTTAAGTTGCTGCATAATTAATGGGTGAACCAAGGAGTGTGAATTTGTTTGTGGGCCAATATAAGAATGTAGGATAAAGTCTACTCTTCGGCTTGCACCGCTGAGAAGGACAACATTACCCTGGTCACAAGGTTGTATGCTACTCCAAAGAAACGGTGTTCTTTCTTACTGTCCATGTAAATTATTATTTCTCCATATCACATTTGGCCTGCAAAGAAGGAAGGACACATTAAATTCCTGAAACACTGTATTTATTTGTTCTTCAGAATAAATAACACAACATACTTTCTCCATTTTAGAGAAAAAAAAAAGACATTTTGAATTGATATCCGTCTCAAATTCTCTAGCTTCTTTTCCTCCCAACATTCCCCGTGAGCTTGTTTAGTTAAGCCCAGCACGTGCGCCGGTGAAGTAAGCTTGGAGGAGACCAACGTTGTCCACCCACCACCATTATCCCCTCTGCTTGTTAAACAGGGGACATCTCACACCCACAAACTCCCTGGCACAAGTGAAAAATCCCCCCGCCTCAGACAGATTTGTTCCCCTGACATCAATCGTTGATCCTGTAATTTTCCCGACCTCTCCGGGCTTTTCCCCCAATGCTTGATGTGCTTTTAAAATGTATGTGTGCCATTTGCCTCCGAGTAGACAATCGGGTGTGCAAACGTAAAGCGGGAGATGAAAAACGGCTGGGAGCGAAGGGCTTTTGCGAGCTAAAGGGATACGTCGTCGTAGCTTTTTTTCTCGAAAGGTACACAGATACCCCCAGGAATAGATTTACTGGCCTAGAATCGGTTGTCAGAATGTGATACATTCAGAAGTTTTGCGGAGAGGAGTCTAGCCAAATCCATGCATTTGTGATCTGTTCTCTCTGCTTCTGTGTGTGCGCGCGCTATGCTTGTATGTGTCCCTGTGTGTGTGTCTGTGTAGACGTATGACTGGGGATGCACGTGCGTCTCTGTGTCTGGTTGTGTTCCCAGGTCCTTGCCTGAGTCTACGCCGGCTGTCTACATGCTTGTCTTGCGTCGGTGTGCGTGCCTGTGCGAGCCGGTTAGCATGCTGCGGGCGGGTGAGAGGGCCGGGCAGGTAGGTCAGGACTGGAGGAGACAGCGCAGAGTAATCAGCCCAGTGGCACAGGGCCCGGCGCGGCGCTGCCTGCACGCCCTGCTCCACTCCTTCATTTTCCTAATGATCCACGGAGCAGCGGGAGACAGGTAGACGCCAGAACCTCTGCCTAAACCCCCACCGGGGGCAGCGCAGCGGATGCTTTGTTTTTCCTGCTCGGTCGAACGGATGTCAGGACGTGGCCTGCTTATATGGTGTAATGGTGCCTTATGCAGGGCGTTAATCAGCCTTATCAGGTCTAGTGTGTGCATTTTCTGGGGGGCTGGGGGGTGGGATTATTTTGTATGAACTTTAATGAATTAGAGGAGAGGACAACTTGACTTTTGTCCCCAAAAGCCGTGACATTAAACGTGTGTTTTAACAATCAAAACGCGTTCCCGATAACAAAATGGTTACCCCGTCTGGTTGTAAGAAGGCAATTGACCAGCGTTTAACATGTCGCTGACCTTTCCGCGACAACGTCGCTAATGCACGCTACTTCTACCCCCTCTCCCCTAGCCGTTTATGCTGACCACTGCTCATTAAATATTTCCAGAGAGAGTGGGGGGGGGGGCTTTTTTCTTTTTTGCCCGCGTAGTCAGGCAAATATCAGGGCAGCCGTGGTGGCAAGATGGCCCGTGGTGGTCATTAGGATGCGACTAACAGTGTTCCCCGGCACTGACACGGAAAGGTCACCTCCCTCCCCGAGCGGCTAAACACGCAGACGTACACAAATGCGGGTTGCCAAAACGGCTCACCTTAAAGACGGCATTAGGCTCCCCCGCCTCTGAACTTTGCGTGCTATCTTTGCCGTCGTCCTACCACTGGCATTTCAACTCCTTCCCAAAAACCTCTTCGCGCCGGCTCTAGGCGCAAACGACGGCGAGAGGCAAACGAGAGCGCCTTCGAGCGGTTTAGAGAAACTTCGACTTTGACGCAACTCTGCGAGGGGTTTCTCTTTTCCTAAAACAAAGGTAAATTCGTTCCAGTTTAATGATGGGGGGCAGTGTCTCCATGCTGTCGGCCAGGGTTTGTACTGCGTCAGTGAAACAGCAGAGGGATGTGGGGTGACACTGATCGACCGGCCACTCATCATCCGCGACCGGAGGCTCACCTCGGTGCGGCGGTGACTCCTCTCCGTCTCCCGGCCGAGAGGTGCACTCCGTGGCCCCCAGCGGCCAACCTGTCTCCTGGTCCCTGCAGGGCCTCCGCGCTGTCAAATCACATCCAGCCAGGAGACTAACCCAGCCTGGCAGTGCCCCACATCCACCGCTAACACACCTGAGCTGGGGCGCGCCGGCTACTCCAGCCCCAGGCATGGCCCGGGCCTAGTGATGGTTGATGCGCGGAGCTATGGGGGGGGGGGGGGGGGGGGGTCATTCTCTGGTAGGATTTGTTTTTCTGAGGAATAGAAGATTCTGGAAATTAAATGTTTTTCTTTTTACCCAGGTACATCTCTGAGATTTTGATTCATCTCTGCTCAAAGGCTTTTGTTCAAAGCCTTGTCCATCCTCTCATCTCTAAAATGAACTTTCTCCGTCACCTCCATATTGTTCTACAGTTGTACAGTTTAGAGGGCAATTCCTTTTCCCCAACAACTACGTTCAGTCCCTTATTTTCAATAGTCAACCTTCACCCTGGCACGGTTTTCCGTTCCACCCTCCACCTCTGCCGCTCTCCCTTTTGTCGGTCCCCCTCCACCCCCACCACCCCCACCCCCCCGCTCCCAGGGGAACGCCGTTGTACCTCTCCGGATGACGGAAGGCCTTTTTTTTTTTTCACGGCCTCACCGGCGCCGCGGCTAGCGTATACCGCTGCGCCGAGCCTCCCTCCCGTGGCGCTGTCTCCCGGGAGGGAATTCCCAGCGGAGACAATGGGCAACTTATCAGGGTAAACAAGGGCCTCCTCCATGCCAGCCCACTACAAAGGCCCCAGACGTAGGGGGAACAAATGCACGGCAACAATGTACAGTGAGAGAAAAGGCAAAAGGCGGCTACAGAGGCAGCTCAGACATATCTCTCTAACAGAGCGGTTTAGACTCAATCGCTCCACAATTGCCAAAACAATGAGGGATTGTGGCTCTCACCACGGGCTGCCACTGTGGCTTAGTGAAACGATTGTTTTCCCCAGCTATTGCGTTCCATAGCCGTTAATTTGTTGTCATTGCTGGTGGACAATAATGGGACTAAATCAAGTGAACTGGTTGGCGGTGGAGCTGAAACCTCGGGGCATTGTCTAAAGGCAGACATGTCCGCTGTCACAATTACACCAGAGCCAACGGGAGCGGAGCTGATATGAAAAGATGGGCCGGTCTGGAGATTTCTCATTCACTTACTGCCGGAGTAGGCTGCAGGTACCTCTTCACGTAATGGCCGTTTACAAGATAGCGAGACGGAGGAAGACGGCCACTTTTCGTAGCGGCGACCAGACGTCCTCTTGCGAAATTAGGCCGATCGAAAAGCCTTGTGATGTCGGCCATTTTCCCCCCCCCGAGTCGAGACAACCTTGCCTCTGAGCGTTATTAATGGCATCCTTGTGGCGTGCCATCTTCCTCCACCTCCCCGTACACTTCCCCGCCATGACGCCGGAGGGAAGCGTCGCTCCGGCTCTCTGACAGAACAACAGACCCCCCCCCCCCGCCCTGCTGCGTGTCCCGGTATTATCTCGGAGAATCCCGGAGGTGGAAAAACACACTTTTGGTGCCGCGTCAGACCCACGGGTTAATCTTTGTTGGTTCCTGGTCGCCTTCCAAAGAGCGGAGAGGAGGAGGGGGGGAGGGGGGAGAAATGAGCCTGAGTTGAAACAAATAGCTGGGGGGGGGACGGGGACGCGTGGCCTTCACTTAAACAGAGCCATAAATCAAAGGTGCTGACGGATAGAGGGAGAGAGAAGGAAGGAGTAGGGGGAGAGTGGTGGGGTAGGGGGTGGGGGTGGGTAGAGAGCAAACTACAGTGCCAATACTCCACGCCTCACCAGCCCTTGTATGTATTTCAAGTGGTCTCCCTCTCTCTCTCCATCTTGTCTTTCTGGGTTCAGCACATCTTTTGGTATCATGGTCACTCTCCCTCGGTGCAGATGTGGTCGGAGGTCGGAGGTCGGAGGTCGGAGGGGAGTGTCACGTCTCTCTCCCCCGTGCGGTTGAGTTGACCCTCGCTACGCTGCACCTTTGCTGAGGGGAGCCAGGGGTGGGGGGCTCCAGGGACAGGCTGCACGGTGGAAAAGAGTGTGAAGCGCCGTGACAGACTGACCACACAACCCCACGCCGTGTTACCCACCGGGTACACCTCCGTCCCACTGACGCTTGTCCTTGGGACGTGTGTTTACGTTGAACACGTGTGCGCGTTTGTGTTGTCGAGGTGTAGGTCTAGGTGTGTGCGAGCGTGTGAATTTGCCCGCGCGCGCGGCGTTTACACGTGCCCACACCTTGCACGTCCTTATTTCCTCTCCACAGCCGCCTCGATCCGGGCGAGAACTAACGAGCTCTCCACGGACTGGCGAGCGAGGCGGGGGTGGGGGAGGGGGGGCTGGGGGTGCTCAACACGTGCACGAACGGCACGTGGCTGCGCGGCTTTTAATGAAGTTCGGGGTGTTTCCGTCAGCATGGGGGGGAGAGGCCCACGCCGTGTCCGGCCCTGCGTGGGGGAGCTGGCTAATGCATTCGGCGGCCCAGGTGGGGTGGGGGGATGGGGGGGGGGGGGGGCTGGTGTTAGAGTCCAGGGGAGGGCTTGTGCGTGTGCCTGGGCCTACTCTGGCAGCCAGCTACCCCTGTGCCACTCACGCCTTGCTGCCTTTGCCGGGGATTACCGGCGGACTAGTGCTGAGATGGCAGAACATGAGGAGATCGGAGGAGAGGCTACAGCAGCTGATTGTGAGGCGGAGCAGGGAGCGGGGGGCGTGGGGGGGGGGGGGGGGGGGGGGGGGGGGGGGGGGGGGGGGGGGGGGGGGGGGGGGGGGGGGTTACGGACGGGCTGGCTTTCAAGCAGAAAAACGGGATCTTTTTTGGAGCAGTCTCGTTGCGGCGATAATAGTTGGTCGGACGTTATTCTTCTGAGGGATATAAGGCAGGACGATTGCAATGCAACAAAGTGCTTTTGTTCCAGGTCTTAAGCAGGCCCCAGTAATTGAACAAAGCTGTGAAACCAGTGTGGGGGGAGCTAAATGATTCCTGGGGATTTCTCCATGTCAGCCCCCTTTTGTGAGCCGATGGAGTAAACGTTTGCAAAGTGAACCCAATGCAGCGCGTTCTCCACCAAAGAGAGGGGAAAGCGATCCGGCGTGTTTGTGCGATAGAGGAAAAGCGTGTAATTGCCTCCCGGATTTCCTCAGTTTAGGTGCAAAGTATGTGCAAATTATTTCTTTCACCTGACACCATTGGAACGCCTTCGCTTGACACTTTTGGGGGGGAAATTAAATTAAGCGGCGGAAAATGTTGCCGCAAAAACTTGGAGGATATAGAATGGATTTCGGGCTGTAAATCTGATGGAGTTTGAGACTAATGCGGTTTAAATCCTCGCTCCCCATTATGGTATTATAGGAAACGCATTGGAAGGGAGCGAGGGATCCCGTTTGACATTCCGTTACCGGAGCAGTTGTGCGCAGCTCCACGCTTAAGCCTTTTAAAGCTAATACATAAATATAACATTACGTATAGCGCCGCCTGGGCACAGTGGCGGATTCATTTTTTTTTCCTCCCTTTCTTTCTTTTTTTTCTCTGAATCAGAAGACAGTACTAGACGATTCTTCCCAAATGGTTTAATTACTCAAACAGATTGAGGAGCGTAATGATGTTGTGCCTCTCCCACGGCAACAATGCTCTTAATCGGCTCAGCTATTATTCAGACAATGGAGATGGATCATAAGGCGCTTGTTCTTTCTTTTCTCTCTCTCTCTCTTTTTTTGTTCTTTTCTTTTTTTTTACAGCATGTTAGTGTTCCCGGCTAGAGGACTGTAATTCACTGGGCTTATGGCAGGGTTTCGACACGCGTACACACAAGGGGTGCTGTTGTAATGGCGACTGTCTCTTTTGGCTTCTCAGATTCTGTTGTAGAACAATATGGAACAGTGTCCATTTTCTCTGCCATATGTTTGTGGATGGTCTTTCTCTCTTCTTTTAGGCATGAACGCTCACCTCTCCACCCCCCCCCCCTCCACCCCCCCCCCACCCCCCCCCCCCCCCCCCCCCCACCCCCCCCCCCCCCCCCCCCCCCCCCCCCCACCCCCCTCTCTCGCTCTCTCTCTCTCTCTCTCTTTCACTTTCTCTCTCTCTAAAGAGTGGTTTAGTGTGGGTGACTGAAGTCCAAAGGCCCTTTTAGCGGAAGCAGTCGAGAGAAGGTGGAATGTGCTTGGTTATAGGTGGGGTTTGGATTCTGTGTTTTTTTATTCTGTGGGCTATAGATTGGGATTGATGTTCAATTTAAGGTTGTCAAAAGTGAAAAGGTGTCTCTTTCTTTCTCTCTCTCTCTCTCTCTCTCTCTCTCTCTCTCTCTCTCTCTCTCTCTCTCTCTCTCTCTCTCTCTCTCTCACTCTCTCTCTCTCCCTCTCGCTCTCTTTCTCTCTCTGATTCGCTTAACAAACATTCACTCAAAGATGTTCTTTCCATTTCCACAGTGCTGCATTCCGAAGATTAAAACGATGACGACAGTTGAGCTGAAAGCAGAGAAACTGGCCTGCTTTCTCTTCAGTCAAAAAAAGAAATAAAAACATTCACCGCGCCGGAAACAACAAAAACCCACCTCCAAATCAAACCACCAATCCTCCATTCCCTACAGCGGTGTGCGAGGAGGATGAACGAATCTTCTCCGTCTCCCGGGTGCTGAGGGACTATCGTTGATTCACCGACCTCCCTTTTGCCTCTCCGTGGGGGGGGGTACGGTCAGTGCAGTGTCCCATTCGCGGTCTGGGCTATTGCTAGTGGCCCCCGCGGCCGGGCCCCCATCTTCCCCCGCCGTCAGATGGAGTGGGGGGAACGGCCTCCATTGTGCCCCGTGGCGGGGCTTGGGCTGCAGTGTGCCGGGCGCCATTGTGCTGCGATTATGTAGGACGAGCACGCAGGATGCTAATCTTCCTGTGGGAGGGTGCACGCCTGGGAATGATTGCACTCGGGGAGGAGAAGGAGAGAAAAGGGACGCGGGAGATGAAGAAGGAGAGGGGAGGAAGAGGAGGAGGAGTGCGAAGGAGAGCCCCCCTTGGCTGTGATTATGAAATGGTCTGTCACAGATTAAAGCTACGGGGATGCAGGCAGATCGGCGCCAGAGCCTCCCACAGACAGCCGGGCCAGCGAGTCTGCTCTACTGAGCTTACCTGGGGTTATACACGCCTCGCCTCCGTAGAGGCACACAGACACACACACACTCACACACACTCACGTGGAGGGAGGGAGGTATTGGTGGTAGAAAGATAGATTTGAGAGGGTGGGAGAGAGGACGGAGCGTGAACACAAACATGCTCCAAATAGGCTTGATATTGAGAGAGAAAGAGAGAGAATGGAAGAGAGTGAGGGGGAGGGGGGCAAGGAAAATAACACAGGAAAATAAAATAAGAGAGAGATAGACTAAAAGAGAGAGAGACCAAACGAGAGAGAGGAGGACAGCAGCCACCACAGAGAGGGACAAAAAAAAAAAAGAGAGCTGGGGAGAGATGAAAGGAGAGCCAGGCTATTTATCTCTCTCCCCTTCCTGGGCGGCGGGGATGCCTGTAGTGTCTTCTGTGGAGAGACTGAGGCGAAGGTGTCAGTCATCAGCTGTGTGTTCACAAAATAGACACCTCGGGTGTCTATAGCTGTTTGGGATAATTACACCAGGACTCTTCATCCTGAGCGTCCATTATTTTCACGGTCGATCGCTCTGAGGAGCGGCGCGGCGCCGAGGTCAGAAATTCTCAACTCGCCGCTGATTGATTGACAGCTACAGTCCGCGGCGCGCCGTCCAATCACGTGCGCCGCTGTCAGGTCGATCCCTTCCTCCAGCTTAGCGCTGGGCAGAAACACCGATGCCCCGGGTCGCTCCGGGAGAAACCACCGTGATTGGCAGGCCAGGCTTCTTTGAGGACAGAGACGGCCAATCAGCTTAATTAGCTCCACAGTATTTGCTGGTTTTGTTTCTCCAGATGTCAGATTGGCGAGGCGGGATTTTGGTTCAACCTTTTGTTTATAGATTAAGTCAAGTGTGTAGGTTTGTTATTTGGTGAGTCAATACAGACAGGTCTGTGCATCAGCTATAAAGGGTATGTAAACAAAGCCTAGTTGTTGTGCAAAGTATTCGTCGTGAAGAAAAGATCTCATGTACTCGTATTCAAGAATGTGGCTAGCAAGTTGGCCTTGAGTTTCGATGACTTCTTAAAAACAAAACAAAAAATACTTATGACATTGTGACATAAACGCACTTCAAGAGAGAGATGTGTCGAAGAGGTACATGTCATAATTCTTTCTACCAAACCACGTTTCAATACATTAGCAAAGGGAAATAGTTCTTTCGGCACCCGGTAAAGTTTTAGAAAGTCTTGGTGAGGCGCTCTCCTGTGGCGTCGCTGAGCCTCACAGAATCTTCCGGGCAAGGCAGCACTTAAAGGCTCTGGGGATGTTTTGACTGTGTGACCCTGTCGTGACCAGGCAATTTCCTGAGTCACCAGACCACACTAGACGAGCACCTAGAGATAAACCGTGTGAAAGGGGGGCGAGTTATTACGACTTCATCGTCTGGCGCGAGTGTGACAGCCGCCGCCGCCACCGCCGATCCCAGATAATTGCCCTGGTGCTCGCCGCTTAATGAACGTAATTACATGTTCGTCGGCGCTCACCCCCATGATTAATTGTTACGACAGTTCTATTTTTTTGGGGGGGGGGGGGCTTCCGACAAATTACCTCGCCACTGTTGCCTTTGCGATGGGGCGCAATCGTGAAGTCCGCAGACAGACAGGCAGGTGGGCAGACAGACAGAGGCTCACACAGACACACAAACAGGCAAGCAGGCAGGCAGGCAGACACGCAGACAGACACAGGAGAAGACTGACTGGTGCTGCTTAAGAGCCATGTTGGAATGACTGAAGGAGGCAGGGGGAAGATGAGGACCCACCAATGAGTCAATTATAATCATGGAGGAAAAGGTTGTTAGGGCTGTCATTCTGAATGAGGGGAGGTGTTCGCAATATTCATTTGAAGGACCTGATCTCAACGCTCTCACACTCAACACACACACACGCGCACGCACGCACACACACACACAAGACATACGCAAACTGAGCCCCACACCTGCTTGGACACAGACAGGACTTCAAAAGCCATACAAATAAAAACCAACCCGTGCAAGCTCCATTGATCAAAGACATGATGGAGGAAAGCATGTCTGGGCAAGTAAAAACTTTCTCCTTTTCCATTTTCTGGCTTATGGTCGGGGCAATTATTTCGGGGGGTGGGCGGAGGGGGGTATTTCACAGACCACCCTAATTGAGAGGCTGTCAGCCAGTTAAGCAAGGCCTGTCTTAAGAGCGTTTGCCTAATAAGCCGTGGCCTAACGCAATAAGGTGCCTATTTCCAATCAGCCATGACAAAGTCTCATTTATGCCAGGCCCAATGAGCGGGAAGACTGGGGGCAGCAGGGGAGCAGTAATGATGGCCGCCGTGGGGGGAGGATGACATGGCAGCCTGAGGACACGCGGGGGTGGCGCAATGGGCCCCAACCCAATCCAGGTAGCGCCTGCTCCCCAAAACCCATATTTTGGCCCCCTGCCAGGGAGGAGGGCATCTTGTCCGGTTTGGGCTCATGGTCCAGGGTGGCACAGGGCGGGACCATAGGAGATGAGCTTAGAAACCGGTAAACTGACGGTGGCAACAAAGGATAACCAATGGAATAAAAAGCTAACCACTCAGTATAGGCAAACCGCCAAACTCTCTGTTCTCTACAAACGCAAAGCCGTTATCCTGCTTTAATCTTCCCACCTTATTGGCTGTCGGTGTTTGGCGTCACGCAATGGCCCAATCCAGTTCCTTCCGCGCAGAAGGTCAAATGAAAATACGTTCGCCAATGCACCTTTTTAACTGCTCACTCACACAATCTTTACACGTCACACGGTTTCTGATACCTGCAAAACTGTAATCTAATCCTCAGCCTTTCATTCAGTTTTGCGTTCCGTAAAACACTTTTTTTGGGGGGCAAACCACTACACACAATTCTCTACCGAAGACGCAAAAATGCCTGCGTTTTCCAAACACAGCCAAGCAGAATGCCACACTAATCCACCAGCGTTTCACACACTCCTCACATGTGCAAACACTAATTGCTTAACTGATCTCTAAACAATCACGGCTATATAGACCTATAATTAGGGCAACGGTGTGATTGTATCTGGTTCGAATAATGGATGCGACCATTGCAGGGCGAGGGGGCGAGGGGAGGGGGAGGGAGAGGCAGGGGAGGAGAACGAGGTCGGGTTCGAGCGCCGTACAAAACATTGTACCAACATACCGCACACACTCAACACTGCGTCTGTTTCTGTTGCTTCTACAGAGTGGAAAGCAAAGATATCATGGACGATGATGTTCACAGAGGAACAAGAGATGGCCCTTATGAATATGGTTTTGGCCAACAATGCCACAAGGCTTTAGACAAATTCCCATATGGTATATGGTTTAGTTTTCCTGTATGCTGTACAACACTGTACCGCAGTAACGGTTTGGAAATATGAATGTTTTCTGTTTCCCTGTTGCATTGGTGTTCACTGTGTACATTTCCAACCCCTCTCAGCAGATTACTTTCACTCTGGAGCATTGGATGGAAATGTAGATATAAGCCTATGAAAGACAGAGGAGCTTCAGATTTGGAATAACAGCGTGTACATATTATGAAAAAAAAGGGTTTGCCATTGGATGCAAATACTTGATTTTGAGGCATGTGTATGCTGTTTTGAATGCAGTGTTTCATTTTGCAGGAGATTTGAGCATGATATTTAGCATTTTGAGTGTGGAATTTTTGGGGACTTGTGTGTAGAGTTTTGAAAAAAGGAGGCATTGTATAGTTTCAGGAAAAGTGTGAAAGTAGTTGTAAAAAAAAAAACTGTAGAAAATAAAAATATAATCTGCTTGTAAATTGTGTATATATAGAGGATTCCTCCCTAAACTTGAATTAAAAGTAATCCTAAACTGAAACAAATCTTAAATAGATACAGACTAGCTGTCTTTTCTGTATCTATAATGGAGTACAGTAGAATATGGGATATTACCATTTTGATCTAATTGCTTACACACTTAAACTTCTTCTTGAGGCACAATAAAGTTGGTTTTCGTGTTCAGAATTTATATTTTTGTAAATCTATAGTGAATACACATATGTGACAGTACAACTGTATGCCAAACTTTCACATTCACTGCTGTGTAGGCCAACTGCACACTGAAAAGGCAAAAGTGTTTTTCCTTTATCAGTGAGTGCTTCTTGTGCTTATTCATTTGACAGGCTATGAGTATAGTTTTTATCCCTGTTTGGGATTTTGTGTGTACAGTTTTTAGAAAGAGAGCCATACTTTCAGAATTCGTGTTTAAGCAAAATAAAATGAAAAACTGTATTTACATAATGCTGTGGATGTATTACGGCCAAACTCCTTACTGTATATTTGCTGAGAAATACACGCACACACACACACACACGGGCGCCCTTCCATCTGATTGATTGAGCAGACCATCAGATCGCTCACCGTGACAAATGGCTGGCTGACATCCAAACAGCAAAAATCTCCCACCCTAACACCTAACCTGTGAGGGGACAAGGGCCGTGTGGGGCAGGGAGGGAGGGGGGAGGGGGGCTTGACGGAGCAGCAGGACTCCGCAGCTGTCTGCTTCAGACGGGAGCTCTCTGCTTAACTCCCTCCCCCCTCTCTCTCTTTCTCTCTCTCTTTGTTTGCCCTCACCTCGGTCTGCCTCTCTCTCTCCCTTTCTCTCTCCACTCGGAGTGATAGATTCCTCTCAGTTCATTTCTCCTGGAAGCGAGGGAGACGGTGGGGTGATGTGATCCATCTCTGGCGGTGCTGGGGAGGGTGGAGGAGGAGGAGGGGGGAGGGGGGCTGCGTCCCTGATCACAGGCCCTATCAATCTCACTCAGAGGGCCACATCAGCGCAGCTGTCACCCCCACATCAGCCAAAGCCACACAGCAGGGACTCTGTGGTTCTGGTGGGCTGGGCTGGGCTGGGCTGGGCAGGGCTGGGCAGGGCTGGGATGGGCAGGGCTGGACAGGGCTGGGCAGTGCAGTGCTGGGCTGGGCAGTGCAGTGCTGGGCTGGGCTGGGCTGGGCCACTGGTACCAATTCACTCACTGGTAAGGGCTTTCTTCTGTAAAGGCCAGTTCAATAGTTTTATTACTATAATTATGATGATTTAAAATCACTCAGGTGCTTTGTTTTTTGGAAATCTATGGTATTATTCTTCGTGTGGATGTTCTTGTATTGTGAGGTTCCCTGGTGATCCAATGGTACCACTAATGGGTGGGATTTCACTAATGGGTGGGATTTCATTGTTCTCTGCTGCGATCAGTCGATCAATTCCCTGCAGGACAATCTACCGTTTCACTCGTTAGTCGTGTTCAAGTGTGTCAATCAATTCTTCAACCAATCAACTAATCACAGGGGATTCTATGGACAGCCCACTTTGACTCACTGGTCACTTTTAGGAACTTGTGTCACTCAGTAGGGACCGTTTTTGAATAACGAATTTTCTCACTTATTTTCTATTACATTACATAAAATATTCTTTGTTCCTCTGATCCTCCAATTCATTGCATTTCATTGTGGTAGGATTCCCAGAGGAAGGCAGGGAATATATCCAAATGGTGCAACCTCGCTGGCTAAATAAATAAGGAGTTTTTTTTTTGTTTTTTTTACTTAAAGATGAGGACAAATGTTGCATTCACGTCAGTCTATGATCTCCCAGACATTCCATATGCTCCATCAAAACATGTCAAAGCCTCCCTGACACTCCAGCATGCCCGTTCCCCCAAATACACACGCCTGTCCCTGACACAAACCCCCTTCACGTGTGCACGCACGCACGCACGCACCCCCTTGTACACACTCTGACACTCCTCAAAAAACACTTCCCCCGCCAATGCGTTACAGCCTCAAGCACTCATCCGCAGACGCTTCACAGTCTGACACGCATCATACTGACACGCACACACACACACACACGCGCGCGCGCGCACACTCACACACACACACACACACACAGACACACACACTAGGAGAGACAGACAGATCAAACCCAGTGGGCTGTAAAGAGGTGTCCCTGTCCGCCCCAGACAGTGTCGACTGATCAAATTAGGCCTGATCAAAACATGCCATTCAAGCCAGGGTTGGAGCAGAGGGGGGATGAGAGGGGAGGGGGAGGGATGCGGAGTGGGGCGTTGGGACGGGGGGATGGGGGGGGGGGGGGGGCAATGGGGGGCAGCAGCGCTCTGACCTTGGGAGCAATTAGCATGTCCAGAGCACGGGACCTGAGCGGAATAGAGAGGAGCTCCGGCACCCTGGGACTGGCGGGGCTGCAGCGAGGGCCTCCTCCCTGGGCCCGCTCGGCACCGGCTTGGGCCCCGCTCGGCACGCCGCACCCCGCTCCCTCCAGCTGGGCTCAGCGCTGGTGCTCTGTGTGCCCCCTGGTCCCCGGCCTCCGTGCTGGACGGACCGCTGTACCCTCCACCTCCCAGCCTCATCCGGGTGGAGACCGGGCCTACCATCCTCAATCCCCAGCCTCTTCTGGGGTGGAGACTGGGCCTACCGTCCACCATCCCCAGCCTCTTCCGGGTGGAGACTGGGCCTACCTTCCACCATCCCCAGCCTCTTCCAGGTGGAGACTGGGCCTACCATCCTCAATCCCCAGCCTCTTCTGGGGTGAAGACTGGGCCTACCGTCCACCATCCCCAGCCTCTTCTGGGTGGAGACTGAGCCTACCTTCCACCATCCCCAGCCTCTTCCGGGTGGAGACTGGGTCTACCATCCTCCATCTCCTAGCCTCTTCCGGGTGGAGACTGGGCCTACCGTCCACCATCCCCAGCCTCTTCCAGGGGGAGACTGGGCCTACCATCCTCAATCCCCAGCCTCTTCTGGGGTGGGGACTGGGCCTACCGTCCACCATCCCCAGCCTCTTCCGGGTGGAGACTGGGCCTACCATCCTCCATCTCCCAGCCTCTTCCAGGAGGAGACTGGGCCTACTGTCCACCATCCCCAGCCTCTTCCAGGTGGAGACTGGGCCTACCATCCTCCATCTCCCAGCCTTTTGTGGGGTGGAGACTGGGCCTACCATCTTCCATCCCCAGCCTCCACCATCCAGTCCCTGAGACCAGCGACGCCCAGCGGAGGCCCTTCAGAAATGGCTGCTTCAGCGGCGGAGGCCACCTTTCTTTGAGTTCCCGGCGATTCCTATTTAGTTTGCAAACGGTATCTCACGTTGAATTTGTGCCCCGGCGGGGTGAGGACACTGATTGCCCCTATCATGCAATGTGACGTTTGACCCGTGTTAAACTGTGCCATTCAGCGGCATTCACCGCGAGGAAAAACATCGACCTGCTGTATCCAGTTTGCTTTTCACCCGCTTTCTCAAAGTGGAGTGCTCTTCTTTTCGTTATAAAACGGGTCATTCCAAGGCCATGTTTGCTGTGTATGTGTGTGTGTGTGTGTGTGTGTGTGTGTGTGTGTGTGTGTGTGTGTGTGTGTGTGTGTGTGAGCGAGCGTGAATGAGTTTGCGTGTGTGTTACCGCATTCAAGATATGTTTACACAAGCATGGTGCTCCAGCAGGCAGATACACACTCTCTCTCCTGTTATCTTTCACTTTTATCTTTTATTTTACAGAGAGTGTCTCTTTCATTCTTTCTGTCTTTTTTACACTCCCTCTCTTTCTGTGGTGTCCCCAGTTTACTCTCATTCACCTTCTCTCTCTCTCTGTCTCTTTACTCTCTCTCTCTCTCTTCTCTGTCTTTTGCTCTCTCTCTCTCTCTCTCTCTCTCTCTCTCTCTCTCTCTCTCTCTCTCTCTCTCTCTCTCTCTCTCTCTCTCTCTCTCTCTCTCTCTCTCTTCTCTGTCTAATGCTCTCTCTCTCTATTTTCTGTTTTTTGCTCTCTCTCTCTCTCTCTCTCTCTCTCTCTCTCTCTCTCTCTCTCTCTCTCTCTCTCTCTCTCTCTCTCTCTCTCTCTCTCTCTCCTTTCTCTATCTTTTGCTCTTTCTCTGTCTCTCTGTTCTCCACGGTAATCTCATTTCAATTGACTGTGTGTAGGGCTAGGCTAGCTCCCTCCAGTGAAACGCTGGGCGGGCCCCCCTTCTGCGAGAGGTGTGTGGGTTCAAACCGTTCTCTATAAGTCACCTCTACAGGGGATTTGTTCCAAAGCCTCCCATCGATTGGTGGAGGGGCCCGGCTGTCGAGGAAGGATGGTGGGCCGGGTAGGAGTTAAGTTCCAGGGCCAAGCTAACGCTTGTCCTTCCCCAGGACCCCTGGAAAAGATTGGAGATGGGTGTGGTGGTGGTGATGGTGGATGGGTGGGGCTTACAAAGACAGAGAGATGTAGAGAAAGAGACTAGATATGTCTTGTCCGATGACAAGAAGAGTGGGAGGAAAGTTGGATGAAGTGAGGGTGAGAGAGGAGGGTAAAAGAAACCTAAAACTGAGGTTGAGATTTGTATCTTGGTGATACACACACACACACACACACACACACACACACACACTTGTACATACACTGCACCAGCAGCACACACACACCGCCCCCATGCAGTGAACCCAACCTCCGTGCCAGATCACAAGCCGAGCATCACGATCTATCACTTTCTCTCTTCCTCACGTTCCCACCATGCCTTCCTCTCCTCCCCTCATCCATCCAACAAGTTCCCCACCGGCGCTAAACCTGTCTGATGCTTGCACGTTTAATAATGATCAAATATGTTTACATGCACTAACAAATCTCCGCACACGGCCTCTTTTCCCGTGAACACAGGCAGGCAGGCAGCGCCGGCGTTATTATGCTAAGCATCCTAGCATTACTCCTGTGCCGTGAATGAAAGCGCCTCTTTCTTTTTCTCTCCTCGCGTTCTATATTTTTTATTTTGTATTCCTATATACAAGAGGAGGAATTCTAGCGGTAGGATTTCGATTTCACTGTTCTTTTGTTCCCCCGTTCTCCCGCCCCGTGTTTGTGTTGTCTTTTTTCTGTCAGAAATATGACGCCACGCAGGATCCACCGTTCGCCCCCCCATCACGACTTGCCGGTTTCAATTTCACTTAGAGGCTTAATTACCGCCAAGGCACTTTTCCAATGCAAACGGCGGCGAGAGACGGATGGAAAACAAATACAATCAACAGGCTGTCTTATTAGCCATGTCTGCTAATGCCCACCCCCACCCCACCCCATCACAAACACACACGTATTCACAACACACGCATAAATACACGCGGACACCTTAATCACTCTCACACACGCTCTCAATCTCCCGGTGTGTACTGATGTCGGAGCATTGCAAGTAAACGTAAATACTCGGTTTGCATACGCATACAGTAGCAGTGGCTTGTCTCCTGACGTGGGGAACAGAGTAGAAAACAAAGAGGCTCTGACTCGATGCCAGCGGTTTGAGGTGTGTGCGCCGGAGCGCTTACCTGATGCATGCCAGCAGGTGGGATAAAGTAAGTGTGTGTGTGTGTGTGTGTGTGTGTGTGGGGGGGGGGCTGGTTAGTTGCCCACAAACCGCATGGCTCTGGAGGAGCGTCTCTGTGTGCCCATGGCCTTGACCATGGCCGTCCCGGCTACGTTATTGAGCCATGCTAATCATCCGGCTCGGACTCCATTAATGGGGCTTCAACATCATTGCACTGCATGGCCTCACATCAGCTCAATTCAACGGGGCTTATCGTTTATTTCATGTGCTCCTGTCGAAAAACACCAACCTCGGCGAGTTGTGGATCTCCCACTGACTCATGCTGACTCTCTCTCTCCCTCTCTCTTTCTCTCTCTTTTTCTCCCTCTTTCTCTCTCTCTCACTTATTCTCAAGGTTTAGGTTTCGCTGCTTCTCCTGCAGGTTTTTAATAAGCAGTAGGGCGAGGTGTGTGTGTGTGTGTGTGTGTGTGTGTGTGTGTGTTTATACATGCATCTGTGTGCGTGCGAGTTCCAAGAGGCGAGCCGGTAACGAGGCGGCGCTCCAGCCCGATACCGCCGCGATGCTGTTTACTTTGGCGGATCCCGAACGAGGCCACCGCGCGCCGCTCCTAAAGCTTCCCTCCTGTTAATTGGTCATTAAAGGTAGCGCGTTTTGCGGGCCTCGCTAAATCTTTCAACAGGCCATGAAATAATAAAAGGGGGAAGCATGTCACCGCGTTCGCTCCCTCGGAGCGGCGGCCCGCCGCGGAGGGCGCCGAGACTTTGATCGTTATCTCCGGAATTAGCATGGCTGATAATAATTGCTCTATTCATTTCTGGACGTGTAAATACGCGTGGCGGTGGTGGTGGATCCAGGGCGCCTCGCCGGGAGAAGGAAAGCGGGTCTTCTCTTCTCGGTAATGTGGGAAGAGGGCTGTCCTTCCCGAGGGGAGACGGTGCTGGGGATGATTAGAGAGAAGACCCCGACGTATCACCGTCTCAGTGGGGTTTTCAGGAGCAGTGCAGCAAGTAGGTTTTGGCAGCCCGCTCTTTTGTACTGGATGCTTTGTAAGATAGTGTGCTTACGTGCGCGGCGGGATGCTGTTTTGTTGTTTGGCTCCGTGGGCAACGTGGTGAAGAGTGAGACGGCTTTACGGGAAGGAGCCCGGCTCCGTCAGCGCAGGCAACAGCTCCAGTCGGGTGCTTTTAGGGAGAACCAAAAGAAGGGGACAGGGCCGCTTAGAAAGTGACAGCCGAGCAATGGAGACAACAGGTGCGGAGACACACACACACATACAGACACACAGACACGCACGCGCTCTCACCCACACTCTCCCTCTCTCTCTCTCTCTCTCTCACACACACACACACACACACGGAGGGTGCCGTAGCGGAACCTCCGAAAGAGTAATGATTGTGTTATACTTGCATGGCTCATTTATTGATTTGCGCTGTGAGGCCCCGCCCTGAGGGGCCCCTGCTCCTGGAACCCCGCATCCGGGGCCTATTGTGCCCGCGCGTGCATGTGTGCAAAATACCAGCAGTTGGTGTGACAACAGAAGCTATGTGGGAGAGAGGGATGGAGTTCGAGGTGACGGGGTTGGGCCCTTGGTTTCTCTGACATCTGTGGGAGTGGGGCCTCTCTCTCTCTCTCTCTCTCACACACACACACACACACACACACACACACACACACACGACCTCATTGTTGGGGTATCAGTTCAAGTCGTCAATAATGGTGCGTTGGGGTGTGAAGGGACAGGCGTGACCCGGTCCGCCCTGGGTGGGGAGTCTGTGTGTGTGAGTGTGCGCGGGTGCGTTCGCGCGCTAGCACACGGGTCTCCAAAAACGAGTGCAAGCAAACTCATAATAACAGACAAACACACACACGAACGCAGTCCCTAACCAGCGACCTGTCTGACCCTGCACCCCTCTGCTCTTCTCCTCCCTGCTCCCTCTCTCTCTCAGACTCGTCGTGGTCCCCTCCTTCCTCTGTCCCTCCCACTATCCCTCCCGGCCATTGTTCCCTCTCCTCCCCTATTGTCCCCGATGAGAATGGAGCGATGGGATGTGCAGCCGGTGAGAAAGGTGATGATCCGGAGATCTGTCATGCTTCTGAGCTTCGCAGCACAAATTCACGGCCCAACTTAGTTTTCTCCCCACAGTGGGGCTGGGTCCCTGCCTTACCTTACATAAAGTTATGTCGAATTTGGGTTCGATAATTAAAGATATCGGATAACGTTGCTTTAAATCTGTCAGCAAATTCATTAACCACTTAAATTCGGAGAGAATCGTTTGGGGGAAATTATCGTTCTCACTTTATAGGCAGTGTGGAAATTAAATGAAACACAACCTGTTTAGTTGGTCATTAAACTCACTCAGCACATCCGTCATAAGCAGCAGCAGAAGTATATTTGCGATAGATTTCCTCTAGATTTTGAGAACAGTTAAAGTTAATTTATTTTCCTCTTTTTAGCTTCTGTTTTGTTTGGTAGTAACGACCTCGTAGCATTTTCACCGCCATTTATCATGCTTTGTCTTGTTTCGCCGTACGGCAAACTGAAAATATATCTCACTTAGAGGAGTATTGCTGGAATTTGCCTCATAGCTCGTGTGACACAGGTATTTGAAAGACTTGAGCGTGTAAAACAGACACGTGAAACATGATTGTTCCACAGAAGATATGTTTGACCTATGAAGTAATATTCTGACGATGGACTTAGAAAACCGGAGCGCCCTACTTGTTGGGTTTTGACTGCCATCTACAGGCTGTTAGCGGTACTGCACAGCGCTCACTACCTTGTACACGCGAGCAGCCCTCAAGCTAAACATGCATGCAAGGATTACTATTTTTTTACTAATAGATATATCTATCCCCAATGTTTATTATTTCAAATCAAGCATGTAAAATAAACTCTATAGCATGAAACTTAGATCATTAGCAAACATCTGATTATATGAAAATACATTTAATAAATAAATAGTTGTTCGCTTTTTTTTAATTTCTCCTCCAAATCTTCACGAGATAGATTTGACTAACTTATATCACCCTCTACAAATGTGGTGAATCTAAAAGTTTTCAGTACTGAAAGTTCACAAATGATTTACATAGTAGCAAACGGTTAGAATTCTTTCAAAATTCATCTTCTACCAAATCCAAATCCAAATCCTCCTCATTGGTTGCCATTAGTACTCTGGAATATAAAGGCGTGCGCGCAGAACATAGTTAGTGTACTCCAAATCATAACTCTGAGCCTGCGGGAGTGGTTACGGTATTAAATAAAGGCTACCTTTGGAGCGTTAGAGGAATTCAATATGTGCAATGTAATTATTTGGCTCAATAAGCCACTAGAGGAGGATATTAAATTAGCATGTTCTTCCAAAGAGAGGTAGACTACGTGACAAGGTACCGGCTTCTGTTTAAACTAAAAACCAACACAGCCTCTTCGGATAGGAGATGAGGGTGGCATTAATATCGTGCAACCACGTGTCTTTAAAAAAAACGAACGTGTCCGTGAACATATAGCCTACCGATGGCTGGGGTGGGGGTGGGGGGGAGGTGGGGGGGTGGGGGTTAACAGGGTCCTAGGACTTTTCAGAAATTATTAAATCAAGCCACTGACTTCCTAATGGAACATGACATGATATCACAGCCCCGCTCCAAACAGTGCCACTAACTAAAACACAGAGAGCACAAGTAGAGAAGAAGAGAAGACTGGAGAGGAGTGGGGTTGGTGGTGGGGTGGTGGGGAGGGGGTTGTTGGTGTTTCATGCACTCCCAGTTGCCTAAAGTGATTGTCTCAATAATGTATCAGAGCGCTTGTTTATTATTTACTGTTTACACAGCGCGACGCGTGCGGCTGTTGGGGAGGGACATTCTCACCCGCACCGTCTACGGCACACAAGCAAAATGAGCGGCTGTAATGAGGACCAGCCGGACGGCCAGCCATGCATCCAGCCATCCATCCATCCATCCATCCATCCATCCATCCATCCATCCAGCCAGCCAGCCATCCATCCATCCATCCATCCATCCATTCAGCCATCCATCCATCCATCCATCCATCCATCCATCCATCCATCCATCCATCCACCCAGCCAGCCAGCCAGCCAGCCAGCCAGCCCGCCCGCCAGCCACCCAGCCATCCAGTCAGCCAGCCAGCCAGCCAGCCAGCCAGCCATTCTGCGTTCTACGCCACGGTCTGTCGAAGCCAAGGCACTGGACTGAAAAATAAAAGCCATCGCGGTTCACAGGAGCTGTTGTACACGCATCCTGAGGTTGTCAACCCAGAGAGAACACAGAGCGAGCTGAAAAGGCGGGTCGGATGGGAAGCAGGAGGAGGGGACTGAATTGAATATTGATATTAATATTAATGCAGACACCTAACTGGCCTTTCAGACCTTCCCCCACTCATCCACATCCTTCTTTTCACGTTGCAGTCGTTTCGAAGGGGGTCCTGTCTGAATTAGCAGAAGGGGATGATAGGGTGGTGTCTGTATGCAGCCAGGTAACCCACAGTGTGTTCCCACTGAGCCGCTAGGAAGACCTGCCCTCAGTTTCAAATCCTTCCCAGGAATATCAAAGTCAAACGTCCCAGTCTAGTAGCAATCGGCGAACGTCGCGTATGGCCGGCACCTTTCAAGATGTGCGTTTTGCGTAAACAGAGGGGATGTGCGGTAGGGAACACATACGCTACAGCGGCTGTCGCGTGGCGCCACTGTGAGTCCTGAGCCTGCGGTGAGTGTAGCTGCTGCTCACAAGACGCACTGTTAAAACACGTGAAGAGACGCAAACTGAGTGACCGCGCTGTTCACGGCACCGCGTAGAGACTGGTTCCAATAGCGTGTAGGTTTAATATAACAACACTGCTTGTATGACCGTGTGTTTGATAATTAGAGGGAATCATATTTTGTCATTAGACCATAATTGCGTCCTCAAGAGTAGACATTAAAGACAGCCCGTTCCCATGACAATTCCAAAAGACATTCTGGCTGCAAATGTACACACACATACACACACACACACACACGCACACACTAGCAAAAAAAACAAACACGAACCACACTCCCTCTAACTTGCACGCGCACACACACACACACACACACACACACACACACACACACACACACAATAACATAATTTTCAAAGTCGTGGAACGAGGGGACTTCAAATGCAGCTATTTGTTTGGGGCCTGTTGTCGTGGGAATAGGCAGAGCGACTGTGTGGCTTCATTAGAATTCCTTTCAAGTGGTGGAGTGCGGCCTCCCTGTGTTCCTCTCCCCATATTCCCTGACCCTGACACATCTCCACGGGGCTGAGGTAGGGCGGGGCACTGCCAGGAGGTGGTGCCACTACAGTACACACACACACACACACACACACATGAACGCACGCACACACACACACACACAAACACACACACACACGCCGTTTCCAAAACGCATAAACAAGCACTTTCTCAAATACACCGAGAAAGGCATGTAATGTGCCGTGATTTCTTGAAGATGAGCATGCGCACATAAAACACACACACTCCTCCCCACGCTTACGCACATAAATAAACGTGTGTTAGGCACAAAGGTTTAAAAAAAATCATAAGACACACGCACGCGCGTGACGGTAAGCACACAGGCCCGGGGCCTCTTCCCAAAGCAGCGTTAGCAGCAGGTTCTCAGGGACCCAGGGGAGCGGTGATGATAGGTGGGGGGGGAACGTGCTTGTGTGAGTCACCTGGATCTTCTGAGGGGAGCAGGAGCAAACCGCTCATGGCACCGAGGCGGGCCAACGACACAGGGCTTCGGGGGAAAGCGGTCTTCACACAACGCCCTTTTGTGGATTTGTTCCACGCCCCTCGTCCATGTATTATTTCTCACGAACAGAACCAGCAACAAAATCGGCAGTGCATTGTTTGGTGTGTGTTGTTCTGTCGGCGTCTCCCAGACAGCCAGGGATTTTTATCCCGTCCGCAATGATTTCGGTTATAATTTCTGACTTCTAGAACGTGTTCAAAAACAAGTCCGTCCGTCCCCCCCCCCCCAGGTTAGCGGTTGGTATTATTGTGTTATTAAGATCCTATTGGTCCTGCGGACTAACCCCAGTGAGGTCACTTTGGCAGGCAGGTGGCCCCCGTCCGGACGAGACCCTGGTGGGCGCCAGACTGCAGGGAGAGGGGCGGCAGGGCTGGCCGTCACGGCCCAGCGGTCTCCTGACGGCCCGGGGCCTGGCAGACTGACACCCCCCCTCTCCCTCCCTCCCTCCAGCAGGGCAGGAGGCGAAGTGGTGGCGGGGGGGGGGGGGGAGTTGGAGGAGGTTGGTGGTGGAGCGGGACAACAAGGAAGGTGATGGTCTGTGTCTCTACCTCCTCTGGCTGGCCCGGAGAGCGTGGAGGGGGCCGAGGGCGGAGGGGCCGAGGGGGGATAGGGGGGGGGGGGGGGGGGGGCAGTGCCACCCTGCGGCGTGGCCAGAGGGCCTGCTGGGTGCCAAGGTCCCTCCAGGTCACCTTACTGTACAGTGACAGAGGGAAAAGAGAACGGGGGAGAGAGAGAGAGGGGGGGGGGGGGGGGGGGGGGCGGGGGGAGAGAGGAGACGCGATAGTCAGCGGGGGCCAAGTTGTCTCCAAAAGTCTTTGCCAAAGTAATCACTACTTTGGTGTGTAGCGGTGAGGCGGCGTACCAGCGGTCGAGATGCCGAGCACCCCCAGACCCCATCTCTATGGGAGGAGGAGAGGGGGGGGGGGGGGGGGGGTTGAAAAGAAGCAGTTGTGTGTGTCCTCTGTCCAGCACGGGTCTCTGTTGGGGAGGAAATGGGGGGTAGGTGGGGGTTGGGGGGGCAGCACTCACAAAGTCTCTCAGGCGTGTCCAGAGCAGGAGCCAAGTACCTACACACACACACACACACACACGCAGAAATATCTGTGCCCTCTCACACATGGACACTCCCCCTATATTTGCATATACACACGGGCACATCCAAATGCGTGCACCCACATTCACACTTAGGGGTGTGTGTGTGTGTGTGTGTACAAAGAAAATGCACTTGTAGTATGGTGGTGTTTCATTTGACCTCCCTCCCGTACACGTAGGCACACACACACACACACACACACACACACACACACACACACACACACACACACTCATACATGTAAACGGCAGCACAGATCTTTAACCTATGCCAGTGTCACTGCCTTGCCTGCGTGGTTTTAACAGTGTTCCCCGGCTTTACAGCACAGCGGATGGAAGGGCACCCAGTCCTTTAGAGTGTCAGTCTGCCTCTAGTCTCCCGCTCTCTTTCGCCGGCTGTCTTTCAAACGGGAGGTAAATAAAACAGAGAGACAGCCCCAGGGCATCCCGTTGACAGGGAGCAGTGTGTGTGTGTGTGTGTGTGTGTGTGTGTGTGTGTGTGTGTGTGTGTGTGTGTGTGTGTGTGTGGTTGAGAGGGTTGCTCTGCGTCAATGTAAACAGGACACATTACCAGTCAGAGAAGTGCTTATCCGATGACACTGGGCCGAGTCTGTGATGCACAGAGCCTTTAATGCTGCAGCAGCACTGGGGATGTGAGCTTTAAACGCAGAGGCGCGCACGCACACACACACACACACACACACACACTCTCTCTCTCTCTGGCACACACATCATTTCTCTCACACACACACAAACACACATAAGCACATTCACCTCGTCTCTCTCTCTCTTACTCTCAAACACACACACACACACACACACACACACACACACACAGACAACCACACACACATACACACATACACGTACACACACACATACACACATACACACACACAAACCCCCTCGCGCAACAAACGTGCACGCAAACACGCATTCTCTACCTCTCTTTTACTCACATGGACAAACACACACACAGACGATCAAATGGAAAACACACACCTAATCCGCGAAGGCATGACTCCTAACACCCTCCCTTCAAGGAATTCAAATGAGCGCACACTTACAGGCACTGGCTAAATCGCACCCTCGCCACCACCACACACACACACGCACACGCACACACACGCACGCACAGCTATGCAGCAGGTACTGTAGCTGGGCAGAGTAGAATCAACTCTACCAAAAACACACTGTAAGGTTGCACTCAACCGGTAAATAGATCAATGATGGGATACACGTTTGTGTGTTTGTGTGCGTGTGTGTGTGTGTGTGTGTGAGTGTGTGTACCTTGGGGCCTCGAGGGCCCTGCTTAATGAGCTATCTGTGAGCCTTTCTAAGCAGCGTTCAGGTCGGTGCCCGTGGCGACGTCATCGGGGGCCGTGGCTGACCTTGCTCAGCTGCTTGGCTATGTCGTCGGCTATATTTATGGCACCACCACCTTGCGCTGTGTGTGTGTGTGTGTGTGTGTGTGTGTGTGTGTGTGTGTGTGTGTGTGTGTGTGTGTGTGTGTGTGTGTGTGTTTGTTTAGAGGGTAGATGCGTGCCTGGATACGGCACGTTTGTTGGTGTGTGTGTGTGTTTATGTGTGTGTGTGTGTGTGTGTGTACTGCAGGGTAGGTAGGGGTGCTGGGGGCTCGCTCTGGAAGCAAATACTGTGCATATCAGCATAATGAATCAAGTGGCAGAGAGAGAGAGAGAGAGAGAGAAAGAGGGAGAGACGAAGGGAGTGTAGCGGGGCTGGGGGGGGGGGGGGGTACTCGGGCGGGAGAGAGAAAGCTATTTTCCCTCTCCTGTTTTCTTCACTCCTGGCTACCAAGCCCCCTGCGGTGGCCATTCCCTCTGTTCTCCTCTCCTCTCCTCTCCTCTCCTCTCCTCTGCCGCCTTGGCTTGGGCTTATCCAGTGGGCCAGTCCTTCTCACTCTGGACATCCCGACCATTAACACAGAGAGGACTGAACACCACTCAAAAGGGGGCCAGTCTATTTATTGTTTTGATCTGAAGCTCAACGCACACGCTGAAGTCGACCCAGCGGCCAATTCACAACGTGGCACAACGACGTCTGCAGAGTGTCCGCCACCCGTCCAGCTGAGTTCCCACCGTTTCACCACTTCACAAGGAGAACGGCCCGCGCGTGGAACCCCACCCGCCACCTCCCGTTTCTGGGGGGAAGAGAGTGGCGGGCGCGGCACGCGGAGGCTGCCTCAATATGCAAAGCCACGATGGCGGGGTTGAGAAGGGAGAGGAGTGCTGCTGTGAATACTCATCAGGGAGACTTGTGTGGATGGCTGTAACCTCGGGCTAAGGGGCAGAGGAGGGGAGTCTACGTTTAGGCAGGACACACACACACACAAACACACACACACACACACACACACACACACAAACAAACGTGCAAACAACAGAGGCGCTAAGTGGGTGCGGGGAGGGCCGCCGTGACCAAAAGTAAAGTTTTAATTCGGTCCTTGGGGAGGCTGCTTACTCATCGCGCTCCCCCAAGGAGAGACTTCCTCTGAAATCTATTCAAATCACATCTCCTCCGCCCTTTATTGCATTTCTCATATCCCTCGATCACAAAGTGACAAATCACCCCGCTCTTCAGGAAACCACATCCGTTTCCTGGCGTTTTTTGGGGGAGGGGGGATTTGGGGAGGTTTCACACTTTTAAAGTGATTAGAAAAACCGACTGCCTCGTGGCGTCAATTATTTTCCAATGACCGTTAAGTTTTATTTTTTGGCATGTTGGATGGAGCTGGCTAGGGGACGCTGGCTTATGAGCTGGCAATCTGACTTGTATTCCGTACGCATTGACACGCGCGCAAACCATGCGAGCGTAACACAGCCTGTCGCAAACGTGAAGGCTGACACGGACAAGCACACACACGTCACACACACACATACACACACACCCGCTCACACCACAACGTACACTCGCAGACTTACACCCGGACACCCGACCACAAAAAAACACACTCTCACGCTCCCTCTAAAACACACAAGCACACACGCAGCCCCCCACACTGTCCTAATAAAGCAGGTGAGGCGAGGGGTGGATGGGATAATTCGTTTATTCAGACACATGAGGGTGGCGGGACAGCCCGCATTGTTATTATTCCCCCGCCAGCCCGAGTCGGCGCCGCCGCACCGGTGACACTTACAACGCCGCCGCCGCCACGGCAACGCGCCTCACAGAGGCTGGCGGGAAGCGAGGGAGGGGCGGGGGAGGGGGGGGGGGGGGGGGCTGGAAGAGGAGAGCCAGAGCCAGGGAGGAGCGCCACTTGATATATTCGTAATGTTCCTTAATATTTTCATTTTGATGTAATTTGTGGCCCCGGTTTTTTAAATATCCGCTCTGTAATAATGTTTAATTTCAAGGGTCAGTCTGCCAAGGAGTATATTAAAGCTGATAAAACTCATTTTCCCCAGCCCCAATATCAAGCCCAGATCAGGTTAGGAGGCCAGACTCCGTGAATATTTCATCTTTTATCATGGCGATAATGGGGAGATGACAGAGGCGCATTATTACAATGAGAGAATTGCTCATTTTCCTGAAGGGGAGGGGCGGCTCTCGCCCCGGCTAGAAATCGTGCTGGCTGACTGGCTGGCTGGCTGACTGGCTGACTGGCTGACTGGCTGAGTGACTAAGGCGGCCGTAGCTGGGATCTGGTGGGGACCTGCCGAGTGTTTGTGGCGTGACTCAATAAAAGCAATTCTTTCCAGGCGAGAGGAAAGGTGACGTGGGGAAGGGAAGGGAGATGAAAAGACGGGGGGGAGATGGTGAGAGCGAGAGAGAAAGAAAGAGAGAGAGAGGGAGGGGCGAGGGAGAGCAAAAAGCAACTTTCTCCAGCCACCGCACTTATTTGATTGCGATGAATAATAAATGCGTGTGGGATGGAGGGGGGGATTGGATGGAGGAGGGTTTGACGGGGGAGGGGGTGGGGGTGGGCGGGCTGTTAGGTGCTGACTGGGATCAGAATTACCCTCTTTAATTGGCCCATTAGAACAGAACAAAGCCGGGGTGACGAGGGGGGTGGGGGGGGAGACTGGAGTGGAGGGGGCAGCGTTTAGCCCATGCCATCAGCCGCCAGGAATGCCGCCGCCCGCCCCCCAAACCCTAAGTGACTAAACGGGCCGTCAGCGGCTCCGGGCGCACCCGGTAATAAATGGGCCCAATCAGGGCGGTTCTGGAGAGCACCTGTGTCCCGGGCACGGGTCAGAGCCATTAGACCCACATTAGGGGCCGCTGATAGACGCAGCGCCCACTCCCGGCACCCTCATCAGCGGGGTAAATGACACCGCCATATTGGCATATTTATGCGGTGGTGCGGGCTGACGCCGTCGGGGGGGGGGGGGGGGGGGGGGGGCGTGGGGGGGGGGGGGGGGGTTGTCGTCACTCCATGTCCTCACAGCCGTGCCGTGGTGGACGGCAGGCAGGAAGGGGCAAGCCGTTTCTCAGGAGCCTGGTCTTCACAAGGCCGGTAGTCCCGTGGGTTTGCCCAGCAGCTTTATTTTAAACGAACGCCCCCGACATCCCAGACGACGCGATCATGAGACGACGCTGTCGCTGCGCTGTTGTCGCCCGACGTTGGCATCAGAAACAACCGCAGCGCAGCGTAAATATGATCAGGCCAGGTAAACACACGAATCACTGGGTGTCCGGGAGAGGGGGTTGATGGTATGGACGGTATTGGATTGTATGTTGGGGGAAACGTGGACCCTGGTGGTCCGGCACATCCCATAATATCTCAATCGTCTTGAAAGAAGCCGTTCCTATTTGCATTTAACCCTCTCTGTCTTAATAGCCCTATCCCCCCTGTCTATACATACAGCGCCCAAACATCTTCATATTTCACTCAACTCAATGATATGCGGTGCACGCCAGGAATACCTTCTGCTTTTCTCTCTGTCTATCTCGCTCCCTCGCTCTCCCTCTCTGTCTATCTACCTCTCTTTCTCTCTCTCTCCGTCTGTCCACCTCTCTGTCTATCTACCCTTCTCCCTCTCTCTCTCTCTCTCTCTCTCTCTCTCTCTCTCTCTCTCTCTCTCCATCTATTTCCCTCTCTCTCTCTCTCTCTCTCTCTCTCTCTCTCTCTCTCTCTCTCTCTCTCTCTCTCTCTCTCTCTGTCTGTCGACCTCTCTCCTCTCTCCCTCTCTCTCAGTCTATCTCTCTACCTCTCTGTCTATCTACCTCTCTCTCCCTCTCCCTCTCTCTGTCTCTCTCTCTCTACCTCTCTGTCTACCTCCCTCTCCCTCT
Organism: Aplochiton taeniatus; assembly: GCA_017639675.1. NCBI lineage: Eukaryota > Metazoa > Chordata > Actinopteri > Galaxiiformes > Galaxiidae > Aplochiton > Aplochiton taeniatus. The sequence goes on along the minus strand of CM030178.1, from coordinate 14,802,622 downwards.
GTCTCTCTCTGTCTATCTACCTCTCTCCCTCTCTCTGTCTCTCTCTCTCACTCTCTGTCTACCTACCTCTCTCTCCCTCTCTCTCTCCCCCCGTCTATCTCCCTGCTCGCTCTCCCTCTCAGTCCCTCCATCCCTATCCCTCTCCTCTACCCCCTCCACATGAATTCTCTCCCCTTTAATCCTGTGCAGTAATCAGTGAGCGGGCGTGGGAGGCGAAATGGGATCCACGGAACTCCATCAACCCCCTCCTGTGCCCAGGCAAATATTAGAGCGGCCCTGAGCCCCGAGCGGGCGCGAGACCCTCTCGCTACGCGTCGGGGGCCCAGGCACGGTGCACGACGGCTGGGCTGGAAGAGAGGCTGGATAGACCCCCCGTCCCCGTCCCCGTCCTCCCCCCCTCCCCCCTCTCTCTCTCTCTCTCTCTCTCTCCCCCCTCTGCATGCTCGTTGCTCTCGTTTGATCCTGGGTGCTGAGAGGACGGACACCAGGTGATAAGGATACGATGAAAGCACACTTGAGGGGCTGGGGGAGGGGGGGGGGGGGGGGGGGGGGGGGGGTCATATGCCTACATCCGGGGGTGTTGAAGTGGCGACGCGTTCCCCCTGCACCCTCTCTGTGTTTCCTTGTGGTCGTACGGAATGCCGTGTCGACATGCTCAAAGGGCAGACCACAGAGTTCAGCCTGGGTACGATTTGGCAAACCATGACTTGGTTTTTTTTTACTCTCCGTACGATAAGGCCATGTCTCCCAGAACTCAACACCGACACTTTACAGTTGAACCCTTCATTTTTCCAGGTAAGGTTAGCGGGGTCATCAGCTCTCTTGACTGACTCTCTTGATTTTTTAAAAATTGCTTAAACACGATTGCTGAAACCACGGCTCGTTTTCTAAAAACTCTACACACAAAACCCAAAACCACACACACACACACACACACACACACACACAACACGCAAAATTCATCAAAAGCTGTTTCATCCCATACAAAAATTATTTTTGCAGAAAAACTATTCACACCAGCCATTAAATTAATGAGCCCCAGAAGCACCAACTACACACAGATATTATAAATGAGAAACACTTTTGCCTTTTCAGTGTATAGTACGCAGCAGTCTGCTGTAAAGGTTTGGCATACAGTTGTACTGTATGTACCCTAATATACGTTTGCACATCCAATATATATTTACACAAACACACATTGTGAACACAAAAAACAAACGTAAAACTTACAATTTCAAAAGAAGAGAAATGAGGCTACATCCTGTCTTCCGTTCAGGCTTGGCCACAGAGAGTTAGCCTGTGGCCTATTGCTCAAGCTCCGATTTCCAAAGTGAACAAATTATCGATAAGTGTTTGAACACATCTAGACTGGGTGCGAGCAATTGGTAAATGTGCGTGGCATTTTGAATGCCTGTGTTCTCCAAAAGTAACACAGGAGTTTTTCGTTTTTGGTGATGTGTGGGTGTGAAGAGCTGTGTTTAGTGTTTTCAAGGAGAGTGGTAAAGTTTTTTTTAAAGAGTCTAAAGCAGAAAACGTGCTCGTAGTTTTACTGACTTGGTCTAAAGATTAGATACATGAGTTCATAGTTTAAGTGATTGTGCCTCAACGATCAGTTTAAGTGTGTAAGTCATTCGAATCATTTTTCTTTAATGGGTTGTTGGCTTGACTTGACTGGAGAGTTAGCTCACGGCGGATAGGTTCGGCCTACACTGGTGCGACAGGTGGGTGTGTGGCATCCATGTACGGCTCCACATGGAAGAGGGTACACCGCCAACTCGCCACATGTCTGGACAACACGGGCAAGTGAGAAAGAAAAGTCACATGAGCGTGAATATGACAAAGACGTGCACATGAGCATGCAGCCACCGCAGGTCAGAGGTTCTAAGCGTTCACTTTGATGTTGGGAAACACACTGGAATAATGTAACACGACTCCAGGGAATGGTGCAAGGAATCCCAAGCCCGTTCTGGAAAGGCCCCTTGGAGCCCCTCCACCCCAAATGGTGTCAGACACACGGGGCCTACCAGCCATGCAGAGAGGCAGAGGAAGTCGCGGGGACCCCAGAGGGCAACGGAGGTCACCGCAAACCTGCCTGATGGAAAAAGACTGCCAACAACCCCAGGGGGGATGGGTGGGGTTTCACCTTGTGTGTGTTTGTGTGTGTGTGTGTGTGTGTGTGTGTGTGTGTGTGTGTGTGTGTGTGTGTGTGTGTGTGTGTGTGGATGTGGGAAGGGGGGGTGTGGGGCACCAGACTGGGGCACCTCGGGGAATGAGGGGAGGAAGAGCCATGCATGTCTCTTGCTACTGTTGTTCCCTCATTTGGTTGCTGCTCATGAATAATGCAGGATCTGGAGGGGGACCTCAACCTTAAAGGGGCCCTGCCACACTGGGAGTCATTAGAGAGAAGGAGGGAGAGTAACTGAGAGAGAGCTAATGTGTGTGTGTGGGTGTGTGTGTGTGTGTGTGTGTGTGTGTGTGTGTGTGTGTGCCAGAGTACATGAGTTTGTGTTTGTGTTGTGCGTATGCCAGAGTACATGGGTTTGTGTTTGTGTGTGTGTGTGCGTGTGCGTGTGCGTGTGCGTGTGTTTGTGTGTGTGTGTGTGTGTGTGTGTGTGTGTGTGTGTGTGTGCGTGAGCCAGAGTACATGGGTTTGTGTGTGTGTGTGTGTGTGTAAATGGAGAAGGGAGAAGGGAAAAAAAGAGGAGTAAAAAGAGGGGGGCTCATAAAAACTGGCATCTCAAATATTCTAGACATGCCCCTTCCTGTATGTGTGTTTCTGCTTCTTCTTCTTCTTCTTCTTCTTCTTCTTCTTCTTCTTCTTCTTCTTCTTCTTCTTCTTCTTCTTCTTCTTCTTCTTCTTCTCTGTTTTCATGCCACTGTTGATGTTTTTATTTTCGGTTTTCATCTTTTCATTAATCTATTCATATTCAATCTGGAGTATGTCAACATTAACCAAGTGCGTATTTGTTTGTATTTGATGGTATTTGTGTGTGGAGGTTGATAGAGGAAGCCCAATCTGTAGGTCTGCAGTATTTACCTCAAAATAAACACCATGAATAATATTGTAGTTATCGGAAACAAAACAAATTGCAAAGCTTGAGCTGGTTTACAATAATTATTTTGGCGAAAATATCACTGTAAGTAAAGACACACATTTATATTACATCTTACAATTGTCAATTTTTGTAATGTGTCTATTTCTAGAAAAGTGAGGGGATTTATCCTACAGCAGATGAGGACACACACACATACACACAAAGATGCACAGGTTGATTCCTACTTCCACCAAGAGTCCATCAACTCCGTCTCACAGAGTCACACATGCAAATGTGGAGATCCACAATATTCTCCACAGCAGCCGAGGGAGGGGGGAAGGATGAAGGGGGCTGCAGGCGAAACAAGCAGATCTATACAGGGGTATATTGCAGATGCAAGTGGTGTGTGTGTGTGTGTGTGTGTGGGGGGGGGGGGGGGGGGGGGGAGAGAGACAGAGAGAGAGAGAGAGAGAGAGAGAGAGACAGTGTGTGTTTGTGTGTGTGAGTGTGCATGTCTGTGTTTGTGTGGGGCTGTATGTGAGACGGGGGATGTGTGTGCGAAAGAAGTAGGTAGATAGTTCATCCCGTGTGTGTGTGTGTGTGTGTGTGTCTGTGTGTGTGTGTGTGTGTGTGTCTCATACAAATAACGGAACGTACACAGAGAGTACAGTGAGGGTACGTTGAGAGTGCGCGTGCATACGTCGGGGTGTGTCAGCAGTACATTAACATGTGTGTGTACCCCCCCCCCCCCCCCCCCCCCCCCACACACACACACACACACACTCACACACGAGTGGTGTGTAAGGGCTGCGGCGGCGGCGGCGCCGCGCGTCCTAGGTGTTATCAGTCACTGGGATTGGGTATTACAGCATGACGGATGGGCCCCCGCGGGCCGTGGAGCCCGCTTATCACCGGCACTCTAAGTGGGAGTTGATTTAGCTTAAATAGCTTGTTTCATAAGGGGGAAGACACCGCCGCTGTCACAAGCTCCCCCAGCCCTGCCGAGCGCCGCCCTAATTGAATAATGCTCTCTCTACATACCTATTAGGAGGCTATGCTACATAGCATGGTCCAATAATTGCTCACACAACCCGGCTAATTCGACCGGTGCCCCCCCGCCCCTCCTTCCTGCTCACCCTCCCACCCTACTTCTTTCTTTCCCCAATGTGCTATATGTCATGTTGCTAATATAGAGACTGTGCATGCACGCGCAAGGTGGTGGAGGCTGGGGGGGGGGGGGGGGGGGGGGGGTGTTGGTGGTGTTTAAAGGCAGTCGCCGAAGTGTCATCAAGCCCGCTAAACACGTTCATTATCGGAGCGGTGATTCCACGCGCTTCTTGCGCCGCGCGAGCAATTATCTAATATGGCCTAATCCATTAATCTGAGGTGTCGCGGCATTCCGAGCGCCGCTGAGCGCTGAATGGAGCTTTGGCAGTGAGAGATTAGCGCTTCATTAGCATATCACAGGCTAACATTAGAGCACGCGTGTTTCCAATAATACCAGCCGCCACGCTCTTTTTACGGGGCGGGGGCGGCGGCGGGTGGGAGGAGGTTTTGATAAAGGGAATCAAATTAACGAGGCCCTGATCCATTTCCCTGGCTCTTCTCGGCTCCCCGAGATTATTGCTGATGCAACCGTGCGACGGAACGTAAACTCCGCGGGCGTGGGCGGGCGGGCGCGGCACCCCCGGTGCCAGCGCCGGTGCCAGCTCGCTCTCGGTGAACAGAACAATGCCCCCCCCCCCCCCCCTCCCGGTGGAAGGCTGCCAGCGCCGGGAACGCACTCAGCCGCCGGGCGCGCGGGCGGCCGTCAATCACGAGCTGCTCCGACTAAAAAGCAGCCGTTTGTCATGAGGGCCCTTCTCTGTTTCGTGCACACACACACGCACGCGCACTCACACACACAAACGTGCCATCACCCTTTTGAGGTAGCCCTTCAGCACATACACGCATTCAGAACAGTGGTGAACACTCAGCCGCCCACTCACACACACACGCCCACACACGACACACTCTCTGTCACTTGCACACACACACACACACACACACACAGATGTGTAGCCGACACCGGACCGACTCACCCTCCACACACGTGCACACTCCCACAACAGCCCTGTGGGTGTGTTGCCATACCCCCCCCCCCTCCCGTGCACGTGCGGTGCCCTCTGGTTGCGGGTGATTGATGACGGCGACGGCGAGGCAGATCATTTGGGTGGCCCCATCTACCCGAGACGTAAATCACATCCGTCCCGCTAATGATCCTCACACACTCCTCCAGCCGCCACGGCCAGAGCCTATTGAGTCGGTCGTGGGGGACAAAAGAAACATCGATAAGTCCCCGGACAATTTTATTTGACTCATCTTTCAAAGGATTGACACCCGCGTTCTTGAAGATTTCTCGGTGTAAAAGGGTACAAAATAAATCCGGTCTGGTTATCAGCACGATTTTCTGTGACGTGTCTGAGCTTGCGTGTGACGGTATGTGCAGTGTGAGGTTTGATTAAGACGATAGCGCGTCATGTCATGCCATGAAATGGAGATCTGACTAAACATAGCAACGCCACCTGACAACAGGTGGACTCCCTCCTTCTGATTTAAACACTGCATCACCGCACCAGTGAGGAAAAACTACGTATAACATAGTAGAGTGTAGTATATCGTAGTAGAGTGTAGCATAGCATAGTAGAGTGTAGTATAGCACAGTAGAGTGTAGTATAGCGTAGTACAGTGCAGTATAGCGTAGTACAGTGTAGTAGAGCGTAGTAGAGTGTAGCATAGCGTAGTAGAGTGTAGTATAGTGCAGTAGAGTGTAGTATAGTGTAGTACAGTTTAGTATAGGGTAGTAGAGTGTAGCATAGCGTAGTAGAGTGTAGTATAGCGCAGTAGAGTGTAGTATAGCGCAGTAGAGTGTAGTATAGCATAGTAGAGTGTAGTATAGCGTAGTAGAGTGTAGTATAGCGCAGTAGAGTGTAGTATAGCGTAGTAGAGTGTAGTATAGTGTATCAGAGTGTAGTATAGCGTAGTAGAGGGTAGTACAGTGTATCAGAGTGTAGTATAGCGTAGTAGAGTGTAGTTTGCGCAGTAGAGTGTAGTAAAGTGTAGTATAGCGTATCAGAGTGTAGTATAGCGTAGTAGAGTGTGGTATAGTGTATCAGAGTGTAGTATAGCGTAGTAGAGTGTAGTATAGTGTATCAGAGTGTAGTATAGTATAGTAGAGTGTAGTATAGTGTATCAGAGTGTAGTATAGCGTAGTAGAGTGTAGTATAGCGTAGTAGAATGTAGTATAGTGTATCAGAGTGTAGTATAGCGCAGTAGAGTGTAGTATAGTGGATCAGAGTGTAGTATAGCATAGTAGAGTGTATCAGAGTGTAGTATAGCATAGTAAGAGTGTAGTATAGCGTAGTAGAGTGTAGTAGAGTGTATCAGAGTGTAGCGTAGTAGAGTGTAGTATAGTGTATCAGAATGTAGTATAGCGTAGTAGAGTGTAGTATAGCGTAGTAGAGTGTAGTATAGTGTATCAGAGTGTAGTATAGCGTAGTAGAGTGTAGTATAGTGTATCAGACTGTAGTATAGCATAGTAGAGTGTAGTATAGTGTATCAGAGTGTAGTAGAGTGTAGTATAGCAGCGGCCTGTTGCTAGCGAGCGGCCGGTCCAGTGATGGACGACCCCGGCTGGCGTGAGGACCCGGGTCCGCCTCGGGCCTCAGGGGATGACCCATTACAACGTTTCATTAAAACGTCTGCCCCGCCGTACCCACCTCGATTCACCCCATAATTGATGGCGCCATTACGGGGCTAATTAGCGGCACGTCCCCCCGTGCCCTGGGCCGAGGGCTCCTGGCACCCTGGGCGTGGGCACGCACAGCGCAGGCCTTCACCCTGGCTTTGGCTTTGAAGCCACCGACAAAGGTCTCCTCTGAAGATGGGGTGAGGACTCGTTCCTTCAAAAGCGGAGGGCTGACAAGGGCCCGAGCCGCTGGCCTTGTGGAAGCTGTGCTTTCCACTTCAGGGATGAGGGGCTGGCAATTGAACTGAGCCGCGCTCACCTGGAACGGCTGGCCACATAAACATAGTGCCGGGATTGTTCTGCACTTCAAATTAACGAGCGCAATTACGTTTTTAATGTGTATCTCTATCCACAAAATTGTATTATCGTCCGTCATCGTTTTATGAATCTTACACATATCTCGCAGAGAGAAAAAAGCGGATCCGTAAATCTCTAGAGCAGCTTTGCCCATACCTTACGCCAATACGTTCTTGGCCTATGAGACATAACGAATCAATCGACGCACCGTATGCCATGGAGGGTGGGTGTCACGCCACAGGACAATGGCTGACGCATGCCTAGGCTGCACGGGGGAACAAGTGTAACGCGGGCAGGCGAGGCAGAGTGTGAGCGTCCCAGGCAGCTCGCGTAGGAGCCGGGCCCATCTCATCAAAGAGGGGGGGCGCCCAGGCGTGAAAGTCAATCCACTGCTCGCCTGTGTTTTACTTATTCATTAGTGACATGCGGCTGGGAGAAGAAAACACAGAGAGCGAGAGAGAGAGAGAGAGAGAAAGAGAGAGAGAGAGAGAGAGAGAGAGAGAGAGAGAGAGAGAAAGAGAGAGACAAAGTTCCATTCAAATGAGCATGGTATCCCTGGAGCGACAGAGGATGAGAGAGAGGGAGAGGGGAAGAGAGAGAGAGAGAGAGAGAGAGAGAGAGACAGAGAGAGAGAGAGAGAGGGAGGGAGAGAGAGAGAGAGAGAGAGAGAGAGAGAGAGAGAGAGAGAGAGAGAGAGAGAGAGAGAGAGAGAGAGAGAGAGAGAGAGAGAGAGAGAATAAAAGAGGGAGGAGGGGAGAGAAGAATGGGATGACTTCTTTTAATTTCGGGAGCCCCTCAGGGGAAATCGCAGCCGTGCACACGCAATTACGACAGTCATCAGTGAAGCGCGCACGTGAGGAAGCGGGGCGCCAGGCGTAAAGAAAATATCCGGATGGAGAAAATGATTTGAAGTGTTATCATCTGAAGTCTTAGCCAACCCCACCCTCCACTTACAAAAACACACGCGCGCGCGCACCGACGCACGCACGCACGCATACACTCACACACAGGCAAATCTGCATGTGCTTCCTTTCAAAAATTATACATGTAAGTAATGCATTGGTAATCTATTACTGTTAACTGACAGTGGAAAGGGGGAAAAGGGAGGGATCTTCATCATGGGCCAATTATCATCTTATTACGGGCACTAAGTGGCCCCATATTAGGGTCAGTGGCCCTCATTTCAAGGGAAAAAATGATTGTTAACCTCTGTTATAGCGATAGACAGAAACCATTTAACCCCCCCCCCAGGGGGGTGCCTTCAGCTAATCAATGGAAACTTTGACGGACAAAATGGCCGCCATTGAAACAATCGCAATCTCCCCCTTGAAAACTTGACACATTCATCCTTTAATCCAGCGAGGGTTAGGAAATAAACAGAGGCAACAAAGAGCTACTGAACCAATGAGCCGCCGGCGCATCATTAAACACAGGGTAATTCTCTCATGAACACGAACAAAACATGAGCAAACAAAAGGCGTGTGGAGCATTTTAAGATAATGAAATAAAGTTTTTGTTTGTCTCGAATGGCACTGTCTGTAACCTTGAAGGCCAGTTTTGAAGCTTTGGCTGCATATTTAAAAGTAGCCTTTTCGGAAAAACACTGCAGAAAATGGAAATTGAAAATTATTTCCGGGAAATATCATATGCTGCTGTGTCCCTTGCCAGAGCAACAGACCCTCCAAACCTTGTTTGCCAAGAACCGTTTTCTTAAGAGTCAGGTAAAAGCAAATCCGTTTTACCTCAAAGATACCCGCGCATCTGATATGGATGACTCCTTTAAGTCAACCTGGGGTATTTGATTTCCCAAAATCACCCTTTGCAAATAACTTTCAATTCCATTGCCCCCCAAATCTGCCGTCCCAAAAGCCCTCTCTGGGCCCTATTGCGTCTGAGTGAGCGGTATTTATTGCGTGGGCCATTTGAATAGGAACACGGGACCCTGAGGTCGTTTGCCGCCTCCGGCACATATCCAGACAGACCCCGCAGTGAAGATCCTCCCCAAAGGGGCCGGCTCACTCAGTCAGTCCCTTCTCTAAGTGAGTTACCTGTCCAAAGAGAGAGAGAGGGGGACGGGCGGGGCGGGGGGGGGCTTATAAAGAGTGAAATACTCCCTGTCACTTTTATTAAGCCTCCTCCCTGCCCTGCCCTCCACCCTCCTCCTCCTTCATATGGCGCTAACCCTTTTCTTGCCCGCCACCCAAATTCCCCCTCATCCTTTTCTCTGCTCTCCCCTCCCATTAGCCGGGGACGCTCTGCCTGTCGCGGCCCCTCCGGCCAAAGCCATCTCCATTTCTGCATAATGCCTCCGTTTAAACGGATCGCGGTGGCACGCGCGCCCGGTCACCGGGAGGAAGATGGAGGGGAGCGGGGGAGGAGAGGAGCGGAGGGTTTTGTCCTCAGTCTCTCCCTTTGTCTCTCTCCCCCTATTTGAGGCTCTGGGGGAGGGGGGGGAGGGGGGACTGGGGTTTGACCCCCGGTGACCGTTATTATCTGTGATGTGGCGGCTGGGCCCAGTGTCCCATGAGCAGGACACAACCCTTCCTAATGGAGTCCCCCACCGGGCCCGCTCCCCGGACCCTGGGCTCCACACTCACACAGCAGCCCCACCCACCCCCTTACTAGACTTCCATATCACATTCTCACACACACACACACACACACATGCGCACGCACGAACGCACACAAACACACACACACACGCACGCACACGCACGCACACAAACACACACACGCACACAAGCAAGCTCACCTCTCCTCTATCTCCCAGCCTCCTCTGAGTGGTTTAAGAGGGCGATACCCCTCTGATGAGCCCGTCAAAGACAGAGAGAGAGAGAGAGAGAGAGAGAGGAGGAGACCTTGGCCCTGCACTGTAGTGCAATAGATGGACTCTGGCGGTGGGGCTGCAAGCGTTTCAAGCTGTTAGGCAGCGTGACAGCGTCCACGTCCATTAAAGAGTCTCCCTGTGCCATGCTTCCTTATATAACCACGGCAAATATTCAACTGAGATAAATCTTAACGCCAATCCATATCCTTCAAAAAAAAGACCAACAAAAACAATCACCCCCCCCCAAAAAAAACTGGGGAAAACTACAGAAGGTGAAGAGGAGCTCAGCCAGGAGACAAAAACACCTTTGAAAAGTGAAGGGTGCTCGATCCATCTTCGGCACACTCTTAACGATTCCACTGCAGAGGTGGGCAGAGACATCCCCGGCACTACCTCATGAATTCAAATGGCAGCTGCCCAGAATGCCAATGGCCTCCCTCCATCCTGCTGCTACCAATTTATATTTTCCATATGGGTCCTTAAACGGCAAATGGAAGTCATTGCGTGCCCTCCTTTCTCTCTCCGGCTCCCCCCTAGGGACAAGAGTCGGTCAAAAGTCAAGGAAATTTGAATTCTGCTCTGTATTGCACCAAGGGCACCTAAACACAAACCAAACAGCCCCCCCATGCCTCAGAGTAGGCAAACTTTCGCTCCCTCCCTCGGAGAGCTCACAGTATTCTAAATGGTAATTATGACACACACTCTCTCTCACACACACACACACTCTACCTGGGACCGCAAAGGCTCAATGCAAAAACAACAGACGACAGGAGACGAAAGAGCGAGGGCAAAGACAAAGGAGAACGACCAATAAGAAAGGAAAGAGTACATTTGAGGAGACGAGGCCGAGTAAGCTGAGAGCATCAAAGAGAGGTGTGGCGGGAGATAGTAGCTGAGATGACTAAAACACACACACGCGCGCGCGTGCACGCACACACACGCGCGCTCACACACACACATACACACACACACTCAAACACAGCGGGAGACGTAATGCAGCGAAAGTGTTTCCTTAAGAATGAATCTGGGAGGGGGGGCCGGGGGGGGGGGGGGGGGGGGGGGGGGGGAGTACAGCAGATATGTAAATGGTGAGTCAGTGAGTTCAGCAGGAGAGAGCAGGAGGAATAATGTGCCGGCTTGACCCCGGGGCCCCGGGGCCAAACGTCCAGGGGCCGACAGGGGCCGGGAGGGGCTGTGGCCATCTCTCACCGGTTATTATTATGTTGTAGGGAAGTCAACCGTAGAGCGACTCGGCCCTCCCCTCTCTCCCAGGGCAAAGGTGAGGCGGCCTGGGGAAAGAGGGAAGGTGAGGGGGCTGACGCAGGGCACGCACAGGGTCAGCGGTTGTCGTTAGCGATGCACCGTGACCCCCCTTCGCTCAAGCTTTTTTCCCGGCCCCGACATTTCTTTGGGTTCGAATGTCTGGTGTCAATCACTGACAGACTGCAACAGAGAGAGCGGGACTTTTCTTCCTGAGTTTTATATGATCAAAAAACGATTTAAAACTTCACTTGCATGCACTTTGAGACAACTAAAACGTATCAAAATGTATCAAAACGAACTGTTCAGATCTCCCATCATCCCACGAGTGTTGTCCTGGACACAACTCGTAGCTACAAAATGTATCAAGCACGCTCTAATTAGTTATTTGGTCGCGGTCACCGTTTTCAATATGGACGGCGGTTTCCTCTCAGCAGGACGCTGTTGCTATGGGGCACTTTTAGACGCAAGCAGGCTGTGGGAAGGAACAACACGTTGGCATGGGACGGAGTCATGGCCCAGCACCAACGCTAGCACTCTGAAATCCTCTCAGCTTACCAGAGGAGTTTTTAGGGCTTTAAGACAGATAAACAATTTGATAAAACCGGAAAAAGTGTGCGTGTACATAAATGTGTACGCACATATACTGCGTGTGGAAAAAAAGTGTAAAACAAAAGTCAGCATAATTCAGTAAAAATCACAGCGCTACCAATAAATTGACTAAATATTTTGGATTTGGATGTTGCCTACAGAATTAAAATGGTTTTGCATCCTATGGCACTACCAACAAAATTTTAGCACAGCCAAGTCTAAACTGAATACTGAATCGAGGTTTTTACACGCATTGTGTTCGTTTTTCCGGGGTTAAATCATCGATCCTTTCCAAACTGGTGCACTCTTGCGGTCTCTAGCGGTGTTGCCTACCAGGCAACATAAGGAATATTATTTCGAACAGGATGCTGCATTGTTCGCCTATGCATTATCTGTTTAATTATCTGTTATTGATTGCAAATGTAAACCACCCCTTTCAATATTAGCAAGAAAACAACTGTATAGATATAAAGGATTTTTTATCCTTAATTGTCTTTAGATTTTTAATTTTTTTTCTATTTTGGGGGGTGAAATTGCCATTATTTGGGCTTCTATTTGTTGAGAGATTGCTCGCAACAGTACAATGTCTAATGTAGCAAACCTGAGTGACTCAGCGCTGACAAATTAAATCACACCTACATACAGGATACGACACAGTGTTGTTTCCCCAAACTCGCTCTCTCTTTCACTAACACGCACTCTCGAAGGCCAGCTAATACACTTTAAGTGTTTGTCAAGCAATGCAGATATATTTCTTTAAAAAAAATACATTCGGGGCTAAACCCCCCCCCCCCCCCCCCCCCGTGAATGGCCCTAGCGACGCCCCTGCAGCTTACAAAGGTGCAGGGCTCTACAAAAGGTCTTATTTTCATCGAGGAGAGAGAGGAGGCCGTCGGCGCCAAAGAGCCCCCCCCCCCCGGCCCTTTCATTGTCAAGCATCTTCAATTCTTTTCTTCCCCACCGACAACACCACCCTCTTCATCAGTGCAATTACGCGACAAAACAGACTCATCATGGGCCCAACTGTCCCCACCGATCGCCTGTTTTTCTACGGGCAACCTAATTAGCGCTAAAGGGAGAAAAGCCGACGAGGGCAGGGGGGAGACACAGAAAAGCCTGGCTATCATGTTGACCGCGTGTGTTTGTGATAGCGATTGTGCTTTTTCCCTCCCCCATTTTCTTTTTGTGTTGTCGTCCCCACTCTTTCTATTTCGTTTATTTCGGCGGAGAAAGAAAGCCTTCAAAGGAGCGATTGTGCGGTAGGGGCTGAAGTGGCCTGTTGGTAAGCGGCTGCGGCGAAGGCGGACAACACAACACAACAAACATGGCTGGATCCTAATCAGGGCGCTCGGCTAATGTAAACAATGTCATTTTTTGCCCTTAATGAGCCAATTTTCCCCGGATACGAGAGGCTAACAATTGGGGCAGCGCCTTTGATGTGCTTCATTTGAAGGTTTGTTTGTGATCGCGTGGCACTTTTGTTGGAAGCCACGCACCCGGCGCCTTTCATCTCCCTGAAAAGAGGGAGCCACGTCTCACTTGGGCAGTGGCAAAACAAAATAATAAAATAATTTCCCTTTTGAAAAAAAGAAAAAAAAAAATGAGGACAAACCCCAACCCCCCGCCCCCCTAATTTAATAAACAATCTCTCATCAGCTGACCAGCCCCCTTTTCTCCCCTGTCCCCTCCCACACCGCCTCCTCCCACCACCCTTCTTCTTACTTCTCGGCACACGCACACACACACACACGCACACACACACACACGCACAGACGCGCGCTCACACAGGAGCGGGAAGTGCCTGCCTGGTCCAGGAATAACAGTGAGCTGGCGGACAGGTTGGGTGTCTGTGGCGATCAAATGGCTTGGCTCATTAAAAGGCGCCCCGGCGTGCTGGTGGCCGACACTGACAGGGCATTCATTAACATGGCGCTGACAAAAGGTGACGCAGACCAAAGAGGCAGCCGGCAGGCCAGGTGTGTGTGCTGCGGCGCCTTTCAAGATTTCCAGCACGCAGGGCGGGATGGCTGGCCACGCTCCGACCGACACGGACCAAGAACAGGCTTGTTCCGGCGCCCGTGTGAGGGCCTGGCTTTGTGTGTGTGTGTGTGTGTGTGTGTGTGTGTGTGTGTGTGTGTTGTGTATAGTTACGTGCTAGGAAGAGAGCAGGGCGGGGGAGAGATGCACCTCCTTGTTTCTGTTCTACCTGCGCTTTAATCGATGCCAGCTAATCCTCCTGCAGCAGGCGCATGTCACTTTAACCCATCGGCTCCGGGTGAGAAACAAGACGTCGTGGGGCAACAATGGCTGTCTCCTCCCACACAGACAATGCCTCCCCCCCCCCCCCCGCCCCCTGCCCCCCACCCTCGTCTCTACCTGAAGGTTCAGCGCCAGCTCGAGAAGAAACTCTGTCACCCGCTCATTAGCATACGAGTGGGTGAAGTTAACTCCTGGAAGTTCACAAGGTCTGGGAAAAGACCGACAACAACAAAACAAGAGGGTGACACCAGGACCGAGAGAGAGAGAGAGAGAGAGAGAGAGGGATCGAGAGAGGATACCAGGCCGTGCCACGGAGGAAGGTAGTCAAAGGCCCAGTGACCAAAGGCGTTCTGCAGCCGGGTGTCCAGACCTGTTCCAATCAATCACAGGAGTGAAGGTGAAGTGGACTCGGGGCTAGCCAGCCCGTCAGGGCCGGCCCCCCTGAACACAGTGCTCCTCTGCCTCTCTGTGGCCGTGAGTCAGGGGCCCTCTGGGGCCGCGCACGCGCCGCACCTGCTGGGCCCCGCAGTTGCCAGCTGTCAACTCCACGTGCACCCCACCGTCTGTTAACTGCGCTGTGTGTGTGTGTGTGTGTGTGTGTGTGTGTGTGTGTGTGTGTGTGTGTCTCTGGGCGGGTGAAAGGGGGACAGCAAACAAAGGTGTGTGTCTCAGCTGGGCTTTATAAGAGTGAGGATAACATGGTCCATCGTAAGGTCTGGGAGACATCCAGAG
>CM030178.1:14525334-14782834 GCA_017639675.1 Aplochiton taeniatus | reverse complement strand
TGGAAAAAACACGTTTTTAATCTGACAGTTATCTTGTGCTTACCTACTAATGTTACAGGTATTTCTTAAGGAGAATACTTTCTTTTTCTCATTCTAAGCAATTGAACAAAAAATCCAGCCTTTCTTTTAATGGGTCAAGTGAAGTCACCGTTTTTTTTATATCAGTGTTAAGTAATTGGTAATTTAGCAAATCGCATTTTCAAAGCAGTCTCCCAAACAATCCGATTTCCTTATTATCCTTTCAACCATGAATTTAGGAAAACCAGCCAAGCAAGGTTCCGTTACCGGGACTTCAGGTGGAGACACAGAGTGTAAACATGGACGGCGCTTAGTTTGAGGTGTAGGGAATGGGAACACCCGAGCAGGTATGGCTCGGGTGTTAAGGGGCTGACAGTGCCTGTCCGGTCCCATTTCAGGCGGGGGGGGGGCGAAGCCGGCTCCTAGCGTGCCGTCACCACAGGTGTTCCAGCTCATGGGCTGACGGAGCACCCCCCCCCCCCCCCGGCCCCACCTCACACTCCCCCCGGACAAGGTCCACGCCACTACCGCCAATCAAAGTTTCCGCTCGGAAAGCAACGTGGGGCTGGTCGTTTCTCTAACCGTGGCTTATCCCTGCCGACGTGAGGGGAGGGGGGAGAGGGGGGCGTTGTGTGTGTGTGTGTGTTTCGGATGCACCAAGCGATGCAGGGGAAGTCAAAGGATTGCTGACTAATGTGCCGGAATGGGCGTAAAAGACTTGACAGTGCTGTTGATGGCAAGGATTTGGTATTCATATGCCCCTCAAGGTGCATCCACGAAGCGTGTGTGCGTGCGCGCGTATGTGTGTGTGTGTGTGTGTGTGTGTGTGTGTGTCCGCGTGTGTGTGTGTGTGCGTGTCTGTGAGGTGGGATCTTGAGTAGAATTGCATCGGCAGTGCTGAGGAGGCCATTAATGCTTGCTGATCGCCCTCCCACATTTAAATAACAATACTGCAGTCAGGGAAAGCACTGGTGTGGATCCAAGCCACAAAACACCCAGGAGCTGCAGGTCGCGCTCCCACTGTGTGTGTGTGTGTGTGTGTGTGTTTACATTGGTATGTGTGTCACATATGTGAGTGTGGCTGTGTGCCTCACACACAGGATAAAAGTGCATGCTTGGCTATTTGTGAGCGTATATGGTCCTACTGAGTCATCTTGTGCTTGTGTGCGTGTGCGTGTGCGTGTGTGTTCGTGTGTGTGTTCGTGTGTGTGTGTGCGTGTGTGTGTGTGTGTGTGTGTGTGCGTGTGTGTGTGTGTCTGCGTGTGTGTGTGCGTGTGTGTGTGTGTGTGTGCTTATGTGTGTGTGTGTGTGTGTGTACGTGCGTGTGTGTGTGCTCCAGTGTGAGAGGTGTTTCAAAAGGGCCGTCCTTCCAGTGCAGACAGGAGGCATGCTGAGAGAGCCAGCGGTCCAGGGAGACGCGCCATTAGTGTGGCCGAGTCCACTGGACTGCCGTGGCTGTCCCCACTGTTTTCTGGGTAATGGAGTTTAGCCGCGGTGGGCGCCCAGGTGAACAGGCTGACTCGGCTCACTCAGAGACTGAACCACGGGTCAGCCCCGCAGATCTCCAGGTGCGCAGATAGGTGTAAGCGGAGCCCTTAAGCTTTCGTGTTAAGCCGGTCCAATCTTAGATAAACCTATCTGGTATTCCTGGAGATCTGCATAATCATCTGGGATGTATTGAAATAAAGGCTGATTACGGATTAGCAGGGCGGCGATCTGTCGCCACACACTGAAGAGCCTTTCTTAAGGTCGTCTGCTCCTTGTCCTCTCTGTCATTCTCCGTCTTTATTTATTCATTCACGTTTTTTTGTTTTCTTTGTTTAAATCCTCCGTTCCCACATCCTCCAGTCACCGCCACTGTGTGCTTTTCGCCACAAACCGTCGGGCTAGGAGCATTGTCAAAGGGTTAATACTGCCGCTTCATTAATGGTGAGGGTTACAACAGGGGTTCGCACACACACTCCAATATGGAACCATAAGTGAAAACAGAGAGCGTGGGTGGGTGGGTGGGGGTGGGGACAGAGTTGGGACACACACGGTGGACAGAGTTGGGACACACACGGTGGACAGAGTTGGGACACACACGGTGGACAGAGTTGGGACACACACGGTGGACAGAGTTGGGACACACACGGTGGACAGAGTTGGGACACACACGGTGGACAGAGGGGCCCCCGTGGAGAAGGCGGCTGGAGCTGGCACCGTGTCGGGACGCCGCGGTGCTGAGGCCTCTCGCACGGCCTCCAGGATGGAATCTGCCTGGCTGTGCGTGCGTGTGTGTGTGTGTGTGTGTGTGGGTGGGTGGGTGAGTGTGTGTGTGTGTGTGTGTGCGGGTGTGTGTGCGTTGCTCCAGGATGTCAGTGCCGGCGCAACACCGGTGCGTGGTTGGGCGGTAGGTTGCCGGAGGTCAGGCCAGAGCCGGGCTCACCCCTGCCCTGCATGCAGCAGCCCTCATTAGCCCTTCATCTGGACCCGGACGCGCACGTGGTCAAGTCCACTAGTGTCCCTGGAGGGTTTCAGAGAGCGAAGAGGCAACCGAGGGGCGAAAACAGAGCACGAGGTGGGAAGACAAAGCCAAGGAGAGGAAATGAAATGCTTGGCTTTTTATTTGCTTTTGAACCAGACTTCAGGATTCACACTATTTCCAAGTAGGTGGGAAACAAAGCATTGCGTCAGGCGGCATCCCGTGGTCCCTGATCACGCTGGGACCTGTAGTCCCAGCGAGGCCTGACGTCATAGCAACCGTCGGCTTTCTGTCTCACTGCTGATGAGGGGAGGGGGAGGGGAGCGAGGCAGTGAGGGTGCGAGGGTGAGAGAGGAGGGTGAAAGAGAGAAAGTGTGGCGGGGAGTGTTTCGGGAAGGAGGGCCGGAGGGGGTGAAGTAGTCCTCTGATTAGTCTGGCAGCAGTGGTGTCAGGCACTCAGCAGGGCGTCCAGAGGCGCTGGGTGTATGTGTGTGTGCGTGCGTGCGTGTGTGTGCGTGTGCGTGTGCGTGTGTGTGTGTGTGTGTGCGCGCGTGTCCCTTCGCGCTCACATGTGTGTGTGCATTTCATTTGTATGTGTTTGTGTCTGTCTACCCCCTCTCTCCCTCCATCCTTCCTCGCGTGCTAAGCTCCAGAGCCCTCTGATCCGTGGCCTTTACTCAGTCTGGAAATAACTGGACGGGTGACAATCCACTGTCAACAGGCAGTCCATAACACTGTACCGTCTCACTGCACCACACTGGCTAAAGCCCACATTAGTTCTCCCCCGGCAGGCAGGCAGGCAGGCAGGCAGGCAGGCAGGCAGGCAGGGCGGTCGGCCTAGCACCCCCTCACTGCCTCCGCCAATCCGGCTAACCTCGGTGCCATGTCCCCCCCCTCCCCCACCCCGCCCTCTTTGCATGCCCCTTTTTTGGTCTCGCAAATGACCAGAACATCCTTGGTGAAGCGAGCCCTGCATATTTTAAGAAATGGCGGCGGATTTGGTGGTGTGTTTTTTTTTTTCCTCTTCGGGATGCTGCTGAATACTAAGCGGAGGGACGGGCGAGCGATCCCAGAGTCCAGGGCAAAACTAGACATGCATACTCAAGCGTACATGTGAGCATACACACACACACACACACACACACACACACACACACACACACACACTGCATGCATATAACGTATGCAGCATGTTTAAAAACATTGACCCGGTGATTGTACCACCCAGATCCAGATCTACCATACTGTGTTCCTTTAACCTCAGATCTCTCTCTCACACACACACACACACACACACACATTCTCTCTTTCCTTCACACAACCACTCCCTCAGTGTGTCAGTGTGTCAGTCTGAGGCCCGTGCGTGTCGCCCGGCCCATTGTTTCCTGCGCGGGGCTGAGATAATGGCATCTGTCGCTGCTCCTTTTGTCAGGGCTGCTCCCGTCCTGTTGGTCCCCATTAGGTGGCCGCCACGCTCCGCTGACTGACCCCGCAAAACACCGGACCCCTGTCCCAGCTCTGCCGTCACTCCCACACTCCTTTTTTTTCTTTTTCTTTCTTTCTTTCTTTCTTTCTTTCTTTCTTTCTTTCTTTCTTTCTTTCTTTCTTTCTTTCTTTCTTTCTTTCTTTCTTTCTTTTTCCCCCCTCCTTCTCCCCTGCTTCCTGCCAACTGGGTGGTGAGGTGAGGGGGGACAGGGGGGTGGGGGGGAGGGGGGGAGGTGATGGGGCGGGCAACCATGGCTGGCCACGGGAGCGGTCACCTCAGAACGGCCGTGGGGGTAGAGGGAGGAGCTCCGGAACACGCGTTATCTACCTGGCAACGTTTGTCACGGCTCTTCGGGGCAACTCGGCCCCGTGATGTTGTACTACCCGAAGGTAACATGGGGTTGACTTTTTGGGGGTGGGCTTGTTGTGTGGTCGACAGGAGTGTAAAAAAGACCCCTTGATTTTTCGAGGTTAGGGCGCCTCGGGTGTCCTTCGCTGAGTCGCTCTGCTCCCTCGGCGCACGCCGCCGTCCGGCCTTACACCCGAATCAAACCAACCTCTCCTCCACGTCCTGCCCCGCCGCCGCCGGCCTCATCCTCCCCTCTCATCCTCCCCTCTCATCCTCCCCCCTCATCCTCCCCCCTCATCCTCCCCTCTCATCCTCCCCTCTCATCCTCCCCTCTCATCCTGCCCTCTCATCCTCCCCTCTCATCCTGCCCTCTCATCCTCCCCTCTCATCCTCCCCTCTCATCCTGCCCTCTCATCCTCCCCTCTCATCCTCCCCTCTCATCCTCCCCTCTCATCCTCCCCTCTCATCCATCCCTCGTCTCTCACCAGCTGACAAACGCCGGAGACGGGCCAGATAGCGCGCGCAACAAAGGCACTTTATTCAGCGCATAATGACAGCGGCGCTTCCGACGCCACGCCGCCATGTGGAGTCATGTCGGAGGGAGCGTGTCATCACAGGGCCCGAGCAGAAGTAATGTTGCGCTAGCTTTTCCTACTTCCTTTATTGGCACACTTTCCTTATTAGGCGGAGGGTCTGGAGGGCGGGGTGTGGTGGCGAGGGGTGTGTGGGGGGGGGGGGGGAGTGGAAGCCGGAGTCGCTTTTGATAAAGCAAGGCAATTTGGAGAGCCGCTCTAGTGCCAAATTACAGTTGTACATCATGCTGTGCTCTCCCTCTCCTTCTCTGTTCCTCTCTCTGCCTCTCTTATGGCGGCGAGTGTATGATGTTAGCATTAGATTTGCATGTTGCCTACCACGGCGAAGCCGATGCGGGAGGGGAGCGTGAGAGGAGCGAGGAGGACGGGCGGGGGGTGGGGGGGTTATCAGGGAGGAGGGTGAAGCGGCAGACACCAACGCCATCTACAGACGGAAAGAGGTGTCACTGAATTGATCCGGGTACACAGTCTGGGGGAGTATCTATGGGTATGACTATGGAGAATGATATCCTGTAGAATGGGGCACGTTTGTATTCTTTGCTGTTCATCACTCTAGCCCCCGTGAGAACCGAATGAGTTGTCTTTTCGCTACTGTTGGCGAGGTCGCTGACACGCTAACCTCAGACGAGACCACATACCACTCCCCCATTAGAGAAAGATTGATTAATCAAAGAGGGGACTACTGTAAATTTGCCCCCAGAGGATAGTCTGTGTGTGTGTGTGTGTGTGTGTGTGTGTGTGTGTGTGTGTGTGTGTGTGTGTGCCCTGCATATATACAGTCTGCACATAGCGCAAGTGTCACCCGATTCCAAAAATGGTTTCAAGTGTTAAAGAGCGCCAGGCAAGTGCTCATGAGTTCCTCCATTACGAACCAGCCATTGTGTTGACGGGTGCGAACTCTCTCCATGACTAGACAGTTGAAACCTCACACTTTGCCTTAATTCACATTTCCCGAATGTCACATTTTATAGTCCCGAGCGTGGGTACATGTGGGTGCATAATTTATCTCGAATTAGCACCGATTTGGGTAACCATCAAAGCAACGCGGCTAAGGTTTGAGGAGAGCTTAAAGAACCGCGGGGAAGCCATCGCCAGATTAATGCAGGATTTTTATAAGAAATTAGGGGCTTAATGAAGTGGATAAAAAAGCTGCCAGTGTTTTATTGCGTCTAAATTGTGTGGAAGTGGTGTTTAGCTGTTTTGGCTACACCCCACATAATGGCTCGTGACAGTAGCTGTGAGGCTTATTTAACTTAACTGGGGAATAACTTGCTTGGCGGAGCATTTCAACTGGGCGTTTTTATGCGCCGAACCAGTGGGGGGATTTATTTATGTTTTGCCATGGAGGTCTTTTTTTCTCCCCTTCTTCCCGCTCTCTCATTACAAAGGCACACGTAACTGAGGCACAACAGAACAGACAACTGGCAATTATTAGGAGAGTGGGATGGTTCTAATAATAGCAGTGTGGCGGGGAATGCTGTTTGGAATGAAGGAGAGCTAACAGAGAAATGTGAAGGCCTAGGAGGGTGGGCCCCACAGAGGAACTGCAGTGTTACAGTAGACGCTGAGCGTTAGGCAAACTGAATGTGAGCTCACACAGGCCGGGCCCTACATTCTTAGTCCTGCTTGGCCCGAAGTGAACTACCCACCAAACAACCCAAAGGCTAAGACTGTTCAATTTACAGTAAAAGAACGAATGCCCAACGGCTAGTATATATACAGTGGGGCCAAAAAGTATTTAGTCAGCCACTGATTGTGCAAGTTCTCGTACTTAGAAAGATGAGAGAGGTCTGTAATTTTCATCATAGGTACACTTCAACTATGAGAGACAAAAATGAGAAAAAAAAATCCAGGAAATCACATTGTAGGATGTTTAAAGAATTTATTTGTAAATTATGGTGGAAAATAAGTATTTGGTCACCCACAAACAAGCAAGATTTTTGGCTCTCACAGACCTGTAACTTCTTCTTTAAGAAGCTCTTCTGTCCTCCACTCGTTACCTGTATTAATGGAACCTGTTTGACCTCGTCATCTGTATGAAAGACACCTGTCCACAGCCTCAAACAGTCAGACTCCAAACTCAACCATGGCCAAGACCAAAGAGCTGTCGAAGGACACCAGGAAGAAAATTGTAGACCTGCACCAGGCTGGGAAGAGTGAATCTGCAATAGGCAAGCAGGTTGGTGTGAATAGATCAACTGTGGGAGCAATTGTAAGAAAATGGAAGACATACAAGACCATTGATAATCTCCCTCGATCTGGGGCCCCACGCAAGATCTCATCCCGTGGGGTCAAAACGATCATGAGAACGGTGAGCAAAAATCCCAGAACTACACGGAGGGACCTGATGAATGACCTGCAGAGAGCTGGGACCAAAGTAACAAAGGCTACCATCAGTAACACACCACGCCGAGAGGGACTCAAATCCTGCAGTGCCAGGCGTGTCCCCCTGCTTAAGCCAGTACATGTCCAGGCCCGTCTGAAGTTTGCCAGAGAGCATATGGATGATCCGGAAGAGGATTGGGAGAATATCATGTGGTCAGATGAAACCAAAATAGAACTTTTTGGTAAAAACTCAACTCGGCGTGTTTGGAGGAAGAAGAATGCTGAGTTGCATCCCAAGAACACCATACCTACTGTGAAGCATGGGGGTGGAAACATCATGCTTTGGGGCTGTTTTACTGCAAAGGGGACAGGACGACTGATCCGTGTTAAGGGAAGAATGAACGGGGCCATGTATCGTGAGATTTTAAGCCAAAACCTCCTTCCATCAGTGAGAGCATTGAAGATGTAACATGGCTGGGTCTTCCAGCATGACAATGATCCCAAACACACCGCTCGGGCAACGAAGGAGTGGCTCCGTAAAAAGCATTTCAAGGTCCTGGAGTGGCCTAGCCAGTCTCCAGACCTCAACCCCATAGAAAATTTGTGGAGGGAGTTGAAAGTCCGTGTTGCCCAGCGACAGCCCCAAAACATGACTGCTCTAGAGGAGATCTGCATGGAGGAATGGGCCAAAATACCAGCTACAGTGTGTGCAAACCTGGTGAAGACTTACAGGAAACGTTTGACCTCTGTCATTGCCAACAAAGGTTATGTTACAAAGTATTGACTTGAACTTTTGCTATTAACCAAATACTTATTTTCCACCATCATTTACAAATAAATTCTTTAAAAATCCTACAATGTGCTTTCCTGGATTTTTTTTCAAATTTTTGTCTCTCATAGTTGAAGTGTACCTATGATGAAAATTACAGATCTCTCATCTTTCTAAGTAGGAGAACTTACACAATCAGTGGCTGACTAAATACTTTTTGGCCCCACTGTGTATATATATATATATATATATATATATATATATATATATTCTGAAGGTTTGACATCTTATTAAGCAGGTGGTGTGTGTGCTGAAGTCTTACCCTCCCTCCCCCTGCAGTTTGACACTAGAGACCTTAGCTGACTCCTCTTCCCCTCAGGAGCACAAACACCACCTTCTTGATAATATACAATTATACTATGTATAGTCAGGTCCAGAATTATTGGTACCCTTAAGGAAAATTTGCTAAAAAGATCTGTAGAAAACAAATGATACCATTACTGAGATATATTGAAATTTCCCAACATGTGGAAATGATATTACTTTATTGACCAAATTTGACCAAAATTACGCATTTTTGAAATTATGCAATTATTTAAAAAGGTTTTAAAAAGGTTTTACAATTCTTGGCACCCCTGTTTTTAGTACTTGGTACAGCCTCCCATGGAAAGGCTAATGGCACTCAGCCTATTTCTATAACGTTGAATAAGGTTGGAGAACACATTTGGAGGGATATTGGACCATTCCTCTAGAAGCCTCCTTAGGTTTGCGCTTATAGACCGCCCTCCTCAATTCTGACCACGTTTTCGCTAGGATTTAGGTCCGGAGACTGAGATGGCCATGGCAAAACATTGTTTTTGTTTTTACAGAACCATTTCTGTGTTGAATTTGAAGTATGTTTGGGGTCATTACCTTGTTGGAAGGTCCACCTACGGCTCAGCCGTAAGTCTCAGCTTCCTGGCAGAGACAACCAGGTTTGTGGCTAAAATGTCCTGGTACTTGGTGGAATTCATTATGCCATTGATCTTAAAAGTGACGATCTCAAGACGTTGTTGTTATTGAAACAGATTTGTTATTGAAACAGATAGAGCGGAACCTTTGTTTCACCTTGTGTCTGGTAGGATGAGGGACCTAGCATCTGAAGTAGAGTGGTGATCATAGACATATACGTGTGTATTGACAATATATGCAATAACAAGAACGTCTTGCTTTTACATTTTCATTTCGACACGTGCAAAATACAGAAAATATAACAGGTAAATAACACAACTTTAGAATTTTTTTAAGGAGTATTTTGGGTACTTTTGGGAGCTATACTAGTGGTTACCTCAAACTTACTATATCGCTAGTCTACTTTTACGATGAACACGTAACTAATTCAATACTGGACGTACGGACATAAAATTGATATCCCTCATCTCGTCTGACTAGGGGTAAGTTGGGGCATATCTCATTTCCCAAAACATTGAACTGTTCCTTTAACAAGAGTCCCTGGACAACTGGCAGCAAACCAGCCCCAAAGCAACGACGATCCACCATCATATTTGACCGTAAATACAAGGTGCTTTTCCTTGTATGCATCCTTCTTTTGAAGCCGATGGTGTACTTTTCCAAAAAGTTCAATTTTTGCTCTTATCTGACCATAGCACCCTGTTCCAATCATAGTTCCAATGACGGTTGGCAAACTCCAGATGCTTCAATTTGTTGGTTGCTCTCAGTAAAGGCTTTCTTCGTGCAACCCTTCCAACAAGCCTGTTGTATGGAGGTGGCATCTTAGGGTTGATTTTGAGACTTAGTGACCCCAAGACACAACCGAAGTCTGCAGTTGTTGAACTGTGGTCCTTGGGTTCCTCTTTGCCCCTCTCACCATGTTCCTCACTGTGCGTTGGGAGAGCATGCACTTGCATCGTCTTCCTGGCAAGTTTCCAACTGTAACAGATGGTTGAAACGTTTTGATTATTTCTCTAACAGTGGTTACTGGTATGTTTAACCGTTTATGTATATATCTTTTTTTATCCATTACCTGACTTTTGTACGTCAACAACCATCTGTCTCTTTTGATTTGACAGTTCTTTGACTTTCCCCATAGTGATGGATGACAAAGGGCTTTTACACTTGTGTTGCGTCATTTTTATACCCTAGTGAAACAGGACGTGATGCAACACCACAATACAGTTCCTTAAGACTGAGATGAACTTAAATAAGTCTGCAAGTCTTAAATTTTACTGCAGATTTGACTTTGTTTGGTTTTATTTAAAATAATCTTTAGGGGTGCCAATAATTTCACACCTGCATTATTCATAAGAAATAGTATTATTCAATGAAAATAAAAGTAATATTTTAATAATTGTCTTATAATAAAATAATATAGTTTTTCCATGTTTGAGCATCATTTAAATTTTTTTTCTGTGTTATTTCTTTTATAGAGCCTTTTTGGCTTATTTTCATCAAGAGTGCCAATAATTGTGGACCTGACTGTATATATAATATTATATGTTATATACATATAGCTGAAAATGAGTGGAGGATCTGTGATGATCTCGAGGTGCTTCAGCAAGGCTGTTTTGTCTTTGTGAAGGACGCATGAATCAAGCCAAGTACAAGGTTGTCCTGGAAGGAAACTTGCTTCTTTCTGCTCTGACAACGTTCCCCAGGATTATTTTTTTTCCCAGCAGGACAATGTTCCATGCCACACAGCCAGATCAATCCAGGTGTGGATGGAGGACCACCAAATCTAGACCCTGTCATGGCCAGACTAATCTCCAGACTTGAACCCCATTGAAAACCTATGGAATGTGATCAAGAGGAAGATGGATGGTTACAATTCATCAGACAAAGCCAGGCTGCTTGAGTGGAGTGGCTTAAAGTTGCCCAACAGCAATGTGAAAAACTGGTGGGGTGCATCCCAAAACGCACAAATGCTGCGAACAAAAATCAGGGTCAATCCACCAAATTGATTTCTGAACCATTCCTAAATTAAAACATTGGTCTTGTGTTGTTTAAAATGAATATGAACTTGTTATCTTGGATTTATTGTATTATTTGGGCCAGTGTTCTGCAAATAAATGCTCTAAATTCTATTTTAATAATTGTATTTGGAATTTGGAAGAAAAGTTGGATTAATATATTACAACAAACATGTTAATTTTACTCAAACGCATACATAAAACCAGAGAATCTGCTCTTTTTGCTGTAGTCTCTTAATTATTTTGCAGAGGTGTATATACTGCCCACCATTTCACACTAGTATGAAATCTTATAGGGTTTATAGAAGATAAAATGCATCAACAGTACATGATCTTATAGCCCCACCCAGTGTTACTTTTCTGCACTGCATGAGCATTTTTATTATATTATATTATATTATTATTATTGTCCTACGCCCAGGATACTGGGGTTCTATGTAAAAGCAACAAACGCGGAAATTATAATCAAACAATCGGCAATGAGAGTAAGATCATTGAATTTCCTTTATTTCACACAGTATATCATCATAATCAATCATCATCAGTCATCCATCATCAATTCCATGTGCAACGGTTTCTATGCTGGCCAGGGCCAGGTTGACAGAACCTATAACATGAAACCAGTCCAACTCACAAGACCTGGGGGGTGGGGGGTCTGGTCTGATGACACACTCAATTCTGTTTTCTGATCTAGCCCCGTTAGACATGTTACCACCACCCCCCAGAAAACACTGCCTCTGTGTCACTGTAATAGCAGAAGAAATGCGGTCGCGTCACTTCATTCACTTGACTGCGTTGAATGACTCTTCCCCTGCCGCCATTTTGAATTCCACCGTTGAAAACGGCAAACAAAGTTATGGCGGACAACACATTGTGGCACACATGCATTGATATTTGCTCGCATGGTGGATTTCCCCTGACCTACGGCGTGCCCACCGGCGGACCCCTAAGAGAAGGTGGATCGCCAGACGTCGTGTCTGCTAGTTACGCTGGCCAGAACAGAGCTCTGGGGGGCACCAATGTTCCACGACCCATCCAGCAAACAAACAAACAAAAGGCCCTCTCAAATATGCTGTGTCATTAATCATACATGCATGTGCCGAGTAGGAGGACGCTGTGCTACAGTTAGCTGGCAGCCAACCAGCAATTGGTCAATCCAAACGCGACCGCGTGTTTTGAAATGTTACAAAACGCTTTCTAAATGTAGCATGTTGGATCAATCAGTGAATCAATGGCGGACAGGTAAAGTGAACCTGAATTCACAGGCGAGGTTTCTCACGACACCTTCCGGTTTATGTGGTCTCAGTGGAGGGACGTTTCTTTGAAGAGGACTGAACGCTCACACAGTGCACGCAGCAGATTCTGCACCGGTGCTGAGCACGTTATCGCGACGTCACTGTTCGAGCACAGTGGCTGCACCAGCGGTGTTCCACTCCTTGTCAGAGCCAGTCCCTCCGTCTTTTAAAAACACATGAGCCCGTCTCTCTCTCGCTCGCTCGCGCTTTCTCTCTCTCTCTCGCTCTCTCTCACACACACATCACAGAGCCACGTATCAACCTCTCAAACACACACACACACACACACACACACACACACACACACACACACACACACACACACACACACAGATAACAGAACAAGCAGACGCCACTAATCCCTTTAACCTGCTTGAGGAACCCTCTCGCTTTCCTCCTTCCCTTTTCGAATGGTGACGCCAGAAGCGAGGTGGGGGGGGGGGGGCAGCATCCAGGTGAGGTGGGTACCACTAGCACTAGTGAGACAGCACTTGCGTCTGGCAGGCAAGCGCTGCCGGAATAAGGCCATGTTTGAACAGTGAGGTTTTGGCGAGAACGGGGTTTACCTCTCTCCAGTCCTGTGTCGGCCCCCGGGGCTCACAGGTTTATACATTCCCCTCCACGCCGCAGTTCTGCTCTTGGCAAGGCGGGGTGGGGGGGGGGGGGTGAGGGGGTTTCACACTAAAGTTTCTCATTTCTCATTGTTCACATCAAAAGGGCCAGTAGCTAAGGGAGACGACCAAGCTGGCTCCAGGCCCTGGGGGGCGGCGCGGGGCCCCGGCACAGTTTCGTACAGTGTCTATACAGTTTCCAGGTGCGTGCGGCGCACTTTCGTTTGGTGGGCTTTTCCTCGAGGCAAACGATGGGCGACACCGTGCCTCCAGACAAAAACAAAAGTGAAGTTCCCCTTCCGTGGGGGGGGTGGGGGGGGGGGGGGGGAGTGTCTCGGCCACCCCCGCCCCCTCTGTGTGTGCTTAGCAACGGCCCTAACGCTCCACTCCGGCGCGTTAGGGCCACTCCGTCTGTGCCAGGGATTGTTCCGGGAGCAAAGGGGACGCCGTCGGTGCGCTCACCGCCAGCCCTTAACCAATCCATGAAGTCTCTCTTCCACAAGCTCCCCTCCCCCTACGCCCTCACCGCCTCCCCCCCCCCCCCCCCCCCCCCCCCCCTCCCCCCACCCCACCCCACCCCACCCCTGCCCTTTCTCTGGAGCTCGTCTTCTCTTGGCAGCGTCTAGACGGTGTTCCGCGGCGTGCCGTTAAGAGCCACGGCCTTGGTGCAGGGCGTGCCCGTGGGCTGGGAGCCCGCCGTGCGCAGGGCGGCCACGCCCACCTCAAACACCTCGTGGATGGCCTTCCGGAAGCAGTGGAAGTTGTAGTCTATCAAGCCTGGAGCGGACAACAAACAGGGGAAATCAGCGCCATTTTTATTTTCTTCCTTCACACTCAGTCAAAGCCTTCCGAATATCATTTCACTCTTTACCAATAAAGGACGGTGTCATCGTCGATCGATAACAATACCGTCGACGACAACCCCCACCCTGCCGCCACCGACAGAGAAGCCCGAGGACGGCGCCAGCCGTTGGGTTTCCGCGCCAGCTCACCTTTGCGCTCGAAGCTTTCCTCTCGGAGGATGCAGACCAGGGCCAGGAACTTGGTGACCTCCTTCAGGTAGAGCACGGTGGTGTTGTTCAGCTTGATGATGGCCATGGACTCCTTGTCGTAGGCACTGCCGCTGCCGTCCTCCTTGAGACTGGGGGGGGGGGGGGGGGCGCAGGAGGACACACACACACACACACACACACACACACACACACACACAAAGCCGAGTCAGGACATCCCATCGGGATCGAGGTCATTCCGGCTGGAGCAGCCGCTTTGCCCTCGTTTCAACCGGTAAGCAACAGTCGGAAACGGAATTGAAAAAAGGTTGCCAGGCAACTGCCCCTGAGGCAACCATTTGAAACTCGTCAGGCACACAAAAAACACATTGTCATCTAGCAGATGGGATTGTTTTTAACATCTTGCAACTATCCTTCAAAAAATGTCAAGTTTTTTACAGAACAACGTTAAAAGGTACCACAAACAGTTTGACGTCAGGCCTCCTCACAGGGGAGGTGTTGTCTCTTCTCAAACTGGCGTGCGGGAGGGGGGGGGTCGTGACCGCCTCAGGAGTGCCAGCGGGGAGGGGGAGGGGAGAGGACTCACCCGTAGATGCAGGAGACGTCGATGACCACGTCGATCATGTCGCAGCAGAGCTCGTAGGACTGCATGTCCACCGGCGAGCTGTCCGTGGCGATGTAGATCTTGCTGACCACGTCAAACAGGAAGGCCTTCTCGATGCCCGAATTCTGCCGAGACGGAGAGGCGACGAGGGAGTGGGAAAAGAAAAGGGAATGAGTCATCGGCTAGATCAGCAACCCCTCGTCCCTTTCGCCAGCTCTACTTCAGCTTGGCAGAATTAGCTGCACGGCTATCTTTCATTCAAAGATATCAGAGAGTTTTTTGGGGGGGGGGGGGGGGATTAATTATTGATCGGAGGGGTTAAAAACCCCACGTGGCTCACATCCAAGAGGCTATCACTTATTTAAAGGAGCAAAGTCGTGGCGGCGCACGTCCAAACAGCCCGACGGGCTCCTAGGACCTGGAGTGGCTTTTCCACAACCTCCCCGCTTGGAAACACGGCGCTCACCGATATGAAGATGTTGAGGAGGTTCTCCAGGGTGGGCAGCTGGGGGATGAGCTTCTGGACCACCTTGCTGAAGGCCTCGAAGATGGAGTGGTCGTAGATACTCGTCAGGTAAAAGCTGGAGGGGACACAGGAAGGGGAAGTCACTCAAGCATTCACTTCCTTTTTGTGCATCGTTTTTGGCGCGCGGTCGGCGTAGCGCTGAGGCAGCTTGTGCAGCACATGCCAAGAGCCCGCACAGAATCGACCCTGAACCCGTTTTGAGGAACAGAAACGGTGCGCTCGGCGTAAGAGTCGAGTCGAACATCTGAGGAATCAGCTTTGTGACGGTCTGAGGCGTTACGGGACCAACCGATTTGAGGACCAAGGTCAAAAGAGGAGAGTTGCAAGAAACAAAGCAACAAACTGTCTGCACACACTTGGCGGGGAGCTCTTGGCTTTGCAAGCGGGGGGGGGGGAATAAAACAGCTGGGCAGGGCGGCACGTTATCGGAGCACAGAAACCTCTCCCCGAGCTCGGCTATAAATCCTGAATCGACCGGACTGTCTGGGACGAGCAAACAACCTCCCTCGTCGTGAAATACAGTCCAAAGGGGTTGTCAAAACCCCTCCAAACACCACCAAGCAACCTCTAAGCGGCATTCGAGCGAAATCTAATCTACAAAAACTTGCATACGTGCCAAAAGAAAAACAACCAATTTGGAGGCCATGAAAAAAAAATCCATATCGCAAAACCGAAAGAACCCGCTCTGCAGTTTGGCTGGTTTTCCCGAGGAGGAAATCAAATTGTGCGGTGGATGTGAAATGACAGCACAGCGCCGACACTCCCGGCCTGCACTGGCATCTGGAGCACGTGGCGCGCGGTGGATCTTCGTTAGGACGCCTAAGAGGAATCTGACAGCGAGGCACGGGGTATACTGGCCACGTGGCGGAGCTATGCAAACCTGGCCATCGCCCCCCCCCCCCCCCCTCCCCCCCGAAGCACCTCACCAACCCACTTCTGTCTGCTGTTTTTAATTGAATTACATTTTTTTTTTAACAAGAGGGGGTTTGATCTGCTGCTCTCTCATACTCCCAAGCCAATACTTTGATGCGCTGAGTGGGCTACATATCTCCTGTTCTTGGAACCCGATCCGGAAAGGCTGGGAGGCTGCCTGGCAGAGAATTTGTTTCACCGGAGGGAAATATAAAACCCCTTGTCCAGTATCAGTCCATAAAAGATGGTATGTTTGGGTAACGAGTCCGCGACGTGTTGCGGAAAGACTGTGAGGATGGCGTCTAAAAGAGCGTGGTGACGCGAACCGGTTGACCGGTCGACTGACCAGACCCGGCTCCTGAGCGTCCCGCTGTCAAGACCACGCGGCTATATCCCGACACTTTCTGGCCGCGGACCAGAAACATAGTGCAAGTCGTTTAGCTGTGTGTGTGTGTGTGTGTGTGTGTGGGGGGGGGTTACCTAAGGTGAAGCTTCTCCAGGCTGGCGTCTGCCAGGTCGTCGTTGGCTCTCTGGTGGATGTCCCGCTGGGTCTCGATCTTGTGGTCGTCGGAGAGGCCGTCCACTTTGTGGATGAACACCTCAAAGTTGATCTCGGGGTTGACCCGGTAGGCCCGCGACACGGTGAGGTGCAGTCTGCCCAAGGCCTCCACGTAGTCGTCCTGGTCAGACAGCACGGACGCAAGCACACCGAGACCCAAAGGTGATCAACAGAGCTAAACAATCCATCTTTAAGAGCCACATTCCTTCACGAAATCTACATGCTAAGCTTCGCTAGGTCAGCCTCAGTAAAAGATAGGGGTTGGAACATTATCGAAAGAGACAGGTCACTTTACAGATTACATCCAGCATTGCGACATCATGCTGCTTTTGATAGAATAATCCTCAAGACTTGCTGCATGTGACCATACTGGACTGTTGGACTTGTGTCGAGCAAGAAACACCGTGGAATGTTCTAAACCTGAACTGTTGGTGGGGACTGAAAGTAAAAAGTGTGATAGCCTGACCTGTAACTCCAATTAGTGCTACCGATTACCGCTCGATTAAAACGAGCAGAAAAACCTTTCTTATTATTTGAGAGTACACCTAAGCTTGCCTACCAGCCAAGACAACATGCCTTCATTTGTCGCACCATAAAATATTACAACTACTCGCAAATTTCTAGGCTATAGTGGCCAACTCTTCAGCTTCTTCAGCTTCACCAAGAAGTAGACTTGAGCTTTGCCTTGTTGATTTAGTCTATTTTAACAGGTAAACAAACAGGTGGTTGATTACGTTGGCTATCATGGCACTGACAGCTGTAACCTCAGAAAAAATTAATATATATATATAATATATATATATATATATATATATATATATATATATATATATATATATATATATATATATATAAAGATGAAACAACAAGAACAATGATTACATTTAAAGGCCATTTTTGTCAAAAGACTACAAATATGACTAACTCAAAAAACGGTGTCAAAATGAACAGTGGTAAGGGTCTTGCACTTGGACTATGAAGTCATATTTTACGATGACCGCATTCAGAGAGCTTTAAACCTAAAAATGTGTGCCCTGTGCCAGCATGCTCCCTCAAACTCCATCTCAGAATGTACCCACCCCAGTTGGGAAAGCGGTGAAAATATGAGGTGTCATTTGCTTTAGATACAGAACACAGCACACCGCTACACTAGAATGTGGAGGGTAAGTAGACCTAAGTATGAATAGGTTGTATTTATCTATGTTGTATCAAACTAAGAACAATTCCTTTGGACAATTCCATAACATCATCCATAACATCATCCTTCCAATCGTGAAGTGTAAGTGCTGCCCGTTTCCGGCATGGTAGGCTTATTAATCTGTATATTTAATAGGACATGGCTGCTCTGTTTCACACTTAACAATGGCTTTGACTAGGGACGTTATTGTTGAGCTGTGGTATCGGTAAAACACAGGCTATTTAAAAATATATGTATAACCCAGCCTGATTACATAAACAATGAATATGCAAGCTTGCCCTGCTAAGTTGAAAATTGATCACCAAAGAGCCAAGAGGCTACAATTGATCAGTTCAAGGAAGATAAGATACTAACGGATAATAGATTAGATTATCATGAAAAATGTAACTGTACTTATTCCCCTTCTATTTTTCTATTTTCATGACAGATCCCCTGATAACCTTGTCCCTTGGCCATCATTCACCTGAGCGTCAATGACGAATATCAAGGCTCCCGTCCCTCGAAAGATCATCTCATAGTCAAAGGTAGGGTCAAAGAAGTCCACCTGGCCTGGAAAGTCCCAGATCTGAAAGTTGACGAAGGAGCTGCTGGAGATGTCGTCCTTATAGATCTTGTTGGTGCTCTCCAGGAATAAGGTCTCGTTTGGGGACATCTTATGAAACACCACCTGAAAGCAGTAGTATGAGTACATTTAGAGGGTGCCTAATGACTATCTAAATGTTTTAGCAAATAGGGAAACCCGGCATTTCGGTGAGTTCACTGGGATCACTGCAAAACCAGCAAAAAGCCGAATCACATGTTTCTTAGGCAACCAGCAGCTTACAGGAGGAACTTAATCTGCTACTCAAGCCCTCTGGATTTATGACAAAGTTAGTATGACAAAGTTGGTAGAAAATAAATCCCATATGCCTCAGTGGGCACATAATAGTCCGACACTAAACTCTGGGTTATAGGCTACTTCTATTCTATTCTTGTATAGGAAGGGGAACTGCATCACTGTGCTTAGCATTAATAATACAAAATGTCAGCTACAGAAAATGCTTTTGAGGCTAAATTATTAATCTATTGATCCTAAACTGAGGGAAAATAAACAACGGGACATGAGAAAATATGTACATACATGTACAGTTAGTTGATGCAATGGTGCTAAAATTTGGCATGTGATTAACATACCCTATAAACAAAATGAGGACGTGTGAAGTTGTAGCACTATTATGACTTGGGAAAATCAAAGGTGTGGCTGTGTAGCTAACGTTATCTAATGTTCTACTGTCACGTGAGAAGTCGTCAATCTAACCTGTCCAGATGGCTGCTGTTGTCAAACTACCTTTACAAGTAAGTAGGAATTCTGAAGTCACGTGCCATCATGTAGCGTAAATTAGTGCCTTATCAGGACAAATATTATTTCATAAGATCAATAATTACCTGATGGTATATGTTGTAACTTTAAGCCTTTAATCCTAGACTGTAAACTTTGCCATTCCAAGGGATATTGAGCGTAACGAGCCAACATTACAATACAACAATTGGAATATGAACTACGCTGGCTGTTAGATCACCTTGCAATCTATCTAAATAATCTATTTACCAATGTATCTGCAGTTTACGATTGTTGTTAATATTCTTCAAGCTAGTCAGCTAGCTAGTTTAGCCAAACTGAGCTGCTAGCTAACTGGCTTACATGGACCAAAAGAAGGCATATCTAAATACAACTGGCTACCAACCGGCGCATTTTACCTTTTGAATTGATGATTTACCACTTCTTCGCAATCCCATTAAAAGAATTCTTGGTTTACTGTCAGATGGTGCTGGACTATCCTCAATGTCGGCCTCCTCTCCATAACCAAAATCTTTGGGGAACGCGTCCGCAACCCCATAGCTGTCAGCCAGCGGCTCCACGTCGTACTGAATCGACATTTTGACCTGACGACGGTCACTTCCCCGTTCCCCCCTCTCTATTAGTTACAACAATATTTTGTAAGTCGATTGCTGATATACATTTAATATACTTTTAAAATGCGACTTTCTATAACCCTTCAATATCCAGAGCGTGCTCCCACATTTCCTTTGGGTTTCCTTTCCAGCAAAAACTTGCTCTTACGCCCACCCCCTACTCTGATTGGATATCGCATAGACATAGCAAATAATGGTTTGGCAATCCAAGTGTCACTCTAAAGAAGCCTTCTTGTGGTCAGCTGACTTGATCACAGGCTTGTTTTATGACCTGTCACCTAAATAAGGGATTTATACATACCTTCCAAACTATAGTCCAAAGTATATGATCAATTTTATACGTTTGAGTTTAAACATTAATAATTTTCACCACCCCAAAAAATGTATCAAATCCATAAACACAAATTTTACATACAAGACCATGATTTGACATTCTACAGCAGATGGAGCAACTCACTCACTGAGCGAGCGCGTTGTTGAAGAAATTAATGAGGAAGGGGAGTGAACACGGCGTTGCCAAGACTGTCTCATTCAACAAACTGACTCTCCAAGCAAGTTTTTGGACGTCCACGCTAATTGGAAAATAAACGTTTATCTTCGTTATGGCGCATTATAGAGTAAGTTGTTTTCTGAAAGTGTTACATTTTGTAATTAACTACTCGCAGAACTATATAGTATTTTGATAAATATATAACGTTAGCGTGTTAACTTTGACGTTGGCTAAATCAGCTGTTTCCATCGGAAACCTGTTAGCTGGCTAACTTTAGCTTGGTATATCCGATGGCACTGTTTGCTAACGTTACTTGGGACTTGACCTTAAAAGTTGTAACTAGTAAAATGTTAGTATTCCATATAGTCAGCTGGCTAGCTTGGCTAGCTCATTATGTTGAATAATTTGGTGTTGAGACATAATTAACTTTCGCTTCCTTTCACTCATTTACTCAAGACCAGCCACCACCGCCAGGCATACTACTAGCCTGATGATCTATCGTAAATCTTCAAAAGTTAACCAAAGTGTAATTTTTAAATCGTATTTATATAGCAGTAACGTTTGTTGTCCACAGGCTTCAGATTCGAAACGGGAACAATTTCGGAGATATTTGGAGAAGGCCGGTGTTCTCGATAGCCTTACCAGTGGTAACGTTTTTTTTAAGTTTTTAATATTTCCCTTTCACATTTAAGTCTCATAGTTGGATAGCAACAACAAACTTCCTGACGAAATACATAACGCTGTAACTGTTTGATTAATCTGTTTGCTGGCCCAATTGTGCAGCTGAAGCCAATTTTCTCCTAATTGCCCGAGTTATACCTGAAACAGCACTATTTCATGTTTGGTCTAATTGACATTCACTTCTTTTTTTTTTAAGTTCTTGTGGCATTGTATGAGGAGACGGAAAAGCCCACTAACGCATTGGAGTATCCTTTTTGATGAAAAGAAAACATTTTCTAATAATAAGGCCTAGACTTTTACTAAAATATATGTATAATGTGCATTTTCTCAGACTGAAAATTGCAGCTATGATATAAGATAAATGAAATTTAAGCTCTTGGCTTTTTGCAGGTCATTGTTTTGCATAAGGCCCTCTGTCACTGTATGTCATAATAAAATCCATGAATTTAGCATGTTGTACAGCATGTTGTGAATCCCATCGCTACACTGGTTTACTTAACCAGAGTCTAGTTTTCTGAAGCAGAACCTGGGTGTGGCTGGTCACGAGTCAGCAGATACTGAGTCTCTTCAGCAGGAGCTGAATGAGATAAGGCAGAGGTGTGAGCTTCTGACGGAGGAAAACAAAGAGCTCAAGACAAGGGTATCCATGATTTCCTCAATGTAGCAATGTCCTGAATGTAGCTCATTCACAGTGTCCTTTAGAAATAACAATCACATTTTCATACATTTTTCAATATGTCTTCCCTCCAGCTTCAACGCTATGAACCAACATCGGAAGATGGAGCCGCAGCTGAATAGGTCTCAAACACTGTCCTTCCATGACAACTTTTTTTTTTAATTTGGCAGATGCTTTTTATTTTTGTACAGTACTGTTTAAATTGAAGACGTTTTCATAGGTTCTACAAGAGCCCTCTGTCTGATTTGTTTTCTTAAATCCACCCTCCACTGGATGGAAAAAAAAAACCTCATTGTTCAATCTGAAACCCTTTTTTTGCTAGCGATGCTCTAAGGCAGTGTAACTGTAACCAGTGTCGAATTAGCCGTTTTGTTTTTTAATTGCACTTAAACATGCCTGCACTGTTGTGAGGGTGGTTTTAAGAGTTTGCATATTTAATATATTTAAATATAATTTTTTCCCTATGTCTGTTCATGGTCAGCATTTGTATCAAGATTCACACTATTAATGGGCCCCATGTTGTGCATGTACATCACCTTTAGACTTCATAACAAAATGAACAAACATGTTTATTTATTTCAACCATTATTTGTACCCAAAGTCACTCACAATACAAAAGTAATTATACAAAATATTTGTGTAAAACAATCTTATATTGAAATATAAATACCTCATTTAAATTCCACAAACCTTTTGTAATGTCAACAAATCATAACCTTTTATCTTTATTAAAAATGTATATTAGTTAGTCCTTAGAAAGGGTCACATTGATGAATGCAATCAGGGCATGCATCGCAGTCTGCTAAATTGAATTGTCCCCGTGCCTAAACTGTTAAAAAGACTTTGCAATAGTGGCAAAAGAAAACCCACACACTTGTGTGCATTTTACCATATGTAATCAGTAAAGAAGAAAGAAGCTATAGTGGATGAAGGATAGTGTTATGTTCATCAGAACAATAGCCCTTAAAACCCTGCTGCATATGCATGATGGGGAAGTATTACAATTAATGATAATGAAGGAGCACTCAAACTTTGTTTTGTAATCATAATTTAGATTTTTAAGTCAGAGGCTCGCTTGCTGCCCACACTACTTGACAGTGATGGACTGCGATTGGACTGCGGGAGTTTAGGACTATGCTTTGAGTCTGAACTGGAATCATCGAGTGACTCGGGTGTGACTGGGCGTTTGACGGTAGATTTAGACCTAGCTCTACTAGTGGGCTGTTCCGTGATTGCTTTTGAGCCCCCGTAAGAGTCTGTGTCAGAGCTCCTACCTTCCATAACAGTGGAACAGTTGGAAGAACCTGTGCCCCTCCATGGTTTCCTCACAGCGCTTACCAGCAATGTGGGACAGGAGGAAGTGTGAGACGGCTTCCTCGAGCGTTTCGGTGTTTCCGGGCTCTTATGGTCGTTTTCCTCCTCGCTGTGGGGAGGATGCTGTGCCAAGTCTTCTGCCTCCTGCTTTGGAGGAGTCGCTGAGTGGCAGGTGGGGGAACGGGTCCCGCTGCTGGTGGTGTTGCAGTTGTGCTCAGTGGGGCTGTGCGTTTCATTTGCGGGGTCCTCTAAACTTCCCGGACCAGAAGGGTCACCCTGAGCAGGGAGGAAAGCCGAGGTGCTCATGTAAGGGGGATAGATGTTAGCATCGGGGGCTCTCTCCATGAGGAGATTATAGCCGCTTGGTGCTGAAGCTATAGTCGCCTTCCGCTGAGTGCTAACGCCAATCTGTACCATGGAGTCCTTCTTGTACTTACTGGAGTAGTAATCGTCGAGGTCATCTCTCAAGTGTGGATAGTAGTCCAATATGACACTTTTTATCTTCTTGTAGCCTAGGTGTACGATTTCCAAAAGGTTGAGGAAGAGGGAAACCCCAGCGATGCACTGCATGAACGTCATGAAAACACTTTTCTCTGTGGGACGGGAGACGTAGCAGTCAACCGAATTCGGGCACGGGTCACGCTCGCACTTAAAGAGCGGGTCCAGATGGAAGCCGTAGAGGAGATACTGCCCCATCATGAAGCCCACTTCCACGGCGGAGCGTGTGAAGATGTGTGCCACATAGGTGCGCAGCAGAGAGCCCCTGAGAGGAGCTTTGTTCACCTTGCCCTGGTCTACCTGTCGGATCTCCCTCTCAATCTTCCTCCGGACCTCTGCCAGCTCCAGGTCCACCGCCTCCAGCTCCCGACGTAGCAGCGCCTTTTTCCTCTGACGTTCCTTCTCCAGCGCCCGCAGACGGTAGAGCGCGTGGCCCATGTACACCAGCGAGGGAGAGGACACAAAGATGACCTGCAGCACCCAATAGCGGATGAGAGAAATAGGGAAGGCCAGGTCATAGCAGACGTTGCGGCATCCCGGCTGCTCCGTGTTGCAGATAAAGTCTGCCTGCTCGTCATTCCACACGTCCTCAGCGGCCACACCCAGCACCAGCATCCGGAAGATGAACAAAATGGTGAGCCAGATCTTGCCCACCATGGTGGAGTGGATATGGACCTCCTCCAAAATCCCTCCGAGGAAGTTCCAATCGCCCATCTTCACACGGCCATTGTTGGTACTTGGGGGAAATGTTTTTGCAGCAGTAGTATTAGTGCAAGAAAAGTAATGATTAAAGCTTTGGTTTACTGTGCTTCAATAAGCTTAACACCAAATAAGTCATTCAGTCATATATTTGCAATATTAAATAAGTGACAAGATGTGGCAGCATAATGTATTGTGTTCAATTAAAGTTAACACGAGGAACAAATTTACTCAAACATTTCTCAATAGAGCGAGAAACCAAAGAAACATACCTCTCATTTGAAGAATATTTTACATCACAAGCTTAACATGAATTTTCATTCTGAAAATAATAACGATGTCACATATTTGCCCCCCAAAAATATATGATAGTGATTTAAATAAAAGCGACGAGAACAAGAAAACATGAATAAATATCACCGTGCAGTGTTTCCCTTTAGCTGTTTTCAGCAGTGCCATGTAATCCAAATAAAGGCATATGCCAGCAGCGCTGACTTATAACACTGGCCAAAATCAATGAATTAGTCATTTCCATTTACCTTGCAGCGGCATGGACAGACTGCCGGTGGTTCAGATGTCCTCGGGTCATGCAGCCCAGATGAGCTCTCCAAAAAGTTAAAAAATCATTGGTTCCCTCCACATCTGTCGCTACGCATCACCTGAACCTCTCTGACTCGCTGGTGCCTAGGGTTGCCACTGCCAGGGACAGAGTGGGGACGGCTGATGCCAGCCAGACAAAATCAATGGCCAACACTCCACAATACATTTAGATCATGGCTGCACAATATTTGTGTTGCAGCGTCTGCAGTAAAATACTTAATGAGCCTAGAATAACCTCATCCATCCTAAGTATTAGTATTGGCTACTTCCATAACGTTGCCTACACCACTGTTGTCCCCTATAGGTACTGTCGTAAATAATGAGTTAAGGGTTTTAATCATTATGTTGAAGGTTGACTTCCAGAATATGTTAAATGCTAATGTTGGTATTTATATGATTTTGTCTGTCTATGTTGGTAAAACAACTCTTTAGGGGAAATATTCCATCTCATATAGACTGGATAAACAAAGCAAAAAATATTAAGTGAAATCAGTTAATGTTATCTCAACAAGCAGCCACTACTGTTTTTTTTTTTCAAATCGATAGTTTTCTACTCATGATGCGAGATGCAATCAATGGGTCATGTCCGATTTCATACTCTGCTGCTCCTCTCTGGATGTAATTAAGTTGTGTCTATCCAGTTGACACATTATTTTATTCCATTTATTAATAATCAATGGCACCGGCTTGTTGCACTTGCTAACTGCTGGTTGACTAGCTTCCCCAGTTAGATACCCTTCCTGTGCTGTATTCAAGACAAACAACCATTTATCATATCCAAGCATTGAGGTCATTGTGTTCCGTTGATGTAATTCTCACTTGCAACATTGAGTCTGCATGCAAAATGGCAACCCATTTAGTCTGGGTACCAATGCACTTTGGGAAGAAGTCATATACAATACGTAATGGTTTTCATCAAAAACAGGATAAATAGAGGGTATAAATGTCTCTCCCACAACTAAACCTGGGAACTGCTCGTCATATACTATCAATTGAGAGGGAACAAGTGGAACTACCTAAACCAACGCTGGGAGTTACAGTGGCCAGTCACAATGCAACCACTATCCCTAATCCAATAATATCATTGAAGGCTGGTAGATTGACTCTGATGAGTATCCACAGTCCTATTTGGGATACTTTATACACCACTTGTTGACACTGTAGTGCATCTTATTTATTTCAAATGTGTTATTAAGGCTATTTAATTAATTGCACCACAAGGTAATGCTGTCCATATGTGCATAATGAAACAGACCTAACCCTAAACATTTCTAGAAATGGATGAATCTTTTGATTCACACCGTGCAATCGCTGAAAAATCTTTATTTTTTCGCAGCGCAACCATATATATACCAGGTTAACCAGGAATAACCTACTTTGATGGATCATTGGTTAAATAGAGCATGACAGATGCTGTGAAAGTGTGAGCATATTGGTTATCAGCCGGAAACTTCAGTCTGAACTGGGCTGATTATTCACCCAAAAGCCGGGGGGACCAATGTTTGTGGGAATTGTCTTCCCTTGTTCTCCAGAATGTCATTGACAGGCCTGTGACCTGTACCAGTCTGCTCCTTGTTGCCTTAACTTTCCACAATACGAACACAGATAGCTACTTAGAATTAGCTTTCAAAGCTAATTTAAGATAGGACAACACAGTTTTGAGTGGGTTAGCCTCAATCTGTGTAGCCATGTTGCTATCACAGGACTTACAATTGAATGTCAGTTTTATTTTTGCCCAGTAGCTGGCAGTGCTACAGTGGGGCCAAAAAGTATTTAGTCAGCCACTGATTGTGCAAGTTCTCCTGCTTAGAAAGATGAGAGAGGTCTGTAATTTTCATCATAGGTACACTTCAACTATGAGAGACAAAAATGAGAAACAAAATCCAGGAAATCACATTGTAGGATTTTTAAAGAATTTATTTGTAAATGATGGTGGAAAATAAGTATTTGGTCACCCACAAACAAGCAAGATTTTTGGCTCTCTCAGACCTGTAACTTCTTCTTTAAGAAGCTCTTCTGTCCTCCACTCGTTACCTGTATTAATGGAACCTGTTTGACCTCGTCATCTGTATGAAAGACACCTGTCCACAGCCTCAAACAGTCAGACTCCAAACTCAACCATGGCCAAGACCAAAGAGCTGTCGAAGGACACCAGGAAGAAAATTGTAGACCTGCACCAGGCTGGGAAGAGTGAATCTGCAATAGGCAAGCAGGGTGGTGTGAATAGATCAACTGTGGGAGCAATTGTAAGAAAATGGAAGACATACAAGACCACTGATAATCTCCCTCGATCTGGGGCCCCACGCAAGATCTCATCCCGTGGGGTCAAAATGATCATGAGAACGGTGAGCAAAAATCCCAGAACTACACGGAGGGACCTGATGAATGACCTGCAGAGAGCTGGGACCAAAGTAACAAAGGCTACCATCAGTAACACACTACACCGAGAGGGACTCAAATCCTGCAGTGCCAGGTGTGTCCCCCTGCTTAAGCCAGTACATGTCCAGGCCCGTCTGAAGTTTGCCAGAGAGCATATGGATGATCCAGAAGAGGATTGGGAGAATATCATGTGGTCAGATGAAACCAAAATAGAACTTTTTGGTAAACTCAACTCGTCGTGTTTGGAGGAAGAAGAATGCTGAGTTGCATCCCAAGAACACCATACCTACTGTGAAGCATGGGGGTGGAAACATCATGCTTTGGGGCTGTTTTACTGCAAAGGGGACAGGACGACTGATCCGTGTTAAGGGAAGAATGAACGGGGCCATGTATCGTGACATTTTAAGCTAAAACCTCCTTCCATCAGTGAGAGCATTGAAGATGGAACGTGGCTGGGTCTTCCAGCATGACAATGATCCCAAACACACCGCTCGGGCAACGAAGGAGTGGCTCCGTAAAAAGCATTTCAAGGTCCTGGAGTGGCCTAGCCAGTCTCCAGACCTCAACCCCATAGAAAATTTGTGGAGGGAGTTGAAAGTCCGTGTTGCCCAGCGACAGCCCCAAAACATGACTGCTCTAGAGGAGATCTGCATGGAGGAATGGGCCAAAATACCAGCTACAGTGTGTGCAAACCTGGTGAAGACTTACAGGAAACGTTTGACCTCTGTCATTGCCAACAAAGGTTATGTTACAAAGTATTGAGTTTAACTTTTGTTATTGACCAAATACTTATTTTCCACCATCATTTACAAATAAATTCTTTAAAAATCCTACAATGTGATTTCCTGGATTTTGTTTCTCATTTTTGTCTCTCATAGTTGAAGTGTACCTATGATGAAAATTACAGACCTCTCTCATCTTTCTAAGTAGGAGAACTTGCACAATCAGTGGCTGACTAAATACTTTTTGGCCCCACTGTATATTGAATTCCGATGCATGTTTACATGTTCAAATTGTTGCCTATGGACCTGTCAGACAATACTGTGTGAAATCAAATTACGGCTATAACTTTTATTTCACATTACCTCTTTATTTAATAATGGTGCGAGATAAACTGCATAAACCTGTTCATATGTTATTAACGTACATAACTAATATAGCAAATGTTACCATGCAAACGCTATCTAAAATCGCACGACCCACCATGTCCACTATTTAAAGCGTCAACTCAAAGTATACACATATTTAATTAAATAAAGGCACTTCATAGATTTTCTTAGTTTAAAATCTATAGAATG
The DNA here is from genome assembly GCA_017639675.1 of Aplochiton taeniatus. NCBI lineage: Eukaryota > Metazoa > Chordata > Actinopteri > Galaxiiformes > Galaxiidae > Aplochiton > Aplochiton taeniatus. The sequence goes on along the minus strand of CM030178.1, from coordinate 14,754,562 downwards.
TTCCACATGAACTGGTTAGAGTGGTGGGTGTCACCAGGGTACGATCAATAGTCTTTTTTTGGCCACCGCCTGCTAATGAGAGCAAGGGGAGCTATGCGGTAAGGTCTCCATCATGCCAGGCTAGGACAAATATCAGGACTAAACGGGGTCTATGTGGCTGCCTACCCGTCCACTAACCTCCAGAAAAGTCAAAGGTCACATGAGTTAACTTCATTAACCTTAGCATGAAGTGTAACCAATGGATTTCACACCAGATAAATGTCACACAGCCCAAATTAACAGATTAACTGCAAGGAGATTTAAAATAAGTGTAAATGTACATAAATCCAATCAAACATTAAGTAAAGTTTTTACTTTTTATTAAAAATGCCATATCAAATACTTATAATAATGAAAACAAGCCTATAGAGAAGAGATGTCTAATCAATTGATTTTAGTAGTGGGTTTGATGATCATTGCGATTGCTTGACGCAATGTTGAAGTTTAAAGAAACAAAATCAATCAAGATGTCTGTCTGCTACAGCTTAAAACTAAAAGTATACTTTTGGTACCAAATAAAAATGCCTGCAATATTCCCATTTAAAAGCAACGGTTCAGAGCAAATTCAGTAAACAAACCACATTGGTATTTAGCTCATTGACAGTACTGCTACGCAACTAGATCACAGAAGTGACACACTTGAAATAATCCATAAAGAAATATGACTTTGCCCTGAGGTTGGCAGTGCTGCTAAGTCGCAGACAGGCACCTTTTCCATGGCTTTCGCCATCATTGTGACCTCACACTTTAAGACTTTACGATACCGGTGACAGGAAGACGTTAAAAATCACCGCAAATAACAGAAACAGGATGTAGCCTCCTATGCAGAGCCAGAAGCGCGGGTCTTTCAGGAGCTTGGTGTTGTAGGCGCTAAAGAAGACGTAGCCAACAGTCATACCCGCCACTCCTCCCCCGATGTGGGCCACAAAGGAGACCTGTGGGGTGGGAAAGGGAGGACCGACTCAGGTTTCCTTTAATCCAAAAAAGGGACACTATTCATTCACCTACACTACCCTGTGTCTTCCCTGTGGGTAAACCCTTGAGAGATAGCTGCGGGTCAGGCAGAAACGGAAACTATTGATAAAAGAAAACAGCAGAGGCCTGATGACTGAGAGGCAGAGCGAGGAAACAGGTGTACTGTTGTAGGATAGGCCTAGGAAGAACAATTTAGACCGCTCAAGATCATTAACTACTGCTTTAAACCCCTAACGATAGGTATTACAGAAAGCCATGTGACCGAAAGGCTATTAATAAAGGCATTGTTCTCCATGAATAGCGGACAATATCAACAAAATGAGATTGACAGGAAATGTATGAAACAAATGTTTATGTACCGGCAGGCCGTGTGCGTCAGTGAGAAATCGTCTGTATAAGGCAAATCCAACGTCAGTCCCCACTAAATAATTTTTTTTTAAAAAAAGACCGTTTAGCTGTAGAAACAGGATATCATTCAGAACGATTGGTTAGTGCTTGATAAATGGATATAAAAAAAAAAGGAAAATACCAACCAATGGCCAAAATCGCCACGATACGAAACACACCCAGCAGAGGGAGCATCTCTCTGAAATTCTGTGGGGAACACATGTTAAGGCATGTCACGGTAGATGAACAGTACAAAGGGTGCAAGAGGAAAGCGACAACACCCAAAATCTGATGGCGGAAGGCAGCTGAGGTTTTGCCAAGCGCATATACGTGCTGCTTAGCCTTATTATAACGACGTCCACATTTAACACCAGCTGGACAGGCTCTGTGCCCGACTCACCACCACAGCGTTCATGAAGTAGCCTCCCATCAGGGCGTACACTCCCCCTGAGGCCCCCACCAGGGCACTGTACGGATCAAAGATGGAGCTGGCCAGAGAGCCTAGGAGGGGCACCCAATCAAGTTTAGGATCAGAAGGGTTTCGGACACTTGCTTTTAGATAAACAGGAAAATGTGCTTTATCAACACTTAACAACGGTTAAGATCAGCTCAGACGTTGGGCAGTTGTGTTATTTAGGGAATGTTTGGGTGTTAACTTTAATTTAACCGCCAACGTCGAACAAGTGCTGTTCAGAGTGTGTGTGTGTGTGTGTGTGTGTGTGTGTGTGTTTACCTGCCAGGACACCCGACATGTAGACCATGCCCACTTCAAAACCTTTGTGTACCAACTCCAGAGGAATCCCTAGCAACAGTTGAATGATCAGGTTGCCCAGGATGTGCTGCACTCTACACAGAAGACAAAGACCAACAGTATTAAGGCAGGAAGGCGGACTGGGAGAGGGTCGTCGACGCGAGGCCCCTTACCCAGCGTGGACAAACATGTAGGAGATGAAGCGCCAGGCCTCCTCCCGCAGGGTGGGCTTGTATGTGAGGGGGCTCTTCCAGATGGCGTCGTCCAGGGTGATCCACTGCTTCTGAGGCTTCCACACCGCATAGTAGATAAACACCGCCAACTGGTTAGGAAAGCAGAGGGCGCGCCATGTTAGTTCTTTTAATAGATGGGGTAGACCACATCCTGTCGGAAGTAAGAGGGGGGGGACAAGGATTCAACCCACATTAGAAAGATGCATAGAAACTCACTCTGCAATCATGCCGCAGTGGAGAAGTACGGGAAAATGTTTATGATGACCATCCATTCAGTCTCACTTCCATATAAAGTCAAAAATCATTGCCAAATGCTCAGACACGGAGGTACTAACGGTTAATTAATTTAGGCAAACGCAAGTTATACGTTACAACGAGGACATATGTGAGGAAAGAAAGCAAGGGAACCCCTTTTTATAAAGTCTAAATGGCTAATACTGAGTAATGACGTAGTAAATAAAAGCCCTGTTGACTGCCTGCATTCTTAACCCAATTCCAATGCTCAACACAGAAAAAACATAAATAACAAGTGTCTCTATGGGCCTATAGACAACTATTATGGTTGCACAAAGCTTACAGTAAAGCTACATTCCTTGTTTGGCCATAGAGCCATATCCAAATATTGGGTCAACAGAAACATGTATTTCCCTTGGAACCAAGCCGACCTCTGGAGATAGCAGAGGATGAATTCAGTGTATAATCTTTCGTATATATATACACGTCACACAAACAAGTTTACGAAGTGTGTTCCAAAAAATGTACAAAACACAACTTATGAGCCCCACCTCTCCAATGCTGATGAGGATGATGAAAATGGGAGGAGGGCAGCAGTTAGCCCGTTCCAAGTACTTGTCACGGGCGTGCTCTGGAAGCATCCACCTGGATACATGATTGTGGAACCTCTCACAGCAACCAGCCTCTGGGTCGTCCTCCTCCTCTCTGACATTCCTTAACTGTCTCCCGGCTCCATCCACTTGTAAAGGGTCCCCTTCCTCAATATCTATGTCAGCCATGTGGTCTTTTAACAAAAGTAAACACTGCATACAAAGAAATGTCGGTCAGGGAGTGCATGAATGGATTTTGAGAATGTATTTGTTCCAGTCTTTTTTTTTTTATACTGTGTTTACATGCTATTGCTGCCCAACAAAACAGTAGGCTATTTGGAGGGCATCTGATTATATTCCTTATACTGTAAATGACAACACATTTTCTACAAACTGTACAGCCAATCTGTCTTTAAGCTAAGTAAAGGTTTTCAAAAAGTCTGATATAGTGATATCATAGATTGTTTACATACAATGAGGGTACGGGTATACAACGTTTTCGCTGTAATTAAGTGATATGCGGGGGAAGAAATGTGTTTGATCGAACACTAACTTACCCAAGGTAGAACTTAAAGTTGCTTTAAATTTTTCTGATATGATTTAAATCCAAAGTAAAAAAAACAAAAAAACCTGTTTAACCGTGAAATACAAAAATAATCCTTTAACTTTCTAGGAAAAGGCCACCCGTCATGTCGCTCCTTTCCCCCTACAGACACTCGGTTTTAAAAAGGAAAATAACTCAGGACAATTATAGACCTCACATGGCTTTTCCTGTAACGAGCTGACTTCCTTCCTTAGCAAAAACAAACCATTGATGTTCCTTTTGACATTTAATTGCATAGGAATTGTATCGACTTATTTCTGCAGAACGGTGTAAATTCTACTCGGCAGCCATTTGTAAATGGGTTCACCTGTGTTTTCCGCTCACATTAGTGCCACACCTTGGAGGTGTGACTTAAAAGCTTCGAAATTAACTGACTAACGAGTGCCAAAAATGGGATGCAAACAAATAGATAATTACTTTCGCAAACCAATTTTGTTGTTAGGCTCCTCTACTTTAATTGCAAAACTGAAACTCTTTCCCTTCCACTTCAGACAAGTGAACGGACAAATGAATCTTTAACGTTGGCAGTACATCTCACAGTATGGTAATGGCAAGGAAACATGTTTAATACAGTATTTAGGTCAAATAAAACATTCAATATTTTTCACTAGTGATGAGATGTCTTGCAAATAGATTTTAGGATTGGGATTTTTGGACATTGAGGAGGCATGGTCTATTAATCTATTTAGATGTTATTTAGATGAAGTTAACATACTTTATAAGATCGCTAGCCCCGGGTATATCGTAACTAGCCAACACAATGGTGTCTAACGAAATGTCATTTTATTTAGAACAGTAAAGTCAAAATATTAGTGACCTAACATCATGTTCAGAACTGAAAATGTATTTTCGGGTAACTGATGACGTTAGGTCACTAATATTTTGACTATACTGTTCTAAATAAAATAACATTTAATTTGGGCCAATCTATATATATATTAAAAAAAACGATGTAGATTGACAATTCCATATTTTTTTATGAAGAATAACTGGCATTATTTGGGCCAATGTGTAGAAGACAATAAATATATTCTAATGTGAGTTTTCCAGTATTTATAAATACACCGTATGTGTAAATGCACTGTCCAGATTAACAAGCGCCTCTGATTTTGAATGATCAGTTTATTCAGTTTTAAGGTTTGGATAGGACTATTCCATGTTTTAGTTCCATACATAGTCATTGAAGTGTAGCATCAAATTACATACATGTATCAAAAATAAATAAAAAGATTAAGAGAATATAAAGAAATATAATTGCCTTTAAACATTCTTTATTTGTGTAGATTCTTATTTACATCTCTTCATGAATAGAGATCTTTCATAAAAAAATGCATTCATAACATTTAATGTCTGGGCATACAAACTATGGATCTCATATTGAATATGGTATATTAAGAATTAAAAAATTCCAATTATCAAAAAACTTCAATTGACATTGACCTTCCTTTGCGAGCAGATGTTGTAACAAGTTCTTAAAATTACCAACAAAGACTAGGCTTTTGAGGTTATTAAAAGAAAAAGAGCCATGAAACCAAGCCTAGCCCTTCACCACAGCTACTACCTCTATCCCATGCGTTTACAGCAAGTGGTTCGATGTAACTAAGAACCAGTGTTCAGCCCTTCTTATGGATACAGTGTAGTTAGTGTTCAGAAATTTGTAATAATTCACGTAAACATGGCATTTGCCATTTTTTAAACGTGAAAAAAGGTCCAAGATAAAGCACTGCGAATTAGAGATTTGGGAAACATCACCAATAACAGTGCAATATATTTTAGTAGTGTAATATTTAAAAACCACGCTTTTGGTAGATATATAAAGAGAAAAACAACACTGTGCTGCTGTATGTTAAAATTGGAAATAATTTATGTTGCATTTAAAAACAGGGTGGTTGATTATATCAGATGACACAATAACTTCCTTATTGTAATGTTAAAAAATCTAAACAGTCAAGTTACTTTCACTTTATGGGAAAAAGGGTCACAGTGGATGGGAACTCCCATCATCAGAGATCAAATTCAGACTGTACACGGGCATCTTCGTAGGGTGATAACGCTTAAGGTGTCCTTTGAGGGACACTTTATGAGCAAAGCCCATGCTGCAGAAACTGCATACATAGGGTTTCTCACCAGTGTGCGTCCTCATGTGGGATATGAGGTGTGCTTTCTGAGTAAAACACTTGGAGCATTCCTGGCACTTGTGCGGTTTCTCCCCTGTATGAATCCTCCGGTGCCATACCAGACTATCCTTACGTGTGAAGCTTTTGCCACAGAAGCAGAAATACGGCCTTTTGACTGAATCGTTGCCTGTCTTCATGAAGACAGAGCGCCAACGCGTCACACATTGGTCACACTGGTTGCACTGGCATAGTCGCTCTGTGGTTGTCGCTGCATGATTACTTATGTGGGAATTCAGGTTGCCTTCGTTAGCATAGCATTTGCCACAGATATGACAGCGATACATAGCCAGTGCCCTGGTATGCATTTTATAATGCATATTCAAGAAGCTTAGCCTCTTGAAGCCTTTATCACATACAGGACAATTGAACACGCTTTGTGCTTGCTCTGTGTGAGCACTTTCATGCATGGTCAATTCAGTAGTTTCCTGAGCCAGAAGACTTTGGGAGAGACACTGTCTGTCATTTGATTGGGAAAACTCTAATGCAGACACGTCACTGTTTTCGCTTTCAGGGACAGAGTTCGAACACTCTACTATAGAACAGTCTGGAAACACAGTGGTAAATAATCCGGAGCTGCTCGAATGTTCTGATCCATCAAATTCAGGTTCTTCAGTTTCCACTTTAATCGGGTTGGGCTCTATTATAATTGGCTCGTTGTTGCTCTCAAGCTCTCTCTCGTCGGTCTCAAAAATCTTGTTATGGTGCCGTGGCGGATAAAAGGGTTTGTCATGGCTCTCGTAACTGAGCCGGTCCTGGTCATCGCTCGCTGAGTAATATTTGCTAGCATCTTGCTTGTGCTGGCTGTCATCATAGGCATGTGACACTTGCGTATCACCATTCAGGCTGGGACATGTCTTGGTGCTCCATTCCAAGGACTGCGGAGGGAGCTGTTGCTCCTTGGGGCCCACAGGAGAGGGCTGCTTGGAATCTGGAATGTTGGAGGGAACAGGAAACTGTAACAAACGAGTGTGGAAGATTCAACTGAGAAGTCATAATCATTGCATTGAGAAGTCATAATCATTAAACTGAGAAGTCATAATCATTGAACTGAGAAGTCATAATCATCTAATGCTAATCATTTCACAACAGTGGCAGTGTGAGAAAACAGGCCTGTTCCTGTTCCTCTTAAAACATGCTGCTCATCTCTAAAATCTTTTCATAATTTACTGTGACAATGTTAAGGTATATGGTTCTACGTGGTTGACGGACAATTATCGATAGTCTTGGAACAAAATGGCTAACTGAAGTCGTTCTGCTAAATTTTCCAATTAAAGCAATGATGCCAGTTGGTAAAAAGCTTCTGCGTGAATATACACCCTATCAAGCTGTCGCAAGCATTATAGTGTACGTATCAAACCTTAGATATCCAAAAAATTCAAAACATGGGATTATGCTTGACCTGGGTTATGCACCCAGCCACTAGTAAATAACTTGTGTGCTTCCAGAGACCAGTAGCTCTTCATTTTCATTGATGTGTAAATTCCTATGACAAAAATATTATGAAACTATTTAGAATAATAGAAAGGCTGGAGCAGGACTTTAATCAAACATTGCATTATTAATGAGGTAGTAAAGTTCAACTTCCAGGCTGGTCTTGTCAAACTAAAATCAATGTGTATATAGCCTACTGCTCTAGCTAGCTATATCATCTACCCTTTAAACTATTATCAATTCTTAATTTATGCAAATTGCCAAGCGACATCCAAGTCCATAGGACCTACGTGACAGAGGAGACTGTTTCAAGTTGAAGTGGATGTTCGGGTATGATACGCCAGGCTACGACTGTGTGTAGGATCATTGTCACAGACTGGGAGATAGACCGGGGTAAGATGGCAAGATTGATTCATCGTCATTTATCCGTGCAATGCAATCGTTAAAAGTACCAGTATGCCTTTCGATGTTATAGTCTTGACTATCGATACTGGACTTCCTATAAAGTAGTAATATAGGGAAAGGAATGCGTAACCTGGTCAGTTTAATAAAAAAAAAGGCAATAACTTGTTGACACAAACCTATTTTATGCAACTTTAAGCCTGGGTTGTACAGCAAATTCACGAGTCTCAGCAAACGGACGTTCTCCTCTTTCACACGAGACGTTTCTTCTTGACACTCGCCTATTGCTTTTGTCACTGCTTCTGTGATCTCCAAGGCCACTGCGGAAAATCTCTCGGTGAGAAACTCTGTTAATAACAACTGCATTTTGGACATTTTTTTTTAAGTAAAGTACGCTAGCTATGAATTCTGGACAGCTACTTTGACAATAGCGTAAACAAAATTCCGAACTTCCGTGCTACTGCTGAACTGACTGACTAGTCCGTTGTTTTTGTCTGACATGAAGCTACCGCCACCTACCGTGTCGGAGTCATAGAGATAGAACCTATGGATAGAACATTTAGTTGTCTAGGCGTTCTGAGCAATCTGAGAAATACACACGGTGGTGTTCAGCCTATCATTAATGAAAAAGTGAAACAGAGAACCACACAAATCGAGAGGTAAAGTTGGCAAAGTGCTATAGTCTATAGATAGTTTGTTTCAATTGGATTCCTTTTGTTTTTAAAAGGTTAAGGCAATTCAATTCCACATCATAATAGAATAAAGATGTTTTCCAACCGGCATGGGATAATAGCGCTAAGAGACCGTTATTTTTTTCTTTATAAATGTATCTTTGAAGTGAACTTCCGGAATATAGAATGAATATACGTGGCACACGTCCTATTTCCTTCCCCTCATTCATTTTTCACTGGAGAATTGAACATCTTTAATAATTTCTGGATGTACAGCTTTTATTCCAGCACGAAAATGAGAAAAGCTTTTCCCTAGTCTGATGAATAAATGAAGGCTGATTGTTATGAAGACAACTCCATTTCATATTCAACTGCAAGGTGTATCATCTTGAACATTATACAAAAGAATGGTGTAGACGTCTTAGCAAACCTATAGCCTACCCAAGTTTAATACATTCAAACATTTATTCAAAACATGGGATAATGTTTGGCCTATGGGTTCTGCACAGCCATAGGGCCTCAATAACTTGTGTGCTTCCAGAGATCCGTAGCTCTTCATTTTCAGTGATGCGTAAATTCCTATGATAAAAATATTATGAAACTATTAAGAATAACAAATAGAATGATGGAGCTGGTCTTTAAACAAACACTGCAATACTAGAACATAATGTAGTAATTCCAGGCTGGTCTTGTCAAACTAAATCAATGTGCACAGGCCTATCCCCTAGCTGTCAAAGTCATTATGGTGTGATAAAGGTTGTTAAGCAAGTTTATAATTAATGTTCAAAACATAAAACCATAATGCGTGACCTTTATTCTGCACCCAGCGTCCCCGCCACAGTCAAATAACTTGTGCTTCTGTAACGGTCACCACCCAGTATAAACTGGTCCTTATCAATAGCCTACAAGGCTTACCATCACTTGCTCATTTAGGAGTTCCTTTTCCAACGATCGAGTGGTTAAAAGACACCGACTTCCGAGTCTCCTAAATTTCTATACTCAATTTTATGTACCGTTAGCATACTGCACACATGTTCCGTCATATTTAGAAGGCTTTGTCAATATCTTAAGGATGCATAATAAGCCATTGCGAACACAGCCAGTTTTCGCTAGCACGGGGATCACAAGTGAGTCAGGAAATAACAACGCAGGTCATTCGTGCCCATTACACTTTGAGATATGTAGTTCTCGATGTTCATTGATGTGTAAATTCCTTTGATTAAAAACTAAATTTAAATATGAACAATTGCAACAAAAGATTAAGATTTCAATGTTGTTCCCCCCCCCCCCCAAAAGGAGGCTGAGACTTCAATACATTGAAGTACCCGTGTGTGGCCATAATGTCTATGAACCTGTTCAGTTGTTGGTTAATTGTTCATACTTAGGGATACAAAATGGTTATTTTGTAACTACAGCAAAAACCGGTTAGGCTGACTTGGGCAGGCCTGCACACTACACTGCACATATAACAAGATGGCTGATCATCCTGAAAAATCACGTTTGAAGGGTTAGGAGTGAAGAATCCGTATCAGCCAACTCATCTCTTACTTACTGAATGTACATTTAACCGTTTGTCATTTGAATGCAGCTTTACCTTATGAAATAACATTTGTTTGTAACAAATTTAGAACAAGAAAAAATACAAAAGACATTTACTTTTGCCCACAAACTAAAAAAAGTCTCACATGCACACTAAAAAGTTAAGACACCCCCATTTTAGATCATGGAACTTTTATTTTTTTTAAATGAGGGAAAAATCCACATCCTTAGGTAAAGACATGACAACAAAGAGAAAATGAAAACAAGAGAAAGAGATAAGCAGGAGCTTTTAGTACAGCTGCTGCAGAGGGGTAGTGCTGGCAGGTTATACAGAATGATTATGTTAGCCAAGCTTTTTCTACAGTGCTGGGGAAGATCGACAAAGAGCTGTTAGTCCAATTTCCAGAAAGAGTATATTGACAGGGGGAGTGGGGGTTCACAATTATTTTCCTCAAATGTATCTAGGTTTTGGCCAGCAGCAACAGTTTGAGTAGAAATCTGTTTTTGATCTAAAAAGTGGATAAACCATGGCACCCAAACAGCAACAAAGCACACACAAAAAAAGTAAGAACTTAAAATCAATTGAAGGGAGGAGGCGGTAGAAGAGCAGCCATCTTGTGAGAGACGGTGCCTTATCGATGAGAGTTCAAGAGACATCTGAAACAGAAGAATTGAATAATGGATGAGACTCAGCCAAGGCAGAAACAACAAGCAAGACACCAAGATAAGATTGTGCACATGAACACTGAGACAAAACTAACGACGGCTACTGTGCCGCATTGAAAGGTGGTTTGTTCTAAAATGTCTTCCGTTCTAAAGCAAGAGATTGAAATAGGCAGCTGTTGTGATGTTTGGCTACTTACAACTAGCAGGCCGAGCTCCGTATCTTCGCATTATCTGATCTTGTGTGAATTTCACAAAGGATTCATATTGTTCTACAAAGGAAAAAAAACAAAATGGTGACAGTGGGGTTAGCAGCACTTCTAGTCAGAGCTTGGAGCAAACCATATAGGGCAGAGGGATGAGTCAAGTTGTCTCGTTAGTTACTGAGCACAATTGTCCTTAAACAGTTCTGTTTGAGACCTATTAATAACCCCTTAAAAAGATACAGCGCTAATTACATTTGTCTCACTGGAAGACATTTTGTTAAGTAGCACCACATAGAGGGAGCTCACATTAAGACATTTTATTCCAAAAAGTCTGGAGCTGGCAAGAATTATGAACAGATGCTATGATCATTGACAATTATGATTTCAGACGTTTCGAAAACTCCAAATAGGACACTGAATGGGCTAAGATCCAAACGTTTCAAACCTGAAAGTTTTGCGTTGAGGATCTGTTCGTACTCCTCCCGGATCTTCTCCTCGTGGTCTTTGAGGAGGCGCTCGCACAGGAAGCTCACCTGCCGCAGCGTGAACGATGGCTGGTCCTTCCTCGAAGCACCTGAGGAGACGCAACTTTTAACGACGCTGACCTTCCCGGGCCGCCCACACGGTGACAGGTCTACAAGTCCTCACAATAGTTCAATGGCAAAGCAGCAATTTACCGCCAATGCATTGTTTGTAAAAACACGACATAAGAGAAAGAAGCCACCTGAGCCTCTAAAGTGAGTCCTGTCCCACCTACATTTCTGTCACAGGGAAATTCCTTTTTTATAAACGTAAACAAATGCAATATGATCCTGTGAATGATCAAATTCAAAGAAATATGAGGCATCAGGATGGAATGAGAAGATAACCGTTTGAGTAGTGATTCCACCGCTAACTGATAATAACGGCCTATGTGCAGAGAGCTGGGAGGAGAAGCCTGTCGGTGATGTTACTGCAGGGGCAAACTTACCTGGCGGGGAGCTGGGGGCTGCGAGGGGGGAGCTGGAGCTTGGGGCATCGCTGGAGGTGCAGGCCTCAGTCTGGTTGAAGGCTCCCTCCAGCTGTCGCCGCCTCTGGATCCGGCTGTACTCCTGACGGATGTTCTGGAAGATCTGCTCTGCAGGGCGCAGAGCACACAGAGAGAGTCAGTGACAAGCCCCAGAAAGAACATGGTGCCCTTCACAGGCCTGGTTTTGTTCTCGTCGACGCGGGGAGACACACAGGAAGGGTGATCAGGAATTACCCAGAGCACTGAGGCATACTGTGAGGATTACAAGTACACTTCCTGGAGCTTGAACAAAATGTCCTCACTGTTGGATTTGAAAATCTATTGACACAGACCCATGTTAAGAGGCCCAACTTACTTTAGGCCACAATTCCAGCTTTACACTTACAAGTGCAATGAGGTAGATCCCAACCGGTTAGAAGGTGAGCTCTAAAATCGAGAAAGACTGACACTGACAACATCTAGCCCTCTCTCCATCCACTAGACAATAGCTAGCCTCACTTCCTGATCTGGTGCCTGTGAAGAAAGGGAAAGAAACTGATACTTTCTCCCAGTCTTTTGTGTGAGGCATCCTTGGAGGACAGTAAAACGTCTCAAATCGCTTCAACGACTAGGGTTACAGACGGTAACATCCTGATTATTTATGCACGTACTCCCTGGATAGTGACTAAACGATTGTGTGTGTGTGTGTGTTCCCAAGTATTAAAAAGCTAAAGTTTTGCAGGGTCCTCTCTCACTGCAATAGGGACGGAGTGGAACGGAGCCTCCTCACCTTAGCCCCTTTTTCAGACCGGCCGTTATCTTCACCCGCACACATTTGACCGCTCTCGCTGTGCTAGGCCTTCCTTTAAGTGAGGAGTTCTTCCAGCCAGTATGAATCTAAATACTCAAATTATTAGCTGAGTCAAACTCCCGATCGAAGGATCTAAATCTTACAGGGTCAAAATAGGTGTGACACGGACATCCGGAACTTAAAATTTGAATAACGTTAGGGTTACATTTGAGAGACATACATAACTTCACGCAGCCTACAGTTGACCAAACAGTGCTCATTCTTATCTGGAGGAGTTCAAAGTGCAGAGATACAAAGGGGAAGGCACACACAATAACATGGCCTGCTCTCGTTCCCCGTCACCTGTGGCAGACGTTGAGAGCTGTAGCGCCTGGGAAACGTATGGTATCCACCAGCCTACCAAAGGGGCCACATGTGTGGAGGCTCCTGCTATCTGGAGGGACCGGCCTCATTTATCTGTGGTGGGGAGAACCAGAGTCAAACAGCCACGTTGCTGCTGCTGTAGCCGCTGCAATACAAAACACATGTATCTCAGAGGACCCGTGGGGGGGGGGGGGGGGGGGGGGGGGGGGAGGGACGACGACGACGACACCCTCTTTCAGATGCCATTTTGAGAAAAGATGCTCTGTGTGGCCACACATCAGGAAAATGTGCACGTAGGAGGAGAAGAGGAGCAGTGGGGTTTGCAGGCTGCCAAAGCCTTCCTGTGCTAACAAAGCAGCCCCTAATCTGACAGGCTGTTTATTTAGCAGCGGCAATGCTTTTCACACCTAATAAAGCTGTGCCACTGGGTGTTGAATGGTACTTCCTCCTCCTCCTCCCCCCCCCCCCACCCGTTTCTTATTTACAGCTTTATCTTTGGTGTGTCTTGGGTGTTTTACCTCTACCGGGTCCCAGGGAAAGCTTTGCCGCCATTCTCCAACCCCACATCTGCAGTGATGTGCTGAGTGATCGTGGAGCTCCAGGCTACACCCAAGTGACAAGTGTAAACCCTCCCCTGCTGCCAGTCACTTCTAACCCTGCCCACCACTAGAATCCCAATCGCGGCTGTTGCCTGGCAACAGTGACCCTACCCCGGCCAGGTTGCGCAATCAATCACAGAGTTCCGGGAGAACGGGTAAGGGAGAAAGGGGGGCGCACTGAAGCTTAAACGCTTAGACACAGACCTAACAAAGGCAGTTCCATTTCCCCATCCACTGCTCAACAGCAGAGTAACCAGGAAGTAGGCTTGGCTACTGCTATATTAGAGGATTAGGTCAGGTTGACATAAACGGCCCTGTCCTACACTTCTCTCTCCCTCCTTTTGCCTAATGCTTAAAGCATCTGTTTTCATTTTGAAGCAAAAGGATACCAAGACTGGCAGCTTCTCTGCAGTCATTGAGATTTGGGGCCTTAATCATTATGAAATGATTAAGGCAGAAAAATAAGTTCAGATCAGATCTAAAATATTTATATTGCCACCAAGTTGTGGGGGGTCTCCACTAAAAGACTTAAGCATGTCGCCTAGTCTATCAGGACAAAATGTATTGGCTTGGGTCATGATGAAGTAGATTACCAAATGCTGCAAGTCTTCCCAATATAAAAGATTGGGCTATAGGCCACTTGTCCAGCCACTTCAATGGGTTAAGACAGGTGAGACTGACAACGGCAAACTGTCAACCAGGTCGTTGCAAGACGGAAAGCACTTTGCTAACACCCTGCCTCAAGGTGCTCACAACATCTGATTATTAGATTATCCCTAGTTCAATCCAAAGCTAGTAGCACCAGAAGTGGTTGATTTTGGAAATCAGATGTATAGTGAAATATTTATTGTGTCATTGCTACAACTTGCCAAGATGAGGCCTTGACCTTCGCAACACAGCAAAACCGGCCGGCTTGAGTAGGGGAAGAGTTCGGTGGGGTGGTTAAAGTGGCAGCTGACCTTTACAACTGCGCCTTAAAACAAACCTGCTTTCACTCAGCAACCCAAGGCCTCGACTGACGAGCCAGCCTACAGCTCACATAATGCTCATGGGTGACCTGTTTCTGGGTGAAGAGGAGTTCAATATCTTGTACACACATACACACATTCCTAGCCCCATCCCAGCTGCCGTGGTGTAATTCAGCAAACTAGGCAGGGGCACTGAGGAAAGGGCAGTGTGCAAGAGGCATACAGATTGCCAACATAACCGGCCTCCAGCTTGTCCTTTGAGGCTGTAGTGTGCAAACTGACAGCTGTCCTGCAACGAGTACAATTTGACATAAAACGTGTACAATTTGACATAAAACATTAAAACGGGAGCTGAGAAATGATAATGTAGGTTCTTAGGGTTGCAGCATAACAGATTCCACCAGTTGAGGCCTTATTCCATAAGTCACTTTTTGTTCTGTAGCTTCAACATGCGTAGATATCCAAGGCTCTGGGAGACTGGAAGCTGAATAGTAACCCTTTTCATTACAAGCACACGCTAATGCATTTAACAGGAAGAAAGTTAGACTATCACCCCTCTGTTGCCCCTGTATAAATAAATAAAAAATAATAAGACACCTATTCCACCATCTGGCTGTCAGGACCTTGTCTTTGATTACACCTGAATGTTGGAAAACTTACGACCGCCATAGAAGCGACCCCTTGATTTGCGCACTGGGTGCTTTGCCTAAACCGACATTTTTTCCCATTGCATGGCATGTATTTTTGAGAGACAATGTCGGTACCAAATATGTTATAATTCTTACGAGTTCCACGTATCTTTTTAATGATATTTCCAATCCTTTTGGAGCATATGTTGACATGAAGGGCCTAGTATTGTTTCAATGTTAAAAATCAATAACGAATCATTTCAGTAGTATGGTATTCAATGAAGTTTGTCTATTTCTGTTGCATGTAAGGTATCATTATAATGCTTTCAACGGCAAACTGGAGAAAGGGTGCTGGAAATCTTCATTTATTTCCGGGTCCAAAGAATACTTTCAAATACCAGTATTCTGGCTTTTAGCCATGTTGACAAGGTAGCATGCATAACAGTCTATAAAGAGTTATGGAAGGTGGATTTTTATCAAACAGTTAGCAATCAGTGACAATGCTAACAGACCAAATTGGATGCTCCACTTGCCAGTTCTCCGGTCTTTGCATATTCATTGAAATTGTATTAAATGTGCAACAAATTGATAACAATCCTCTACAAGATATAATTCTGAAAGAGCATTGTTGTTTCTAACCTTGTCCATATCATGCTATTTGACAACAGCATGTGGTTACGAAGCTAAACAAATTGGACCATTTTTAGGTGAGATGGACAAAGAACAAAGAGGGATGGAGAAGAAAGACCAGGTTGAAGGGAGGAAGCAGGCATTAAAGAAAACAAGAATGGTAAAAAGGACAATAAAAAGTAAGTCTGCAAATCTTCGTATCAATCGATAGCCAATCATGTTTTGTTCCTTCTGCTAGTGATGAGGTATCAAAGGGTGCAGACAACTTATCAGAAATGTGGGCTGTCGACAGAATAGGCTGAATCACACAACACAGTCGTTAGTGCGATTAATTGGGATGTTCTGTCGATCTCTTAAGATTTAATGATTGGCAGCTTTCATGAGGCCCCAATAACCCTTTGCTACCCGGCAAACCCTTACAGGGGAACTCAATCAATAGATGGAGTGCTTAGCTAAAAAGACCAGGGAGACGAAATGGTTTTGATTAGCCTTTGCCCGGTTACAAGAAATAAGAATATCAGCAAACCAACATTTTTACCACACACTCAGTTTGTCACGATTTGCATTTGAAGCTAATTTGGGGACGTTAATTGAGTGTCTGTGGTAATAAGAAACACGGTATGACAGAATTCAGTGCAATTCACTAACTTGACGCTACAAACAGGTTTAAATATAAAATATCAGGTATGGTTGACGCGTTCAACATGTGTTGTCTATGCAATCAAACGTTGTGTTAACTGGAAATCAATCTGTGCTTCCTTAGCCATAGATAAAAGCGACCTCGTTGCCCGTTCTCCTAACTAAAGTAGAGAAAGCTATGCTAGCTAGTTTACTTATCTTTTACGCTACCTAACCAACATGTTAGCGCGCGGTAGATCTATTAAAATCGTTAATTTAGTGTCGGATTACATTTTGAAGTTAATAAAGTCGGTCTAACATCGTCAACCATGTACTATTCATGCGACAAGGTTTAACAAACAAATGATCGGCATTTGCCATAGGCAAGCTAACTAACGTTAGCCTCCAACCCCCATTCTCAAAAACGTTTACTAGCTAGCTAGCTAACGTTATCCGTTTCACTCCACCCAAACCCCCTCCCCCATGTAATTTGCAAGGCACGCGGAAAACGTATTTATCTATTACATTTCTTACCTGGAGTGAGCCGGTGTTCACTTCCACCAGCCTGGGGAGACATCAAGTGTGATGGACTGTCGACTGGCGCACGGAGGTTGCATCTTTGTGGGGACGGAGTGGTTGGATTCCCCGGTATAGGATTGCACCGTCTACGCTTTGGCGACTGGGGACTGAGGAGGGCCTCAAACTCCATCGACCGCTTTAACGTTGCTCCACATGCCATTGTGGCTTGATAATAGAAACAAGAATATGTTCAAATAAGTCCAACAAGTAAAAAAGGTGGGCTGAATTGTGGAAATGTATGCTAGTTGGCAAGGCTTTCCTCGAATATCTTGTATTTCTTCTCTCCACAACGGACTTCTAAACCGGGTTTGCTAGTAAGCCAACTGCTGTGTCTGCTTGTTGAAAATTTTTACAACGTCACTAAGATGGACGATACCACTGTTAAATAAATATAGGAGTGTGATACATATATTTTGATCTTGTAACGTTATCTCTTTGTGAATTTAAGTATTTTCTAATACACAACCTACTGTTTAGAAAATATTTATATTTAAAGTATACAGTAAATGATGTTAAACCTTTACCAAATGTAATTAAAAAATTGTGTTTATACAGTTAACCCTATTTTGCTTGGTTGTTTTTAATCGAATAAGGGTTCACGGGCTCTTCCCTGTGCATTATTACAATTCCGTCTGTGGAAATGTCATTGGATTGTATGTAGTAGGCCTGTTACACTTTTTCAGTTAAATCGGTAATTTAAGATTATTCAATTCAGTGTCAGTATGGTTTACAAAACAATCGTCACCTCTTTTATGTCGACTTTTTGCCTTCATGATTCTTCTTGCTTTTCTATGATATGGTAGCGATAAAATATAGAAAGAAGTAGCCTAATTTGTTGAAATAATAACCCAAGACCCTTGGCCACTCTGACTGCACGAGTAAAGTGCCAATGAATTCCATCAACAATAGGACTTCTAACCACATATTATGATGCTGATTATGACTGAAATGCTTCTAATTGTGATGTAGGCCTAGTTGAGGACATTTCATATCTTTATTTAGGTGAGAACACTATTCTATCTACATGGTGAGAACTGCAAATTGTACTGGTGGTGTGATCTGTGACACTCTTTTGACCACAATGAAGCGCTGTATAAAAACTAGAAACATCCTGATATGTATTGCACTTACATCCTCACTTTCTCCACTACCGTGGCTTTATTTTTGTACATATTTTTGGTTTTTATCTTCACAATTTCTCTTGGTGTTTATTTATCTCTCTGCTTTTGTCTCTAAAGTCAGACTTCAACTAGATATGTTTCATTTTGAAATGTAATAACACCAAAGATAAATTTACCAATTTGGGAAGAGGATGTTTAGACAACACAATGTTCTAGATTACAGAACACTGCCAAATTGAGCCATGTAGCTAACGTTTGATTTGACATGTGTTATCAAATAATATCTCCATTACTGATAGACCTAGAGGTTGTAGATTCTCTTCAGGAGATTGAGCCTGGTTAATTCAAACACATGCAATTTAGTTGTCAGCTTTCGACACATTTTAATTTAACAGGAAACAGTGTGTATTCACATTTTTTATTCATTTTAATTACGTTGACACCCATAAATATCAAAACAGGTTGCTCAGTGGGCTATCCACCATTAAACTGGTATGACTTTCTGATCCGTTAACTTGGCCTTTCAACTTTTTAATTGTACTGTTGGCTATAACAATTAACTATGAAGCAACAGGTATTCCAGTTATATATATATATATATATTCCCTCTCATTCCTTACATCCTTTCTATTGCCTTCACTATGGTCTATAATGGTTCCAAAAAGAAGTCCATTGACTGCACGAAATTGAGCAACTTTAACTAGACTATTGACCTAATAGGCCTACCTGTTTTGTTAAGTTCTAAGAAGCAAGTTTCCTCAACTTGCATCTTTTTGGAACTACCAAATTTTGTTGAGAAAATGTTTGCTATCTGGAACCCTTATGCTTTTTCAAGTGCTGTTTTACAATTATAGAATGTTGGTGATGTAACTGCATGCGCATCACCAGAACACCTGATGCAAAATGTCGAGATAATGTAAACATTTTTATCAACTCTTTTTAGCCTTCCAATTACCATAGTTGGATGTGAAATTATATTGCCCAGGTTGAAAAATGTTTTATGTACACTTAAAGGGTCTCAAATTTGTGCTATCTATTTACATCAAATACTTTTTTCCTGCTTTGCTTATGCGCTGGCAAATGCAACATTAGTGCGACATTAGTTACTAGAGTAAGGACTATTTGCAGGCGTAAAATGCACTTAAATAACCTACATTTACACATACCATAGAAGATAGTCCTGTCAACCGTCAGTTAGAATCTAAAGGGAAGATACAATAATGGAAGTGTCTCTCACTCTCTGGTAATTTGCCAGCCAAAATCATGCACGAGGAAAACATATTTAGAGTGATCACAGAATAGTTGTGAGATCCTTTAACATACATATCCAGAAATGACAATATTTCCTTGACCAATTGATTACACAGGCCTAATCTTGGATCTTATTGTAGCCTAAAATAATACTGTTTAACGGTGTCCAAGTGCTAACAGAGAAAGGAACATTTCAATTACGAGGTTTATGAGCCTTCAGGTCTGCTGAAATGAATTACAGTACCACAAGGCTGACAAGACAAATGATCAAATAAATTATGAGCCATCATTAGTTTTCATCTCTTGTAAGAAAAAACTGGCCTCTTTTTTTAAAGTCTAATATGAAAATATATAACCCTTTGAAGTCATATTGCAGGGAAAAGCCTGACTGGGTCTAAGCTGGCTAACAGTATGTTATATTGCAGGCAACCTGCTTGTATTATGCTTTGCATTGCATTTAGTTATAGAGTACTTACAGTAGGCACCAGGGTCATAGTCAATTAGATACAGCTATGAATTAACATCGAACAAAACAAAATTGGAGGCAAATACCCTTCAAATTAGCAAAGGTTAGAGAGGTAGGCTCCATCCACTCCCATCCCCTTTAGCCCATCACTGTCTGTTCCTTATGGCATGTACATTTTCCCACATTCCAAACTTTGGCGCCATGTCTTTTTTTATACGGACCGCTTGTCTTAGATCTGCCCTAGATGATACGTTCATCAGAGTCAGCAGTCTGAGAAACAGATGCCACAGGTCCAGGGTTGGCAGCTTCCTTAAGTGGTACACAACCAATATCAGGATCATCTGCCAGTAAAAAGACGTCTCGGAGAGTCAGCTGACTCCCTGATGGAGGTGTTTAGCTCAAAGAGATGGGCATAGTGTATGTGAGACATAGAGAAAATGGAAGACTGCTGAAGGACAGCTTCATGCTTTCTGTGAAGCAAGGCGGAGGGAATGTGATGGTACAGGGCTGTTTTGGTGCAAGGCAAGGAATAATGCACCAAAAAGGTTACCTACCCCTCTATTAGCATCACGCTATCCCCTGTGGTCAGCGCTTCATTAGTTAACAGCTCAATGATAAGTACTGCCTTTTATGGACCGGCTGGCACATCGCAACCATATTGAGCTCTGATGAGATGAGCTTGACCATGCGCTCAGGGAAATATGCCCTACAAGGCAGTCGCACCCCTGGTAAGAGCTATCGAAGTTATGGGTATATTTGCCCTGAACATCTTAAGAAGCATACAGCAAACATTTGTAAAGCTATAATTGCAGAAATTCAAGGATTTTTGATGAATGTAGAGTTATAAAAACCCTTAAATGATACAAAAATAATAAATTAGGAAACTGTTCATGTACTATTGACTATAAGATTGACTATAAAATATATGGGACTGGCTCATAAAACATTGATTCCATGGAGTCCATAGATTTGTATGTGTGTCTACAATTCTAATTGTAAAATACAAATTCCAATGATGCTATTCAAATTTAAATTGATGCATTTCAATTTCAGTTTCTGGAGACACTAATCTCAGATCATATATTACCCTGTGTGTCTAAATAGAGTTTAAAGGAGTTCACCTGAAAGAGCTACATGGTTGACTGCACATCTGTAGCTTAAGTAGGATTTGTACCTTTTTTCTACTTTCAGTGGAGGTGCCCAGTGTCTGTGCTGTGAATATGTTCTCTACTTGACCTGGGCTTTGCATCTCTCAACAATCAACTGTCACGTGCATCGACATTGTTCAACCCTTTGTCCAGACATTTGCGCTGCCGAGTAGGGAGAGGGGGTCTACCTCTCCATGCGACAACACTCGAACACACTGACCCATCCAATGTTCCACTGTGTGAGCAAATGAGAGGTCAGCACTTCCGTTGAAAGGAGACAATATTTCATGGTGATTACGTTGGGCCTCTGAAAGGACTGAGCCAGGGAGAAGAGAGAACAATGTATGGTGTGTGCTGTGAAGATGACAGCACTTTGGAGCTCTAACCCCGTAAAGGGTTAAACAGAGAAACAGGGGTCACCACAAAAATATTGCATATTTACCCCTACAGCATCAATTGTAGATACATACGGTGACTAATTTCTCACTCCATTTCGCGCAGTAAATTCTGGTTTCTTTGGACTTTTTTAATGCAAAAAAATTGTTCTATCTCAAAACAGTAGTAACACCTAAGTCTGTTATGCTTCTCATACTCTAAACTAGTAGAATTAATCTTAACTCTCATATAAATATGTTTCACCCTTGGTGTGCTGAAGTAATCTTACAAGTCTGCAGAATACTGACCAAATCCTTTGAATTATCAACAAGAGATGGCCTACAAATACACAAATGACAATTGATCTAAACTATGCCTAAACACCACCCACCCCCTGATAGAATTCTCCCTTCCCATCATTGCCCAATGACACCCCGCGGCTGATGGTCCATCACTTCAGACACAGTGTATGGTCGAGAGCTACTAAGCTGGGGATCCTGGCCGTCGAACACCAAACTGCAGTTTGTGGCCTCCACTGAGGACACGGCCTGGGCTGATGTCTCTGCTGATTTATGGCAGCACCTCGACCCAGCCAGGCCCGTCACCATCCGCACCAGGGACTCCCGCAGCTCCCTGCAGCGCAGAGCGTAGAACAGTGGGTTGACGGCCGAGTTCACCAGGCAGAGGGTGCTGCAGAAAGCAAAGGCCCTCTGCTGGGCGTGTGTCAGCACCACCACCACGTCAGCCACCATGAAGGAGAGCACGGGCAGCCAACATCCCATCAGTATCAGCAGGACCAGGCTGAAGGTGCGCGCCAGCCGAATGTCCATCCTCATGCGGGCCTGGCCCGCCGCTTTGAGGCCATTCATGGAGGCCTCGTGGCGGTGCGCCTTCCACAGGATCAGAGCGTAGGCACCCAGGATGAGGCCGAACATGACCAGGATGAAGCTGGTCCAGCAGGCCAGGTAGCCCTGGTCGATGTAGGGGAAGAGGCGCAGGCACGACGGGGTCAGGTCCGTTGGACAGCGCCAGCCCAGCAGGGGGAGGAAAGAGATGAGGAGCGTGGCGCTCCACAGAGCCATCAGGCCCAGCAGGGCCCTTCTGCGGGTCAGTACCACCTTGTAGCTGGAGGCCCGGTGGATGCAGAGGTAACGGTCCAGGGCGGTCAGCAGTAGGCTGCCCACCGACCCGGTGAAGGCGGCGGTCACCCCGCCCAGCTTGAAGAGGTAGGCGTCAGGGCCATCATGGCGACGGAACAAGTGGAAGTCCAGGAAGCTGATGGTGAAGAAGCAGCTGGCCAGGACGTCAGCCACCGCCAGGCTGCCAATGAAGAGGTAGGAGGGCCGCTGGCGCAGTGTGGCAGTGGTGGCAATCACAAAAAGCACCAGGGCGTTCTCCATAAGGGTGAAGGGCCCTGCTAGGAAGCAGATGGAGCCGATGGCTCTCTTCTCTGCCTCCGTCAGGACCATGAAGCAATCCAGACCCAAACATGACCTGTTGACTGGAGTGTGTGTGGGGGGGTTGGGGGTTGAGGTGGGGGGGGACATGGTAGTGTTTACAATATAACTTTTTGCATCTGTAAATGTACTTTTACATTTGGAAAAAGCCATACAATTATAATCAAGTTTTTTTTCATATTATTACATGTTTACTGAAGCAAAGAGTAACCACACATCCCAAAAAGAAATTCTGCTGAAAAATAATATACAAAATTTGCAAAACAGCAATGCACCTAAAATATTTTATTGCAAAGTTATTGACAGTTGTATTTCTGCATCAAATCAGACTCGCGTTGCCACCCAACGGTTGAAACAAAACCTTTGCAGATTGTCTGTACAGAACATCATGTTTTGACTGGATCATCATCAAAGTTTGGAAATCTGCAACCGCTCTACAACTATTGTTGATAGACCCACAGGATTGGAACTGCCACTTAATTTGGATCATTTTTGAAAATTCTTAAGTAGGGTGCCTTTTGGTGTAATGGGGGACATCTGGTTACTCTTTAAAGGTGCAAACTAACATATATATTAGTCCAACCTGTTGGTGAGGTTGTTGAGTTCTCATTGTCTTTGGCTCCAATGAGTCCTAAGGAGTATGGCTCCTCCCGTCCCTCCATCTCGGCTTCCCCTCTGTGGGTAGGTGACTAGCCTCCTGAAATGGTGACGGAGGAACGGTCTGAAAGCTTAGAAGATGTTGAATCCTAACTCAACCACTAGATGGAGCCATTGTCTAAATTCTTTCATTGATCCCTAGCTAGGCCTCTCCTCACATTTCCTACATCGAATTTATGAGGATTCCTCTTGCAAAGGTTATGGAAGTTATAGCCTCTAGCTCTAGCCAGTTATTGCCGAAAACTGCTGACATTCTTCAAGTGCTTGGGACTGTAGAAATGTTATAAACTATAACATTAACTATGCCATCGTTGCGGTTTTTAGGCTCTAGATAAATCTAACAAAAACAGAAACACCTGCTATAGACATAAATCAACAATACCTGTCCTCAAATGTGATTTGTTCAGTTAATGAATGGACAACTTCCTGTGGATAAAAGCGGAAAATATAATTACAATATAGTTTATATTCTTTGTCATCCATATCCTGATATACAAGGAAACACTAGAATGAGTCATCATTTGATTTTAGTGAAGGATAACAGAAGGGTTATGGTTTCTTTAGTCAGTAAAAATGTTATGTACATTGGCCGTCAAAATTATTCAACACTCATTGCAAATTAGGTTTATTAGAAAATTGTACATACTTTCAGCTGTTTGCAAAAAAACAATCAAACAAGAACAATTTAAATAGCTCAACACATCTAATATAACAAGTGGTTTCTCCAAATTCAACACCAAATGCCACTTTTAATGACTACTGCAGTCTTATTATTCAACCCCTTCATGATAAGCGTCTTCTGTACTTAGTAGAGCACCCTTTTGCTGTTGTGATCTGCTGCAAACGTGATGCATAGCCAGACACCAGCTTTTGCCAGCGTTCCTGAGGAATCTTAGCCCATTCCTCATGGGCAATGGCCTCCAGTTCACAAATATTCTTGGGTTTGCATGCTGCAACCGCCTTCTTCAAATCCCACCAATGATTTTCTATGGGGTTTAAGTCAGGCGACTGTGATGGCCACTGCAGAATCTTCCAGGACTTCTTCTGAAACCAAGCCTTGGTGGACTTTGAGATATGCTTGGGGTCATTGTCCTGTTGGAAGGTCCAATGACGCACAAGCTTCAGCTTCCTTGCAGAAGGCATGACGTTTTCTCCTAGGATTTCCTGACACTTGATTGAATCCATCTTGCCCTCCCCACGCTGCAGATTTCCAGTGCCAGAGGATGCAAATTAGCCCTAGAGCATCACCGAGCCACCGCCATGCTTAATTTTCCTCCTCCAGACATACCGCTGATCCATAGGGCTGACATTTCGTTTCATCGCTCCACAGAACAGAATCCCCAAACTTCTGTGGCTTATTTAAATGGTTTTGAGCTTATTGGAGCTAACTTTTCTTGTGCTTTTGGGTCAGCGGAGGTGTTCGTCTTTAAGTTCGGGCATGGAGACCTTCAGCGTTTAGTATGCGCCTTATTGTGCAAACTGAAACCTCAGTGCCGGCTGCCACCAAATCTTGCTACAGGTCTTTTACAGTCACTTGAGGGTTTCTGACCACCTGCCTCCTCAGGAATCTGGTGGCAGCCAGTGATAGCTTCCTCTTTCTGCCACGTCCAGGTAGTGTAGCCAGGGTTCCTTTAACTTTGAACTTGCAAACTATACTATAAATTATAATCTAAACTGTATCTCTAGGAGCATTCAGTGCCTTTGCTATCTTTTTGTATCGTTTTCCTTGTTTGTGCAGGGCAATAATCTCCTTTCTCAACTTTTTGGACCACTCTCTTGACTTATATGCCATATTTCAAACATGCAATCAAACATCACAATCAACAAACAGCAAACAGCTGAAAGTTTGTCGATTTTGCTAATAAACCTAATTTGCAACAGGCGTTGAATAATTTTGATTGCAACTGTATGTTGCTTTAAGTCACTTATGCTAAGTTTAAACACAATCCTCAAAGAAATGGTAAGAGCATTATGCTATTAAAAACAAAACAAACAAAAAATGCATGTCAGGTTATGTCTGAAGTACAGACACACACACACAAAAAAGCTTGAAATGACACGTTGGCAAGGGCGTAGTTTTAATTTTGACATTGGTGGGGACATAAAAGTGGTGGACCATGGACCCAAGGGGGTTCCGGGGTTATCTCCCCGTTAGAAAACTGTGTGCATTATACAAAGTTAAATGCATCAAACTGGTGCACTTTGAGAACAAAATTAAGAGGCTAGACTCAATAAACGTTGATGATAAAACAGTAACCACCGACACTGTTATTTTATTTCAATTTCATGCATTTATAGGTATGTTAGCCAACACACTCATAAAAGTAGATTATATCTTTCAATATGTTCCTGAGACAATAATTACACAATTTGGATTATGTAAACCAACAACATTACGGTTTAGCTTTCTGTACTTCCTGCTAGAACATCTAAACAAGCACGTCACCAATAACCAAGTACCGTAATCACAGAATACAAGAAATTATTTTCTCAAGTTTGTCAGCTGAACGGAACCTTGAAGGACACGTTTTAGGGCAGGTACAGTTACCTCTTCAAATGATCTGTACATTTGTATTTACATCTAACCATAGAACAATACCGTTAACTAAATCCACACCCTAAATACAAACATCTCATGCCTACGCCTGTCTTTAACAAAAATGAACTGTTGGCAAATTTGTTTCACATTAATATTGTCTAGTTCGTCCTGGTGGATATGGCACACAAAAATATTGTTCAGTATCCCTTGTGTCATTGTTGTACTGAGCCTTGATTTCAGTCTCCTGAGAGCACTTAAACTTCTTTCAGCCTCAGCTGATGAGACTGGGATGACCAAAAGAAGCCTGAAAAGGGTTTCAACTTGATCAAACAGGCCTCTCACTTCAACTGCAATTCCTCTCATGACATTAGCCACTTCAGCACTAGATTTGAAAGTGTTTTGGGACCGAAACATAGCTAAACTGAACATCTACACAATATAGCATTTTGTAGAACTCTGTTCTAAATGCTCCTTGGGTGACTTGGGAGTGTGCTGGCTCACTGTTCAGGCACTCCAGCTCACATACAAAGCCACTGGCTTCCGTCACTTCTGTTCTGCTTGTGCTCCTGAATGTCTTCCTGACATATTGGCAGCCCCATCATATGTCTGACCCTTTTACCAGACATGGGAATATTTAGCCTCAAGAGGAAATCCACAACCACTCTAGCAATCTCCTTTCTTGTAGTCCCTGATACCTCATACAAACCAACAAAAGCCTCCTGTGGTACCAGATCATGGTCCACATATCTAAAACATTTAGACTCTTGCTCTATTCCTGAGACATTTTAAGTGCCATCTACGTATAATGATTGAGTACTGTAAAACTGACAGAGACTGGGTGGGTTATGCAATACTTCTTGAAATACAATTTCCTAACAATTGCAAAATCCTTTTGCACTGGAAGCGAGGTATAGTCATGACAAGGGGATAGCCAACTGGAGACAGGCATCTTCCTTGGCTTTGAGTTTCAAAAGCTGAAATAGATTCCCACCTTGCGTTTCATGGCCTTGCAGTGTCATACCCTGTCTAGCGAAGTACAGTATTGAACCTGCAACATTTTGCAGGCAGGGCATGGCATCTTGTCCAGGCACTTGAGAGTGGTGAATCTATTGAGGTGGCTTCTTGAGCACCAACTGTGACTCCATTGTGGTGGGATTTACTAGTCTGGAGGCGTTCAAAGTTAACAAGAGCATTCTTATTGTAGCCCTTAGAGGAGAATGAAGGGTCTGCCTTTTTGGACTTTTCTTTTAATTTATCTTTTTTCACAGTGAAAACAGAATTCCCCCTCACAGTTGGGCGATAGTGAAGCCATGTATAGCCTATTGCTTCTACCAACTCTCCTGCAAATGCAGAACCCTATTTGACAGCTTTTGAACTCCAATGTTTATGGGGTGAGGTTGGTTTGGCTTGACTTCGATGTCTAGCATACCTCTAGTTCTACACTGTTCTTCATTGTCGTCACTCTGCCAGCTACCTTCTCTGTTGCTGTCCACAGCTGGATCAGTTTCCTTAGAAATACATCGCAGTTTACTCTCATGGCCAGTGGCTGGGCTGGGCTTTCGGGGCTCAAGCCCCGAATATTTTGAGTCAAGCCCAAATGTCAGGGCTCATCAATCAAAATTATCATTACAATTCATAACACATATCGTTTTTCAAATCACTCCAATTCGAGAATAAGCTCTGAGTCCGACCGATAATAGTGCTACACAATAGACAAACAGCAATTTGACGATTGATCATCATCATGGACATTTCGAAGTTTTTCAAAAAGAAGTCAATGAAAGTTCCAGGTTTGTGCAGTTTACGAAACTGTTTAGGAACTTATAATATTAGCTAACTACCTTCCAAAATGTTTTTACCTTAACCTGCTAGCACGCAGGTCAGGTTAGCTCCCTTTCCAGTATGCTATCACATACTGTGCATTGCGAATTGTAGCTTTTTTAGTGATGATACCCATTCTAACCAAGTCACCCAGATACAAATGTGTTCCTAGTGACGTGCCTGGTTAAATAAAAAAAAAATGAAAAAACAATCGAACGCCCGTTTGACTTTTCTATGCTGGTTTTAGATTCGCAATAAAGGTAGGTCCAGCGCGAATGATGGCCTGCTGGGAGTGCAAACTGGCACTGTTGTCGATTACTATTTGCCGCGACTCGGGACTGTAATAGTTTAGTTGTTTTATTGAACGCCAGGGATCACAATTTAGTGCCAACTTAACTTAAACCCTAAGATGATATTAACAATGCTAAAACTGTCATAACCACGACGTAATCAAACAATTGGCATTTGATTTGAATTATGTTGGGAACATGAGACTAATGTATGAAACATGTAGCTTAATGAATTGAAATGACCTTGTGACATTTATATGTGAAATTGCATTTATAAACGCAAAAACCACATTAAATATTACCAGCTACACCATTGAAGCTTCATTTCATAATAGAAAACAATTGGTGCTCCCATTTGGTGGGTGCTCCTAACTTTTGAAAGTTTGGAGCACCAGTGCTACAAAGTCAAAAAAAAGTTAATGTTGAGCCCTTGGCAAGTGTTTAAATAATTATTTTAAAGTATGCATAATCAAGCAAACCGCTTTCAATGACATATTTTATATGCATTTGTGTGTATTCAATTGAATACACACAAATGGCAAATGGCACTTGTCCAAGTCAAATTGTTTTAGTTTTCTATGTATTAGGTGAATAATCTGCAGAGGAGAGAGGAGAGAAAGACAAAACAAAACACAGACATCAATGAGAGAATAGAGGGATGAGGGGGAGAGAAAGACAAAACAAAACAAAAACAAAGACTGCAGTTAAAGAATAGAGGAGAGGAGAAGAGAAAGACAAAACAGACATCTATGAGAGACAAGAAGCATGAAAAAGGTGAGAGAGACAAGACCCTGACAGAAACAGATGAGGGCAGATGATAGGCACACAATAGAGGGGTGAGCTGTGTACACTACAGTGCATCAACTATGACATGGCTGTGTTTTATTTTGTTTTTGTTCAAACTACCTAAAGAAAGATAACTGTGTAGGGCGTGTAAAACAGTTTGTTTCATGCCTGCCCAAACCGCTCCCAATATACGATTTACCTTATCTACCCTTTTTCTGCATGGATAAGAGAGACGAGGGCATGTGAGAGAGAGGCCGAAACAGGACAGGAGAGAGGAAAAGAGGAGTGAGAGAGAAAGATGGTGACTGCAGCAGATTAGAGCAGATGATGGAGAGAGACAACAGTGGTAAGCTATACAACACTGCATTAGCTGTGCTTTTATTTTATTGATTTAATCAGGCAGAAGAGTCATAGGAATATCTGCAGATGGATCTGTTTTGCAGTTCCAAAAGTAATATATCAAACCTCAATCTGGTTATTGAAATACAAGTACAAGTAAACTTCTAAGACAAAATGAACATGTATGGGAGCTTTCAGGGTTTTGTCTCCACCACCAAGAGGTCAATAGCGGATGGTTGATACTATATGTATTATCTTATTAGTAGTATCTCCTAAACGGATCTAAACATTCAATATAAAATTCAAAGTTCACCAGATTGATGTATTTGGTAGTCAAAATGTAAAAAGAAATCTCCCAATGGAGCATGCCCCCGGACCCCTTGAGTGGCTGTGACTCTGGGCTGAAGCCCCCAATGTCCTCAGGTCCTAGAACTGCCCCTGATCCTGCCTATCCATCTGTTAGGTTTGAGATTGCCAGAGATACTAACAAATTATATAGCCTTTTCAGCTAAAATAACTTTGTGTTCTGCACGATACTTGTTATGATCCGCATACAGTAAGCCTTCTTTAACCCTACCTATTTTTTCAAAACACTTCCCTATATGCTTTATGGTCCTAACCTTACCAAACCATGCATGTAGTGGCAAGAAAACATGGTTCCCACGACATGGGGGAGTGGAAAACATAGTTATTGGAACTAATATTAATTATGGGGGGATGGGGGGAGTTATGAGCAGAGTGTGAGAAATTGCCTCTCCCACTTTATGTTGAAGAGTACATCATATTGGGGTAGGTATATAGTCCAATGAAAATTAAAGACGGATTAAAACTTCATGTTTTGCGTTTATTTAGTGATAAAAATACAAATTAACAAATTTAAAATGGTTTAGGGTTTTGTTTTAGCATATTTTGTGAACAGGTTTCATTTGTATTTTTACCACAATCCTATGATTTTCTTTGTTAAAAAACTGAAAATAATTTTTTTTCATTTTAACAACAAATTTTGTTATTTAATTAAAATATTTTTTATAGCACTTTAATTTTGTTTTTTCACAAATATTCGTCAACTTTGCAAAAAACTGAAAAAAGCCGCCAAATAATACAACATTTTTCCAGTAAAATATATATATTTTTTACAACGTAGGCCTTCAATATTATTTCAATCAGTTGCACCAACCAGTTTATCCTGCTTGGGTTGAGGATTTTGTGTGAAATTAATACATTCCAAATCTATTAAACGTTTTGATTTTTCAGCGTGTTAGACAAACCTCTTTTGGTAACGTTAACAACAATATTCTAAACTAAATGAATGTCTAAATTAAACGTTAAATTAAATTCTTCCAACGGGTAGCTCGACAATGAAGCGATCCATCAGATATAGCGTCTTTCTTCCTTCTAGTTCCCCCACACACCCTTTGTTTCACAGTCCCTCACTCCCTCTCAATCAAATCCTTTATATAGACTAGGCGTACAAACAGATCAAGTTTTCCACAATGGGGATAGGTTAAAATATTAACAAGTGCATCCCTTGAATAATCAACCCCTTGTAATCGGGGTAGTACTTGTTGAGCTCATTACAGTAACAGTAAAATAAAATAACATCTTCCATCAAACACATTTTAGAAGGATATGAATGTAAACAACTATAAAATATTGCAAAACACTCATGCTAAAACATAATGCACTTTTGAATTATATAAATAAATATTTGGTAAAAAAACAAAGTTATTAAATTTAGAATTAACTTATGCAATTGATTAACTAAGTGTTTTGTAAGCAGATTCAGAATATGTAAATTAAATGACCTGTTCAGGTGTGGCCAACCATATATGATGACCTGGGTCCCATAATGCGATGTTTTCACAGCTTGCTATCTATGCTTTATGATCTGTCATTTTAACAGGCTTCATCCTTAACTGGCAAACACAGATATATATTTCTAGTGTTCCTTCTTAAATTTAGACAAACTGCTAAACAACATTGAATGACCAATACTTAAAAATGTATCAACCACAAAGGTCAGTTACAAGGTCAGTGGTTCATCCATTAAAATAGAAAATATCTCCAATATAGACAATCCCTTTCAACTAACTCCGTAGAAGCAGCAAAGCAACTGCAAAAGGAAGGGGCATTGAAGATTGATCTTTCATAGCCAAACCAACAGCCAACTTCCTGCTGTGGCAATAACCACTGTTGCTGTACTGAAAGCAGGCTGTTCATGTGTTTCAAAATGTTGAGTAATTCGAGCTTATAGGGGAAAAAAACAAGAACACTATTTAAGAATATTATTGCATCATTATTTTAGCAAAATTACACTATAGAATATGGTTAACTTATGTAGAATAGTTATAAATGTCAATTATGATTCAAATCAGAATCTCAATGTTTTACTTGAAACCTTCTAGACTGCAAAAAAGTATATGAATCTCCGGTAATATCTCTAGTATAAATGCTTTAGTAAAATCAGCCAATGAAGGTGCTTACCGTTTAAAGGGGTTCTTTGGTCAGGTCTGTTTTGTCGCAGGATAACTAACAGATCCCCTGTCCCTTTGGCCAAAGCAACACTACAGCCACAGCATCACTGTGCAGTCCCACTTATCTCCACTCCCCAGACCACTCCGGTTGGCGAGGGGGAGAGGGAATGAATAAAAAGCAGAGGGGTGAGGTTATCTCAGAGACAGAGAGATAGAGAGAGACCGGGCAAAAAAAAATAACAAATTAGAGAGGATGGCAAGTAGGTAGAAGAGGGGATGAAGTCACAATTCAAAATAAGGCATTATTGAAAGCCAGTACAGCAGTTCGAAAGTCATATTTTAAAACACAAAAAACCATCAAATACATCCTCTGATTCAAGACTGGACATTTCTGTTTAATGCAGCTCTTCATGTCTCCTTGAGGATCTCAATGACATCCCCACCCCCATTCTATCTAAAACCATCACCTATATTCCTTTGCCCCTGGTGGAGTTAGTAGGGACTAAATCTCTGAAGTGCTTTGACACTTTCATGCTCCATGGCTTTGGTAGATGGTAGTCAAGCAGACATGGTCAAACTGTGTGTCTGGGGAGCAATGCACTCAAGAGCTCGGGGAGATCCTAAAACATGTTAGTGTCCTGGTGAAAGACAGAAGATGGAAAAACAAGAAACCTGCAGTTATGTATAATAACCTGTATGCAAACTGTACGCAAACCAATTACTGTGGTAGAAAATTACGCAGAACCATACGTCTTAGAGCCACCTTAAGGAGTACACCTAGCAGGAGCCACAGGAAGGTTTGTTATTTTAAGTTCCAAGGTCATGACACAAACATGGAGCCATTTTAAAGTCCATTGAATTCAGAGTTTGTAATGTGGGTTACCTTGTGCATGGTCAACACACAGACAAAGGGACACATATATTATCTGGTGGCTTGTGCAAGTGCTGTGGATGACAGTCAACTTCATACTGTTGGTGAAGAAAAAAAACAGTTTTTGCCCTAACTACCTTTTACAATTTTAGATGAATTAGTACTCCAATTTTAAAATACTCTCTATATTATACAGGCAAGAGGTCTATGTCCCTAAGCAAAGACAAAAATTATGTCAATAGCTTACTATTTCGATAATGGCGTAATCAGGTCAGAAATGCATAGACCCAAGGCGATCTGAATAATTACCATACTATTTTAGACTTACAAAACGTGTGAAGAGCACAATAACTGGGGCCATATACTAGTTTTAAATCAAGTGACACAATCTGGTGAGAAACTCATAGGGGCCCTGGTGTAATCTCAGGTATCTACCGTGCTTACAATCTGTGTATTTGGATACAGGTGGTTTAGCAGTGATTGGTCTCCATTAGTAATAAACAAGCTACAGTTAAGCTCTTTATAGATATTGTTCTGGCACTCTAGCACTTCGGCTATGTCTGGTGTCTGGGCAGTCTTCTTCTATGCTGCCCGGTCAATGACCTAATAGGCTCAATGAGCCAGAAGGCAGGAAATCTGATTAAGAGCAGACGCCACAGCTCCAATAATATTTCACTTATGTCATACAGTCTGAACAGGTGCACATGTGGGTGGTTAAGGAGTGCACAATAATTTGTTTTAAATTAAACCAAGTCATGATACTACAGCTTTTCTAACAGCACCCGAATTGCTCCTGTGCCAACGTTTTGAGTGACCCTTGTGGTAATATAGGCCCTTTCCTATTTAGTTGTATACACTGTGGACATGGCATCTTCCTACTTATTCTACATGCCTTATTTTGCACTAAACAAAACATTTTCAATGTACTGTATGCTTCAATTTACAATAAAGACGTATGTTTATAATCTATGACCTTAAACATGTACATATTAAAAATGGTTGAAGTCTTAAAAACAACTTTCCACACATGAATATCCATATGAGGTAATGCTGTCGAAACTCGGAACAGGACATGCATGTGAAGAGAAAAGAGTGTGGTCTTAAAAAGTGCTCATGCAAATGGCCTGCTTTGAGACCTATACTCTGATCACTGTGTAATGTGTGACATAGCCAATTCTCATGTGCGAAACTGTCAAGAAGTAGTTTGCACATTCTCTGTCTACAGTGTTTGCATTAAAATAGGTACATTTTTTTAAATCCTTTCTGGCAGCCTGAAGACCCTTGGTTTTTGTTTGTATGGCCACCATTCTTACCACAAGCAAACGGCTCCATTGTTTTCCATGTGTAAGCTGAGCTCACAAAGACATGCAATAGTGAGATAGACTAACAGCAAAAGTAAGTACATATTTTTGGACATGGTTTGTCCACGCCCTTAGATGCCCTTCCCATGACTGACGTTTGAGTCCTAGTTTACAACCAGCCCATTTAGTTATGAGGGTGTGTTTGCATGGGCATGCCGCTCCAACGAGTCAAACTTGGCAGTTTGACCAACCAATCCCACTGCTTCCCACTGTTTGACTTTACGAATGCCTCTTGGTGTCCTACTTTACTTACATAGTTTACCCATGACTAGAGCACTAGGCCAACAGGCCCTGCCAAGGTTTTGTAAAGGGGCGTGCCTTCTCTTAGCCAATGACTGTGAGAGCAGTCATGGAAAATTGTTGCGCAATTCTCTTTCTCAAACTATCACATTCAAATACAGGTCACTATGGGGGAGTTAAGTCACGTAGTCCGTGGACTTAGCTCCCAGTTTCAAGCCAGATATGTTTCTCAATTTACACCTGGACTGGACACTGCAGTCAAATGTTTGCCTTGCACGTTTGAGAGAAGGTTTAGGTTTAGGTGAAGGTTTAATGCTCTCATTTGACCCACAGAAGTCTAAGGCATGTTACTACAAAAAAAATACCCCTAGTAGGGTAACGTCTAAGGACTGTGTAGTTTATGTACAACAGAAGCTGCAAAAATGGATTCAAGTGTAGCAGACAGATCTCTGTGTCATTTTCTGATATAAAACAGTCCAATCGGATGGCCTGGAGAGAGGACCGTGGTAATAATGGCAATAATTGAATTTGTCAAAACAAACCAGATACAGAGAGGAAGGGAGTGCCTCTTAGCAGTTAGGACGCAGCACAGCACACTTGCACTTGGGGCAAAGCATTAATCCAGTATTGGAGGCTTCTATCCACTCAACACGGATGGATGTTGTGGTCTAATAGGTTAAGGCACAATAGTGACCAAGTTAGGGTGGTGTATTGTGTTGTATACAACCGTGAGACAGAGAGCTCAGAAATTAGTAATGCTAATATAATTTAAACGAGAAACTTTGTGTGTTAAAGATCAGATGTAGACGATTTGCAGCAAGGAATAACTTTGGATAGGCCTATATCAGTGGCAAGATAACAAATTATCACGCGCGATTGAGCAGATATAATGTCTAGGAAAATGCTTTCATGGATTCCACACCAGCCCTGAATATATTGATAAGTTTAAAACAAAAAAAAACTTTTTCAAGCAATGTTTACAACAGAAATAGTTGGGAGAAGTCGAGAAGACGAACAACAAAGAGGGTGGTTTATAGGCCCGTTTCTGAAACTCAGGCTATTGATACCCCTTCATCACCAGCCCTAACACCCTCAGTTTCAACTCCAAGTCTCCTAAGTGTGGCTTCCTCTCCTCTATTTTGTATTTTGTGTACTGCCTTGTTTCTTTCTCAAATCGTTTTATTGATTGTTTCTCACTTTTAGGATTTGTCGTAGCCTAATGTGTGACACTGCCTAATGTGGGACACCTAAGCTCGTCTTTTTCAAACAAGTAAATAAAATATGTTATTTGATCACATATGCATGACATCACAGCTAGCGTTAACTCATATTTTTGTTGACTTTCATTTGTTTGAGGAAGACCTACACCTTAGAGCTTGGGTGTCCCACATGAGAGCAAATCAGCACGGAAAAGAAGAAGTTGACCAATTATCACTGGATCACACATTTCTTTCATTGCTATCTGATATGCCCAGTTTCACTTGTTGAATGTTTTGTTTACAGACTCAGACGATTTGGGATGGGCCTAAGGAGTAACTTATTTGCTAGCCTTTGTGTCTTCTTTGGCACCTTCAACCTTGCTTTCCAAATCTTCCAAAAGCGTCTTACACATGCATATATGAATTCTAATAGCCAACTGGTAAGTTGAATAACCCATAATTCTTTCATATTTGTAAAGCATATCCAAATTCCCTGACGTATACCTTTCTGTATTCCTTAAATATATTCAGAATCAAATTATCTTCAATTGAGGAAGTTTTGTATAGGATTACTCCGTCACTTCAAGGAAATAGCCTGCTTTGCAACATAACAAAATATTGAAAGAAGAGGGGTTTTCCTTTGACGTCAACAGTCTGGCAACAGGCGTGGAAGCATACGGTAGTCGCTTCTACGATTGGTCGCTCTACCTCAAGCTGTTACACGATTGGCTAGATTGGAACTACAGCAAGCTAGATAGGGCTGGTTGAGGCTCCATTTTGTCGCAAATCAGACAAAGTCGGGAGAGGAACAAGTCAACCATCCGAAGTCCTAGGTTTACGGATTAGTGGAAATAATAGCTCGCTATCTTGCTATAATTTTTACTTTCTCCAACCAGTGATTTCAAACGTCAATTTCACACAATTTCTGACGAAGGGCTTTCTTTAATAAAGCCTGAGGAAGTCGGTAAGGGAAAACAGCTAGCGCGTTAGCTGGCGAGCTAAGCTTGTTGTTTTGAGGCTCACCGCCGCCATATTGGAACTAACCTAGATTGTGTTCTTTGTTTTGTTTGTGCCTTCTCTAAGAGACAGATTTTTTGCTTCGAATTCTTAATAGATTTCTTCATTGAACCAAATACTTACTATGTTAATATTTACCTATAACGTTTGGTAAACAATGTTTAAAATGTCATAAACCAGCACAGCAGTGACAATCAATTGTTAGCCAACATGACGTTTAAGTTACCCTGCTGGTTTAATAATACATAAAAAAAACCTACAAACAGTATGCTATTAAATATTCATCAAATTGTCTTTGTTGCATAGCTAAATAGTCGACCTATGGTATTAGGAATTCATCCAGAATGCAACTAATACCATTTTAACGTAAATACTGTGACCAGATAATTACTGATTAAAATCGATTAATATATCCTGAATTTAAAATTAAATGTTTATTGTATGATGCAGATTATCGGCTTCTTGGAGCACCGTGCGCCGAGGTGAATTCATGGTCAACTCGGCTTCACGAGATAACAACGCTCATTGGCACATGAAAACTTCAAACCTCGCTGGACACAAAAGTGCAGCGAGAAGTAGATCAAAAACTACTTCGAGGACCTGGAGCCCAATTGGCGAGGAAAAATTACAGAAGGATCACTGCACAGTCAAACATCTGCCAACAAAGAGGTAACTGAAACTGTTTACTCTGGTCTGGTGGGGGAGGGGCGCGTTTGGCGAGACAGTCTGGCTTTAATGCACGTAGTCAATGTCGGTTTCTTTGTTTCCTTCACTTATATGGTATCCGTGGGGAGATATAAAAAGGCTTCAGTTGCTATGCAGTTAGATATGTATTTTTATTATTCATACTTTTTCATGAAACCCAATTACCATTTAGAAAATATGGTATAGTCCCATAATGAGCATGTGCAAGTTAGTCTAACATCATATTTATTGCGTAGGTGACACATAGTGTACAAGCAGAATGGGAGGTGGAGAGAGGTACAACATTCCAGTGTCTCATCCAGAGCGCCCATTGCCCAAGAAGAATCATCAGCTGGGTCGGGCCAAGCAGAGAATCCGTGATCAGAATGGAGTTACAACAGCAGCTTCTGCTGGGATGACCGGAGGTCTTCATCACCATGGCCACCGAAGGAGCGACAAGGGCGCAGCCTACCCCTGGTCTCCAGAGGCGCGGCAGGCCGCGTCGGCTGAGAAGAAGAATGCCTCTGTCCGTTTTGCCACCGACTACGATCATAATTGGGAGGGTGCCGTGTCCCACCTGAACACGCTCTTGGCTGCACAGTGTGGCCAGAGCTATGCTGGGCCCAAGTTCAGCGAGCCACCCTCCCCCAGTGTGCTGCCCAAGCCCCCCAGCCACTGGGTTCCCTTCTCTGTGGTGTCCTGTGACAACAGAGAGATGATGACCTTCCAGCTGAAGAGCCTCCTCAAGGTGCAAGCCTGAGATGGACTCTCACGTGACCTTTCAAAAGCCAACCCATGAACTAAGGCCCCACTGAGGGCTCCCTCCTGTGCGGAACACTTCAGTGCTGTCATATAGCTTTTTGCTATTAATAGATTGGCCACTTTAAAGGTTGGGAGGCAATTGTGATATTTAGCTTAAAATGTCAGCCCTCCCCTCACTCTAAAATCATAGATCATGATATATTACAGCACTGCAGCCTTCCTAGTGGGAGAGAATGCTCTTAATGGAGTCGGTTTCGGTAACTAACGACGAACTGGATATCCTTTGTACCGTTGTGCTCTGCTATTTTGTTTTGTTCTGTTTTTGTTGGCTGTTCTAGCGAGTCAAGTGGGCTTTTCTGCTCAGTGAGAAGTATGGCCAGATAGTTAAAGTCAAAACGCAGTCTCTTTTACAGTCCATTTCTGTGGACGGCAATACTTAAGTGTTTAAAAACATTTTGCCAATCATTTAGGAGCAAACCTCTGCAACCTTGGTGCTAAAGCACATCCACATTTGTAGCATTGTTAGTATCAACAGGACCCAATAATATCACCCGTAACCCCTCTGTTCTTCTCTGATTGGGATTTAAAGCCACTTGACTGTAATTCTGCAGGGAAATCAAAGCTGTTTTACTGGAGGGACTTGGCTGTAGTGAGTGCAGGTCATACGCATAATCTCAAACTGAAGTGTAATCTGAGACCATGGCACACAGACCCTGGACTCTCAACTCCTGTAACTTTTTTTATAGCGCTGTGCGCACTGCACTATAGGAGTCGAGCATGTCTAAGGCCCGTAGCTCTCTATAGCATTATATATTGAGTGAATCTGTTTGTGTTGTAGTTTAAAAGTGTACGAGCGTATGTTAACCAAAGCAATGTTTTTAACTGCAAGTGTTTTTTCCGCCATTTCCCCCGAGCCTGTCTGACGTGGTCAGTGCCATGTCAACCATGTCAGCCTGAGTGGCAAAGGGAAGAAAGTCCTCTAAGTCGCCTCCCGTTTGATGCAATCAATACTGTTAGACACTTTTGACGTCTCCCTCCACAGTCGAACGCTGCGCAGTAAACAATGCGGAAGAGGGCCAGACTCCCAGGGGTGTGGGACTGTACCAGTTCCATTTCTCCTGTAGCTTCTATGTCATGGCCCTGTTTACTGTGTGCGGTAGTTTCTCGACAAGGAGGGCAAAGTGGAGAAGTTTTCGACGTGGCTCAGAGGACTGGGCGTGAGGCTTAAGGCCAGTGTGAATGTGTTTACATTTCAAATAAAATAGGTCTCGCAGGTTGGCCATTCACAATCTCTGTATACTCACTGCCTCTTGCACCCTATTATCTCCTCTTGCACTGCAATCAAATTTTGTTTTCTTAAGTTACAGGATGAGATGCCCTTTAAACAATGGGTGTGTTGTCGACTATCTCCTTCTAGGTTTCTATTTCTTTTCCAGACAGACCCCCCAGAGGCTGTCCAGATGTTTTTGTATTTCATTGCAGAATGAGAATTGTAATTGCCAGCTAAGAGATAACAAAACAAAGTACAAGAGCTTACATTTATGTTAGAGCCATGTAAATAATGAAATGTATAAAAATACTTGTAGCATATGTACATTTTGCAGGGCAATTTTAAACCTGTATTTTTAGTATAACACTGAATGTATAAGACATGCAAAGGACGTGTCTTGACTTCAAATGCTGAAGAATATTTTTGTTAAAAAAAAAGAATAAATATCTGCCTATAGCATTTGTTAATACCCCAACACTGTGTAATATTGCCAGTGAACTTGCACATAATGTTTTTATTGTTTTGTATTATGCTCAGTGTAGGGTATATGATGCTGTAAGTGCAAAGAAAAATCTAAAACCTAAATTGGAACTAAAGAGACTTCGATATGTATGAATTGTGAAAATGTGTCTTTCTAATGTGCTTGCAAGTTTTTGTTCTCATCTTATTTGCTGAGAATAACCAGTGACCCTATGTTTGACAACCTGATTGTGCCTACATTGAATCCATCAGTGAACAAGAACGTTTTCAAAAATATACAGATTATTTTTTTGACTAGGTAGAGATGCTTCTCATTGACCAAATGTTTATGTATGATATCTGTTTAACCACTTTCTATTCTCAGCTGTTCTTCCGCCAGCTGACAATTGAATGGGGCCCTATGCTTTTGCTGTGTAATGCTAATTTCAGCTTGTTTTGATGTTCTGTTAACTGTTTAAATTTTGCTTTGTGAATGATTCATACATGTATAAGTCTCTTGACCCTAGATTTGAAACTTCGTGGTTTCATTAATTGGCTGTGAATTTGTCCCACTTGTTCAATGTCACCTTAAAATATAAATGCCCACGTCCACAATCGGTTTCGATACAATTTAAAAAAACAAAGCACTATCAATCGGCCAAGACTTTAATAGTCCAAAAAGTTATCTAAAAAAAAATAAATTCCTTCCCTTTCCCCCCCAACTATTGTGTCTGTCTTTTATTTAAGTAACACAAACGTACACAATTTGAAATGTTGCGAGCACTTAAGGTAGTCTTTTAGACAATCATATACACAAACCTGATGAAAAGGGACTATACATACAATGGTTTGGTATTCTATGAGACATTTACCATCAGCTGCTTGGGATCTTAATATTTAGGTCACCAATGGTGATAGTTAATTATCAGATAACTGGATGACTCAATGGAGCCATTAAAAAAGGTGCCACATTTCTTTCTACCTTTGGAAAACAACTATAAAGACAATTCAATCTGGTCAGACAATACAATATTTTCAGGAATTAACTTGGAACTAAGGATGTATGCATTCTCGAAGCCATGATTGCCTATTTTCACACTGAAGAGACATGTTGGTGTGTGCTAATGCAAACGACAGAACCATTATATACTCACTTAATATTTCCAATTTTTCATTCAAGTTTAAGAGGAAGTGCCTTAAATATCAATAATAGTTTTAGTATCCGTATGTTATTAAGGAATACGTGAAGAGTGTTATGTAAGTATGTAATATGCTTAATGTTGCCAAATCAAGCTTATTGAATTATAGAGCATAGTTAACTTCCAACATTCAAGAGATTATGCAATATATTACGGCTTATTATGGCTTAGTCATTAACAACACTTAAGAGGTGAGGTTTAAATCCTTGTTATTTATTAGCATAACAAAAAATAAAATAATGAAATATCCATTTGGAGGAAAGAGTACATTACAAAGCTTTGTACATCAGTATATGCAACCTTATTGATTCACGGAAAGAAGAAAACAATGCCATAAATATATAATGTAGTAAAAACAGAAAACCCAAAGCAGAGTTATATGACAAACAAAGATGGAGATCAATACCAATGCAGTCCACAATTTACATTCTTTTCAATTATTTTGTAACGCACGCTACGAATAAACAAAGTTATAAACCAAAACCTAGGATACAATACAGGTCAATTCTCAATCTGTTCAATATTAATCAGGGTTTTGTTTGCAATGCCAGTAGCTGCTTTCCTAACTTTGTCACGGTACCTTTGTTACATTGAAACTTCAAGGCGATGCAAGTCAAACATAAAATAGGATTTGTAATTTAATCTAAAACAAACATACAGGACATTCCAGCCATGTCAGACAGTACAAAAATAGTTAACTGGCCAATATGAACCCTCCCATAGATTTGTTTGTTCTTAAACACACAAGACCAAATTGTAAATATTATTTTTCAACATGACAACAGAAATGAATTGGTTTATCTGAAGGAATGAACAGCTTGACCCTTGAACCTAGCAACGCATTCCAATGTTACATCCCCCCCCCAAAAAAAGGAGATGAAAGTGGCCCTGTTGTGAGACAGCCCTCGGTCAGCTAGCTACCATATTCATATGTTGAACACGACCATAACTACAAACCCGAACCGTGCGGGAGGGCTTTAGCGTCCCCCTGACTTGTGGCCAGCCCAGGACCGGGAGCATGAGCGGGACCTGGACATGGATCTTGAGTAGGAAGGCGAACGGGAGCGTGCACACGCCTGTTTCTGAGCGCTGGAGGAGGCATGGAAGTCCTCCAAAGGGCTCGGGATCTTGGACGGGGACCTCCTACCTTTGGGCCTGGACCTGGACGGGGAGGGCGAACGGCTGCGAGAAAGTTGGCCGTTGTGTATCCTGTGATGATCGCGTGGGGGGCCTCGGTACCTGCGGTGAACATGCCAAACAGACAGACACACCAGACAAAGATGACTGCCCGTGGCAGGACAGGGCGTTCAAAGGGGGGACCGCGTTCGTGCGTGATGTGATTTTGTGGGACGCTAAGCTAAGGTCTATCTATACCTGTCATTATCGTGGCTTCTGCTTCGCCTCCGTCGGCTGTAGGATCTGGAGCTGTTTCGAGAAAAAAAAAAGGTCCGCACAATTTGGTGCTTATTTGAAAGAATTCCAGTACGTGGTTACAAACAGAAAGGGACGTGGTTCCGGCTAGGACGTACTCTCTGGGGCTCTCGGACCTCCGCGGATGGCGCTCGGATGAGGGGCTTCGAGAGCGGCGCCTGTCGTAGCTGCGGCTGCGGGAGCGTCTGCGGCGCCCGTCGCGCTCGTCTCGGTCATCGTACCGGGAGAAGCTGCGGGGGGAATGCCGCTCCTTGGTCTTCATCTGACATGGGGCTGAGTGGACAACACAGTCAAAGGACAGGTGTTTCCATGCGGTCTTAGAGGGTTCCCTGGCACGACCAGTGAGAGGTCGTCTACGAATTTGAAAAATCCTTTTCACAAGGGATGACAGAGTATTCATAAAGGGTGGGGCAGTATTGCTACGTCATTCAGTTGGTTACACAACCATCTTGACTCTACAAGGCACTCCTTTAAACCCACAGCGGGCTGCGGGCCAAAATGTTTTTTTTTATAGTAGAAGAGTCTACAGGATAGGGTGGTAAAAAAAAAAAAAAAGTATGCTAGTGACCTGGGCACCCCCTCATTTTTTTCACTTCATTGTATTATTCTGGTACAATTTCAGCTCTCTACTCCAACTGGAAGATAGTGCTCAATGCCTCTTTCATTTTCGTATGTGGCTTATAGCTGAAGAAAAAGGCCATTGCACATGGTGCACTTTATTGAATTGAATTTATCTCTTGTAAGAAACAAAAGGGTTTACCACTGAATACTTCCAATTATTTATTCTATTCAAACACCAAAATGTCATTTTTATTGCTTTTATATTTTGTTCCCCATCTTTTTCTCTGTAAACGCTTTATATGAAAAATGAAAGGGTCGTTGAGCACCATCTTCCTGATGGAGTAGGAAGCTGAAATTGTACCAGAATAATACAATTAGTAAGTGTAAAAAATAAGGGGGTGCCCTGGTCTCTAGCACAAACCATATAGTCCTTGACCACCCTACTGTAGGGGCAAT
This sequence comes from Aplochiton taeniatus, assembly GCA_017639675.1. NCBI lineage: Eukaryota > Metazoa > Chordata > Actinopteri > Galaxiiformes > Galaxiidae > Aplochiton > Aplochiton taeniatus. Next base: position 14,711,241 of record CM030178.1, on the reverse strand, counting down.
GCAAAATGCTTGCAAGTCACAAAGACGTCACGATTTCAATGGCACAGTTCTACTCAAAGGGGGCATACCCTTCTTACGTTTTCAACAAACATCAATATATTTTTTGTGCTTGGTTACTTTTGAAGGTAAAGTTTATCGTTGCCATGACAGGAAACGGAACGTCTCTTACTCTTGCGGTCTCCCTGGGCAAACTGGATCTCGATCTGGCGTCCACACACCCACTTCCGGTCAAGGTTGTGAAGGGCGTCCTCTGCATCGCGCACGTCCTCAAACGTGCTACACCGTTAAGGCTTTTTACTCTGACTTTTGGATGTTGGGAGAGAGGACTACATTGCTATGGGGCACAGTGACAGGCGAATAGCGTGGCTGGAGGTTCCATTCTGTTGAGCTGTAATATGCCTGTACAGAAAACCATTTTTGGCTCGAGACTTTGGAAATTGAATAATATAATAAATAAAATAATGTGTATGTCACCTTTTGGCTATCAGTAAGAAACTGAGTTAACTTATCTTCCGTGCCATCAAGATGAAAAGTAAGGTTTTCATGAAATAGAATGAAATAGATCTACACATGATTTTTGGCTGAGGGGCGGACACAAAATGACAAATATTGAGATGAGGGATACTCTGGATTTGGTAGGATACAAAGGTTTATGCGTGTTACCTTTAACATGCTTGACCTTTGACCTTCAGCTTGCTCTTTATGCTCTTTACCAGTTTGGCAGAGGAACCTTCTTGCTTCCTGCTTGTCTTTGCTTTGCCCAATAAACTCTTTGCTTTTCCTCTCTGTGAAGCTTGGATGCTCACTGTGGTGCCCTCTTTTCTCGTCTTTGTATCTTCATGCTTTTACTTTCTCCTTATATTCCGAATTCCACTATTTCGTGTCGCCTGGTTGTCTTTGGCTTGCAACTACCCTACGCCTTTCAACTTTCTTTTGGTGTGGGGTCTCCAGAACTGTATCTTTACCATTTCTAAGGCAACAACAGAAGAAATATTTGTTAGATGATGTAGAAATCAAGCCTGTTTACAAGTCGCTGTAGAAAACAAATTATTTTTAAATCACACAAGGAAACCATAAAAAGAAACATAATCTAAACAAATAGTTTGGCAAACTGTTCAACAAGGACATATGATATAGCCTAGCTTAAGCGCCACTATACCTAAACGTGTGTAGATATGAACAGTTAGCATCACCTGGTTGAAAAAACCCATGAACTGTAATAGAAGGAGTGTAAAGGATATTGAATGTAAGCAAATCCTCTTGGTCGCCGGGCATAGAAGTCAAGTGGAATGTAGACATCTACAATAGGTCCATAACGACCAAACTCACGACGTAAATCTTCTGGCCTAAAGTGTCATGCAACAATAAGGACATTTACTCTAATGTACCTGACCATGGACACGTTCATAGATTTTCAATTTGACTGTTAACCGATTGGACAGGTTTGGATCAAAAAGAACCCAGCACTCAGCCTCAAAAGATTGCCAGCACAGAAAAGTGTACTGACAAGGTTACAAGTAAAAGGCAAAAGCATTCATTTTGCCAACAGTGTGATCTTGTGCAGGAATTATTTAGATTATGACAGGATAAGCCTGCTTGGGAATTTAAACACCAATGTAGCTAACCAAATAAGGGAAACCAAGCATTCATTTCCTCAAAATCTGAATTATTATAACTATAACTAGTAATGTTAGGACACCTTAGATAAAACAATTAACGTTTCAAAGAAGCAGAATTCTTAATTTTTGTGGACTGGCAGACTTCATTGTGATCCCTATCTATAGACCATGCAACAAGTAATGGCAGCATTGCTTTACCATTACCTTGTTTTTCCTACCAAGCTATTATAAATGGTCGTTATACAAAAAGCACCGGGCAAGGCCTAGACAGAGCCTGTTTAGTATTCACCCCTAAATATTGTCGTGCGTTGATTAGGGCATTCTAGTTCATCTCCTTGTTAAACACCTCACTGAGTTTTTTTAAACGTCAAAAACATTAAGCACATTGAATTGCCTATGTGTATAAAATGTGCTAAATTTGATTTGATGAGGACCAATACACATTTTAAAAAGCACAAATGAAAACAGAAACAGAAAACAAGGAAATTACGCCATTAAAAGCAAATTGATTGACAAAGTCAAGATGAAAAATGGGACGAATGGAATAAAGTGCCTGTGAGATATTACAAAAATTATACCTCCCCGGTTGCTATGAGTCCTAGCAAGGATGAGGATATTATGAGGGTTAACGAAACTTGCTAAAAACAGTAGACCACGCCTGTACATTCGCTTTCCATTATTAACCTCAACGCCTCAATGCCATCGAACTATAAAAAGCACATAGACGCATGCATTAGTAATACTTGCTTATAAAAAAGAACGTTCTAGTAAGCAGGTATCTTTTATTACAAAATATTTAGTTATAATAACTAGCTAACGGATTCTAGCGTTACTTAGCTCTAGGATAAAGGTCTAACGTTAGGTATTATTTACGCGTCGCCGTCGGAGAGCAAAGAAAATGTCTCATACCTGGACTCGTCGGAGATGTTCCTAATGAAGAGGGAAGTATTGGGAGGCCTCAGATACCTAGCCATTAATACATATGTAATAAAAATGACTTAAAGTGTGACGTGGTTGCTGGCTAAAAATGCTTCGCAAGTTTCGTCCCTCTTGTTGGCAGACGAAAAAAATGTCGGTGGGTTTAAATGCGCATGCTTACATTTTTGGAACGCAGGGCAGCGCTATCCTGCTCTAAGCAGATGAACAGCAATGGCACATATTCAATCAATTCTATAGGGTCAGAATAACACCATCTCTTCGGTCAAAATTCCAAAAGGTGTACCGCTGTAGGGGCCAAAAAATAGTCTGCAGACTCAGGTCATTTTGACCAAGGGCAGCCGTTAAAGCCCACGATTATTGATTACCAAAACTACCGTTGCTTAGTCTCAGTGGGAATTTCATGCCACAATTTGGAAAGAAACCTGCACCTAAAGAGAGAAAATCTAGTACTGCGAATAAAATTCCCATTTCAGTAGATCTGCCTATCTTAGGGCACATTCTGCTATGTTTTTTTTAGCAAAAATCAAAGGCAGGATTGGGGGGAGACCAGGAGAAATGGATTGTGAAAATACATGTTACATGAAAGGTCAAATATCTCCATTAATATATCTGCCATTGTAATGAGGAATAAGAATTCTAAAATACCCTTGTTCAGAGTACTTGAGCCATTACAGACATTTTAGAGCATACCAATTCTTGAACAGCAATAGGATCACCTCAGTTGGAGTACTTCAGATTATTCTTCAAGATTAGAAAGCACATGGGCAGTGAATAATATCATGACCGTAAACCAGATTTTAGAACAACCGTTTTTATTAAATAGCCAATTTCCCTTAATGGGTTCACATCTTTTTGCTCCTCCTGATGAGCGATGTTGAGCCTACGGTCAGTGTCTGTTGGGAAAGGAAAAGAAAACATGGATCATTCATAATTATTCAATAAGTCATAATTGAGTACCTGTACACTTCAGTTTGTTCACATGGCATGCCACAGTTTACACTTCAATCTTTCCCCACATTTTTTTTACAGGTATTTTAATATATATGTTAGTGTAATGTGCATAGTTCAATATTTTTATACCACCCACCTCAATCATCTCTCCTCCCTTGAGCTCTTGGACATGAGAGAACTTTTCTGTGTTGCACATAAGTTTCATTCCATCCATTTTGACAATGCACTGAGGAATACAATCGACATTACAATGAATATCATAGCCAGAAGAATACCGCTTAGGCGTTGTACAGTGTCTGCACTTCATAAAAAAATTCTAAGCAATTTTTTCAAACCGGTGCCTAAGTATGAAATTATGCTCATGATCTGCAGCAAAACTGTTTTAAGTTAATTATAGCGATCGTATATTCAGTAAATGAATAGCCAGAGATAACCAGCACTGATACCTTGAGCTTTTTTCCGTCCATAGTGGTGATTTCAGCCTCTTTGCCGATGGTGAAGGAGTTGGTCACAGACTTGCCAGGGGTTTTGGAAGTGATAACAAAGTCGTTGCCATTCTGCTGGATCTCAGTGACAGGCTTGATGTCCTTAGCGATCTTGATAACATCTTCTGGGAGTGCTATTGTACACAAGGATTTTATGCGTTTGTTGAGATTAACCACCAAAGCTCATTCATCAAAGAGGACATCAAACATTCTAAGGGTTCAATTGCATGTGTCATACTATCTTGGAACAATATAGCTATCACCAAATGGTTAACTACATGCATGACAATTGCAGGCCTATTTACAGTGGACCACGATGACTCACCAATGGCCCTCAGGAACTCCTCATAGTTCTCCTGAGCGTACACCTGCCATGTTCCACTAAAGGCCATGTCTTCTCACTCGTCTGTTTTCTCCTTCACCAAGAGGGTCTGACACCAGAGACAGCTGTGGGGAGCTCAACGCAATGTGGAGGTGTCCAGCGTTCGAGCCCATGCACTTATACTGGACGCTGAAAGGGGCCCAAGCTTGTGTCTAATGAGTAACACAGCCTCTGGGAGCTTTCCATGGCCAGTGTTTGAACAACCCAGAGTTCGCTTGCTCCGTTTTGCGTGACCCTACGTTCTCGTGTAGAGATGACAGTCCTGAATGGGTTGGGACGGAGTCTTCTTGCTGTACGCGGCATGCGGCGCTACATGTTGGTGGATTAAAACATATAGTGTAATAATATAGTGAGTGGAATAACACAACTCTTACAGTACGATATGATACAAATCCAAATCCTGAACCACCATTCACTTTAGCCAGGTACTCTTTTTACAGAGACAAAGTTGACAAGACACAGTTGTTGACTTAATCTTTATTGCAAATGTATAAGTTATGTAGGTAAACATTGACTGAGTGAGGGACAACATGAATTCTACATGAAACAGAGACCCTGAGGGAACAAACAACGCAAGATGTGGATACCTATTTAAGTAGAAGTTGGACAACCGCCAATGACCCTGTATGATAAAGTGCAATAACCTGGATGAGCCTCCAAATATCTGTAACACAGTTTGATAGACAGATGAGCCAAAGGGAAACATTTTGGCCGGTCTGGGAGCCATCATGTCTGGTGAAAAACCAGACACTGCAATCCCATCATTTGGAACGGTGGTAGGGGTCATGGTTTACGGATTGTTACACGAGGACCTGGATACATTGCCATCATTAAAGAAACAATGAACTTTGGTCTGTATCAGAAAATTCTGCAGGGGAATGTCAGGCTATGTGTCGGTGGGCTAAGGTTGAATTGCAGCTGGGTCACAGAAAAGCATTGCTTAAAAATAAGACAACTCTTGATCAAAATGGCTACAGAACAAAAGATGGAACGATTTGGAATGGTCTGGAACACAACCATTAATGTGGTGGCACAAACTGAAAAGAGAATGGTGATCTCAAAAACCCACAAATGTCACGGTGGTAAAGGAGTTGGCCCAAGTCCCCCCACAATGCTGTAAGAGACTGGTCTATAACAAAATGGAGTGTTTTAGTGTCTGCTGAGGGGCGGGGGTGGGGGGGTGGGTAGGTATGGTGGTAATTCCTTTTTTAAACATAAGCTGAATGCAGAAATTATTCAAAATGTGCACTTACCGTAGGTTCCAAATCAGTGTGAGCCATTTGCAAAGTGCATTTTTGTGTGGTTAAATATGAAATCTATGGAAATCTAGTATACCCCCTGACTAGTGAACTCGCAGGTGAATGACACTGTGGACAATTTACTTTTTCTTCACCCCAAAAAACACTTTACGCTTGCGTAATAACCTACCCATGGTTCTAGCAGACCTACTAATTTCCCCAAAGGAATTATTTTGTCACAATGATACAATGGCAATCAAATGAACAAGTATATATAACTTTATTAGCAACAAGCAGTCACAGAGACATGCACTTTTCAAGCCAATACTTGAGTTCCTAGTGCTGGGAGATTGGGGTATTATTACACGCAAATATTGCTATGCATCAATTACAGAGCTAATGGGAAAGATTGTGTGTGTGTGTGTCACAGCGTCATGTAATCTGCTCAAAGTGCAGGACTAACATGGTATATCTAATGCAAAATATTGAGGATGCTTAGAAACGGTTCAATGCCATCTGTATCATATTTAAGACATGAAATTACCATTTAGCATGCAGTCACTTTGCCTAACGAACTTAAGAACCACCATGCCTTATCTTAGTGTGCAGGATGACAGAAATGTCAGGCATTGTTGGAATTTGATCTGACATTCCTTTGCCTGTCTAATTTGACTGCTTGGCTTTGGATATGCCATGACAGGTGGTGGGCTATTTGACTTTAATGAATGAAAAGCTTCATGTGACTAAACACACACACACACACACACACACACACACACACACACACACACACACACACACACACACACACACCTTTTTACTCTAAAATGACTGGTAACTTCCTCATCCCCATTTCATAAACACCAACCCAGTTCCATCACAACCACCGCAATCCATTCCTCCCTTGACGGGGGCCTATCCTACTCTTCCTCATTCCATCTCCACGGCTTCGGGCGGCGGCTTATCCCCGTGTTTGTACACACTCACGGTCACGTTGACCGTCTGCGAGCCGTACTGGTTGCGCACAAAGACGCTGTAGGTGCCCGAATCCTCCATGGTCACGTTGTTGACGGTGAGCGTGCTGCACTTGGGCTCCTTGGCGACGTTGAAATGGCCGAGGTTGACCACTTCCCGGTCGTTTCTTAGCCAGAACATCTCTGGGGTGGGGTCGCCGTCCGCGAAACACGTCAGACACAGGGACTTGTGGGGGAGGGGAGGTAGGGGAGTGTAGAGTGTTGTTGGTAACTTTCAAACACTTTTTTCATTTATTTCAAACAAACTGCTCAATGTGTGATATGACATTATATTATATACTAATAATAATATGAACAATAATATGTAATAAATGTATGACCTACAGCTTTAAAGCACTTGGAATACTGACCAGTATGAATGCATGAACATAACCTCACCTCAAGGAGCAACAATGCATTTCATGATTCCAAAATTACAATGCCGTAAATGTATATAAGTAATTGTACCTTATTCTCCATTATGGCTACCACATCAGGAAGGCCCTTGGTCACTCTGGCACAATCTAAAGTTGTAATGTCGACAGATAACCCGCTGGTAAATCACTTGTGTTGACACTATTAGAACAGCAATTGACGCAATGAATGAGTACTTACTTTTCTCTGCAATCGCTACTTGTCTGTAGAAATAAACATTCAAAGTCAAATAAGTTAATTGATTAAATAAATACATAGCTGACAACAATGACTTCATCAAATAATTGGTGGTGATAGTGACTGGGTAAAAACATGACATTAGGACAGTGAGATACACCGCATGTGAAAAATGACCTTGGACTGTGTTGTCAGCGTTAGCCACAGCAAGCCATGCCCAATGGGCCGGCAATGACACGATGTACTTACTTCAACCTCTGGTACTCCAGCAAGGCGTCAGCAAAGGCTGTTGAAATAGATAGAAAACAACCCATGTATATGTTCAAACACACACCGTCTTGATCAGTTTGACTTCAAAAGTGTGTTTGGTTACTGAAAGATGTGTATTCAGGCTTCGTTTTGATCAACATTTCAAAGTGAATTGTTTATGAGGTAGGACTGGGTAATGCCTGCCTCATACAGAGGTTATTATTTGGTTGGGAATAGGAAAATCAAAGAGCTATATACAGCGTAATTCGCCCTGGTGATTAAACCAACCTTGTCCAGACAGGTCTAGCTGGCGTTTGTGTGTCTCCTTGCCATCAAACATCTCCAGGGTGTACTTCCCCTGGTTCTGCTCGGTGGGGGCAAAGATCTCGATCCAGACTTTCTGCATGCTGCAGCCAGGCTTGGTCCTCTCCTCCTGGTCAATCCTCCGTTCTCTGGGCAAAGCAGTCACAAACCGATATACACGTTTTAGTGAAGGATTGTAAACGGACACAAAACAAGTAACAATCATTCATGATTACTAACACGTAACAGCATGCATACGCCATCATACCTCTAACATGTACAAATACCATTTATGTATTGAGTATAGGCAAACTTTTCAAGGCATTCATCATTGCTTTTGTTTGTTTACGTCTTTGTTCTGGTTATCTTCCTGGTGGTAATAGACGATTGAAGCTAAGCCTGTCTGGGTCGGAGGCATGATGACGGAGGTTAGATAAAAGAAACAGGGGCAGACGCAGGAAAATGATGGCCACCAGCACAGCATTAACAACTCGAATTAGACGTCTTGACATTTTATTTAATCGGATTTGGCAGGAGAAAAGCAACAAACCCTGTGGGGTTACTAACCCCATAACATGGTAATGATATCAAGCCCCAGCAGGTGGCGCCAGAAGCCTTATTTACGTCAAAGAGCCACAAAGTAGGACTGATGCCTGGGCCTCTCTTCCAGCTACAGCCCCAGATAAACACCAGACACACAGACAGACTAAGAGATAGGTCTGGGGCGAGCAGTGGGCTCACTTGAAGTGCCAGCTAGTCTTCATGTAGGTCAGATAGTACTTGAGGGAGCAGTAGAGCTTAAAGCCGAGGGCAGTACATTGGATCCTCACGGGGCTGGCAGACAATGCTAAGGGGGAGGTAGAGAGGAACAGAAGGAGGGAGGGAGGTAGAGAGGAAGGGAGGTAGAGAGGGAGGGATGGAGAAGGGGACAGGTCGGAAAGGGACAAATATATGAGGAACAACAAAGTACTGGATACTGCCGAAAACAACTAATACAACAATTGTCTACCAGCTTATTTTCAATGGAACATTCCATTTAAGAATCAGGCAAAACAACTCTACATTTAAATCCAGTGTGTCCCTATTCTACACAAGGTGGATAAGACATGCACCCGGACGCTACACAAGTTCAAAAATGTCACCACGGAACTCGTGTGAAACAGGAGACAGGAGGTTAACGTACCGCACATTTTACTGAGCTGATGGAGGAGCTTGTCATACTCTGAAAATAAATAGAGAATAATTATGTCTCCAGACATCCTTGGACGTGTTGTTGTTGTTGTTATTGAGGCTTTGTGAATAATAAATATGGGATTACACCATGCATTGTCCCAGGGAACATCTAATGAGATGGTAGAGTCTGGATCAGTCACACAACGCTTTAATGATGAGATACAGTTATGTTGGTCGCTGGTTTGATACTAATGAGTTACATATTTCAAACCAAAAAACAAAGTTGTTCTATTTTATTTTCTCATGTCCTGTCATGTATCACCTTCATCCAGCAGCTCCAATGTGCTCAGGTCTTCTCCTCTACTATCACCCACCACCACTTTGTAGGAACCTGCTTCCTTTTTAGTCACCTGAGGGGAAGCGTTTCAACGTGACGCCAAGATACCGCAGAAGTACGCATAATCTCACAGCCTGCGAATACGCTAGACAAGAGGCGCCGTGACCTGGATTCCCTTGCATTCCGTTGCATACTCTGTTGCTTAGCATTGGCAATGTGAGTCGTGACTCGTGGGGTACCTGTGGGATGGTGAGGCTGCTGACTCCAGTCTGCTGGTCATAGGGGACCTGCGCAACCTCCACCCCGTCCTTGTACCACTTCAGGGTGGTGTCCTTGTTCACGTTGGTCACCTGGCACGCAAACGAAACACACACACACACACACACACACACACACACACACACACACACACACACACACTCACACGAGAACGGAAATGATCCGTGAAAAGAAACACTGGGTGGTCGCTGTTTGCGTTTTTACTTGCTTACTGCTTTGACAGATATATGGAGACCCCCGGTTAAACAGGGCTGAGATCAAACTGAGCATGAATGCCGTTTGGTTCAGTCAAACGTTGATACAACACACCAGACCGTCAGAAAAGATCTGCTACCTTGCACTTGATGATAAATTCGCACTCCTCGGTCACAGTCCAGGAGAGGAACTCCTGGAAATAGGGTCCTTGGGAAAAAAAAAAACACAAGCCAATGATTAACCACCTGCTCGGAGCCTGGGCCTATGACCAGCCCCCCCGCAATCAATGAAACACACTCACTTCACAGACGCAAAGTCAGCACTCTGGGGGAAGAATTAATGTTGCGTCCCCCCCTCCACCTCTCTGAGATCTATAAATTGGAGGTAGTTGTGTTTTTTGTGCTCGCAACGGATCTGTAGGAGAGAGCTAGTGGCAGTTTAGCAACGTAGAGTGAGAACACGGACGCCATTCAAATCGATAGGTGTAATTGGCCCACTTTTGGGGACTATTCGCCAGGAATCATTTGGCGCTGGGATTTTTTGTTTCGAGACCTCCTTGTAGAGGAGTTGGAGGTTTATTTGAAGACGACGGCAGTGCGGGTTTTGTGTTGGTAGGCAAAGGGGTCTCTGGTTTTGTCCTATCAAAGCTATGGCTAAGGTCATTAAAGCCCACGCCGTAAGGCTATTTGCCTTTATCCTCCCCTTACACACGGTGAGACAATTATCAAATGCACACATCCTGAGGAAAAGACAGGTCAGTGAAGAAGACACACAAGGGAAGGGGGAGGAGAGGAAACCCATCCCGACATTTGAGATGCGCCCTTCGAAGACCAGCAGGGGACAGGGAACGCTCACCGGACTTTCTCTTGTGGTCGCGTCTGTTGGCCTCGGACAAATCCAGGGTCTCACGGAACTCTGTGGGGGACACAAAAGATGACCTCAGCTCCACCAATAACACAACCTAGGAAAACTAGGATACACGACGAAAGGGATACTTTTAAGAAAATGTCTAATAATACGAAAAGAAATACCATCTATATTGCTGTCCACGTCTTTTACTGGGGTTTTACAAAGTCAAAGTCGAATGCGTGGTGGTTCACTTAAGCAACTTGCTCTTAAGCCATGCCATACACCCAAGTGGACGGTGACCTAACGGAGACGGACACTCACTGTGGTCCACCAGGACCAGCGTGAACTGGTTCTTGGCGCGTCCGTCCCTGAGCTGGGCGGTGTAGGATCCTTCGTCCTGTCGGGTCAGCTCGTCGAACAGAATCTCCACCAGCCCGCTGGCCTTGTCAAAGTTAATCTTACGCGCCTGCGGGAACATGGACACAAAGCCACGGGCAAGGGTCGGAGAACGTTAGGTCGACATACACTTGAAGTCCAACTGCAACAATGCACACAGATGTTAAGAGGCTTGCAGAAACTATATACAGACAAACCTAATTGAACACTTCATTTTCCGCACGCAAACACACACGCACACGCACGCTTTTGTGCACAGAAACCCAAAGACGCGTACGCCATATGAATGCAGGAGCAACAGTCTGCAGGCTCCGGGCAGTGGGTGTAGTGTGTGATGATGAATGGCATGCCTGAGGGGGCTAATCAGGTAAACAAGCGGCGGGGGCTCCACGCTCTCCCTGAGCGGGGATCCCATTGAAAGAGAGTCTAGTCAGGTTTGCTTCGCTGCCACTGCCGTACTCAACCAGAAGGGAGGGAGCGGGATCCAAGGGGTTAGAGGTGAACAGGCGCGGCGGTGTTCGGCAGGAAGCGCCGACTCCCGCGCTACCTGGTCGTCGTCGTCGGAGACGAGAGACCGCGCGCGCGTTCGAGCATTGCGTCAGCCTGGTCTCGCCCCCCACGGTCAAATGTGAGCACGCCACAGTGCAGCGACCTTGCCAGCGCCACTCGGGCTATTTTTAGCCGGATGTCATAGCACATCTTAGTGTTGAGGAACGTGCTGTTAGCATAATGCATACTCTCCTCGGACTGGCTCAGGTCATCGTTGACGCGCTGGTGTTGCAGCTCAGATCTGGGAGGCTTCACTATGGTCTTGTTTGTTTGTTACATTGCCTCCTGGTAGTTCTGTATCATGTGACATTTAGGTAACTGTAAAGGTAATACTGCATCATGTGACATTTAGATAATTGTAAAGTTAATACTGTAGCATGTGACATTTAGATAATTGTAAAGGGGAAATGACTATGGAATTGCTTTGAAATTTGAACAGCACCACTCTGGCATATATTTAGCCATGGGTTATATTTTCACCTCCTTCCATAAGAACACCCCAGTTCTATGAATGTTAATGCCATTCAATTATGGGCATAGGAGGCTACTTGACTTTAATTTGAAGAGTCACGGTAACAAGAGCGTGACTGCTCATAGTGGCTTACGTCGAAGTGCTGAAGCTTTTATTGATGGCATAACCATACTCAAGTGCCTACCAAAACACTGGCTTGGCAAAGACGAGCAAATAAAGGATCTATGTGCTTCTTTGCTTATCACCTGTAGTGGCGTAAGATCTAGGATTCTAAGAGGAACTTGAAACACAAACACCGAGCAGGCTTAACAGTACTGGAGACTGAGAGACCGGACACAGGTCTTCATTTTTACCAGGAGCGGAAAAAAATGATGCAACCCTGGCTGCTAGTTATAATATTGACAGAGAATTCCGTCGAATGGTGGAGGACTTGAATTCCGAACGCCGAGGGCCACGTCACGGTAAACGGAAGCTGCTCAAACGTTGAAACCCCTTTCAAGTGGCACTGATGTTGCGGTGTAGCCTGTGGCGCTGTGTTTAGCAGTGGCCCCGTGTGTTATGGAGCGCAGCGCCGCTCGCCTACCGGTGAGCTGGAGACCTCGCGGTCGTTGAGGATCAGGTGGAGCTCGGCGGCGTTGCTCAGGCCCTCTGTCTGCATCCAGAGGCGCACGGCGCCTTTCTCGGACACCTCCACCTGCCACTTGGACTTCAGCGCTATCACTGGGCCGCGCGAAGGAGAGAGGGGAAAGAGAGAAAAGGAGACGGGCAGGAGAGAGATGAGGCAGAGGGCATTGTGGAACAAACAACGTGAGAACAGACACCATGAATAGAGCCCGGGCTAAAAGTCCTGATGAAGTCATAAGTCATAATGAATTGAGAGCTCTGTGTGTTACTGTGGTACTGGTTGGATGACTTACATGGGTTTCGGATGTGCCAGCCAAGCTCTGTCAGTCTCTCGAGATCTGTAGAGGAGGGAGGGAGGGAGGGAGGGAGGGGGAGAGAGAGAGAGAGAGAGAGAGAGAGAGAGAGAGAGAGAGAGAGAGAGAGCACAAAGTGTCAGGTTGTGTAGCGCTAGCTATGAAATGAAATTCCTCCACCACATCACGGTGAGTGTGAGCGGATGGAGCGGCCTCACGGCGGAGGTCTACCTTCAGCGGTGAAGTCGAAGCTGGAGGAGAGGTCGGGGTGGTCCCCCATCTCCACCGTGTAGAGACCCAGGTCCTCCTGGCCGGGGCTGGTGAAGGTCAGCACGGACCTGGAAAAGGTCAGGCAGAGGAGTTGATCCTGGGCAGACTGAGCTGTACTGCAGGCTCTCCTTGGGTGGCTCAATGATGTGCCACAGGGGGCAAAGGACTGAGATACTAGACGGGGTATACTTTCGAATGAAATGACTGTTATCACGATCTGGCCCAATTTCAGCCAAACAGTTGGCGCTGTTTTCTGAATGTATTGTCATAGAAAGGAGCTGGAAACATTACACTATAGTACAGGATTTGCCATCGGCATAGAGGGGGTCCATCATAGAAAATGAAATGCTTACACAAATAAAACAATATAGTGATTTTGGATGAATTGTAGATTTGTTAGGATTCACATTTAAAAACAAATTGGATCAATGTATCAAAACAATTGTGTTTTGGTTAGTATAGGGTTGATTCAAAACATATATCACATACAGACCAATAGACATGCAGACAAACAAATGGTGTGGGTCTTTCTTTGACAACTGCTCATTCAAGGTCAAGTTGCAATTGCGTGCGACCATCAAGGACCTCAAACATTTAGCATTACTCTTAAAGCTTTGCTTTATAGCTCTAACAACGCATTCGCATCCACACACTCATCAACAACCCACCCTTTCCCTCACGTACACGCGCACACACACACACACACCCGTACCTATTGTCTTTGGTCTCCAGCTTGACTCTCCCGGCGTCGATGGCCTCTTTAAAGTTCTTGCTCCAGACAAACATGCCCTTCTGGGTCATCTCTAAAGCCTCGTATGCCAGGAAGATGAAGCCATCGTTGTCCACTCCTACGGTAATCTCTTTGGTACCTACGGTAGAAATACAAGAAGAGGACTGTAACCCATTTCTTATCGCCTTTGTGGCAAATCAGCTCAAAGGATCACTAACACCTACGTCTCTACAACGTTGATGAGTGAAGCCCTGGCCTTGAAATGTATGGAGATGACTGGCTAAACAGTGAACACGTTCTTTTTTCTGCTACTGCTTAGAAAGTGACATTTTCACACTGGCAAAACCTGAAGCAGAGCCCAGCTGAGCCAGGCCAGGCGAAACTGTGTGGCTATGTCCAAACCACTGGACCCAGGAAATGTAAAGCAGCGAGTGCAATAGGTCTGACCTGGTAGCGTCTGGGCTGTGACCGGCTCAGAGGGCAGGGAGGCCCAGCCGACACCGGCCTCGTTGACCGCCGACACTCTGAGGCGATAGGACCGTCCAGCCTGAAGGCCCGACACCTGGACTCAAACAACAAAACAAACCGAAAACAGACCGACACACTTCAAACATCTTCGCCCAGCGAGATTTGACGGAGTAGCCTTTGACCCTCCGGCATCGTGATACCAAACAACTTGCAGTAGTTTCGCTAAGCGGCGTTCGTTAGTTCACCCACCTGGAAAAAGGTGTCCTGTGTCGGCTCGGCGTTCACAGGGCTCCAGCTTTCCGACTGTTCGCCCTCGCTGATTTCCAGCAGGTAGCCAGTGATGGGGCTCTGGCCGGCGTAGATGGGCGGCGCCCACAGGACCACCAGAGAGCTGTGTCTAACCTTCCGGAACTCGAGGTCGTAGGGACAACCTGGAGGAAGGGGGAGAGCAAGCACCATCTCTTAGAAAAACAAAAAGGAATCGCACGGAAATAGTCGTTGAGCGCGGGAGATGGCTTCAACTTGATGTACGGTGATACGATGCAATTTACCTCCGGTGCCTTGAAACTCACGTTTCTGTGTGTTATGGTTGTTCTGTATGTTGTAAAATACCGGCAGTCCCGGGAGAACGTTTGTCTCCCTCACTAGAGACTGATCCAGTGACAGAGGCAGAGTGTATACATACATACCCATCACCACAAGAGGAATATATCCATCTAAAGGCAATAAAGTTCCTAAAGCTGAAACGTGGAAGAGAATAGCAGGGACACAGTGATGCCAGCTCCCCCAACCATCCATAACGGGGCATAAACAGACAAGCCGTCCTTGACAGAACAGGCGATTACAGGGGAAATCAACAAAAAATACTAGCAAAGTAAAAAGAACTCAAGTGACTTTGCTTAATCTATACTCCCTCTCACTCTTAGTGCCAGTGCACAGCAGTTAATTTGCCTAACGATTTTCAGACACATTTGAATTATTAACGACAGGGGGAAACCCCATTTGCTCGGATTAATGGGCTATGCTGGTAAAGGAGGGGGATCTCCATTTCCAATATTAATATCACGAGAAGCAGACATTACAGGAGTGGAAACGTAGGCTGAATGATGCTAGGCCTGGCTCTGCATTAAAATGCACTTGTGTGAAAGATAAAGACAGCCGGATTGTTTGTGTGTGTGTTTGTGATTGTGTGTGTGTGTGTGTGTGTGTGTGTGTGTATTTGCGTTCCTCTGTGTTTTTATTTTACAATATCTCTGTGTGTGTGTATATATATATATATATATATACATACACACACACACACACACATTTATATGCACATATAATATACAGGTATATAAACAGTATTTTTCTTTGTGTGTGGGTGTGTCTGTGTCTGTGTGTTACACCCTCCTAACCTGGCTCAGGCATGGTCCACTTCTCACACAGGAAAGGCGGACTGGCATCCGAGGGCTTCCCGATGCCGACCACGTTGGCCGCAAACACGCGGAACTGGTAGTGCAGCCCCCCCGTCAGATGACAGACCTAGAGGGACAGAAGAGTTACCCATCCTTACCCCACAGCCTTTGTATAGGCATCACGACCCACCAAAACAGTGAGGCCTCTACGGATTATGTATTGACACACACTGGGGGCGCGCCAAATTACCCGCCATCTGAACATACAAGAAAGCCCTTTTTCCCCCTACGGGCCGCTTTGTGAGCGTTATCCCAGCGCCATTGATCCGGATGCCGTGCCTCACGCCTAAATCCCTGGCCACGCACTTACATCCTTTGACTGAGGCGGACGCTGTACAACATGGACCCTGCTGCCCCTGCACTTCTGCAAAGACTCCAGGAGACTGGCTTCAGGAGAGGGGATTCAAGCCATCGATCCCCCCCCCCCATCGATCCTCCAATTCACAGCCACTTAGCTCTTTAAGGCCGCTTAGTTATTGCCTTAGTCGACAGGCACCGAGCCCCGCGGCCTTAGAGGCCAGGAGCCGGGTGGCCGTGCGGGGCGAGGTCCTTTCGCTAGAACGGCACTGTCCACCTAGGAGCCAATCCCAAACGACATCTACAGATTGGCTGCCCCCGTCACTTAGTTTCAGCAACAGCCTTCTTATCCGATCGATATCTAAACTGTGCCCCCTATGAAATACAGAGCCTGGTCTGGATGGGGTGTTGTTACAACCTGTCGCCACAAGATGGAGGTGGTCACGTTTAAGCTTTTTGAGGCTGTGACTTTTCACTTGAGGGATATAGAGGAAATCTTAAGGGCGTAAATCTCAGACAGTTCTAATTAGACCGAAGAGTGGGCATGCTGGCCTGACTGCTAAAACGCTGGAAGCTTTCAAGGAAAATCCTTCACGTCGCCTGTGCCAGAGACGGCGACCAAAATGGTCCCCAGCATGAACGTGTCCTCCCCATTCGCATTCTAGCTCATCATATTTGCACCAGGGAATTCGGCAATTACCACCAATAACCTAAAAAGGGGACTTTTGAGCTAAAAGTTTTTTTTTTTTTTTTGCATGACAGAGAGGTGTGGGTTCATGTTTTCACCAGCAGAGGGTGACGGATGCTTTGACCACTGGGCTTTTCACCAACCAGTGTGCTACACATCCAAACCGTTAACAAGCGGTGGAGCTGCAAAGCTTCTTTATGTATCACATCCTCCAGTAGCCTAGATACAGTAATAGGGGTCTTTACATCATAATTGGCTTTCCATCTATTTTTAAAAAACACAGGAAAAAAACAAGGAGAAACTAATTTACCAAGCTGCATAATTAGAAGACACCTGTAATCATCCAGAAACAGGTTTTAAGGATTCAACTTTGCTTTAGGTCTCCATGGACACCACTGCTTGTTGCCTAGTGACATAGACAAGGCAGTCAACAGTTTTGCTTCCCCAGGATATATAGCCATTATTGAAAACATTCTGGGAGAACATCTCACCATGGTTATTACCTTGAAACTAAAATAGAGTTTGAGATGCTTTGAAAGCAAACTTTTCACAGCCCAGTCTCTCAATAACTAAATGCTCCCAAACAAATGAATACAAATTAACTCAAAGTCTCACAGTAAGCTCCCTCCTACATCTACACTGGCGCGTGACATAATTACTGCCCTGATAGATCCAAACTGGTAACACCACAACGATAATGATGCAAAGATGGCCGCCGACTCCTGACCTTGTACTGCCTCTCCTTGGCAGGCTTGGTGTTGACCTCTCTCCAGGTGGCCTGGTCCTTGTCCCTCTGGTCCAGGTAGTAGCCCCGCACAGGGTCTCCGCCGTGGCTGGCAGGGGCTCTCCAGGTCAGCAGCATCTCAGAGCCGGTGCAGAGCAGCAGGGCGATGGCCGAGGGAGGAGAGGGGACCACTGCAGTAAAGCAGGCAACAAGTGCGTTCACATCGAGACTTCACATTCTCCAGCGTGCCACGTACGAGCGGCCTCACTTCAAATGATATGCAGATATTAGTTTTAAGAGGAAGAAAAAAAAAAAAGTTGGTATTCCTTCACTTTAATATCTCCGAACTAAAAAGGATTTATTCAAAGGATTTCTGGAGGAACTCCAGCTCGCTATTTTATTTCCACATGTGCCATAAGGAGTTTTACTTTCATGTCAGCCATCATCTTATGCAGTAAGTAAGAAGTAGATGTCACATTTTATCATTTTTAAATGGAACGAAACTCTTCAAGTATACAGCCCAGTGGAATCCGATTCCGTGGGCATGGAGGTTGCTTGGCCAACTGACATGTTTAAAAAGGTGAACTAGAGGTCAGGACACAGCAATGCTACTTTGAATATAAAATCATAGAACACTCACATAATCCAAATTTGCATCCACAATTCTTGAGATCATGTAGATAAGCAAAAAATGAACAAAATTGGAATTTGGTGCATATTACTCGTATTGCTACACTTTTAAATCAGCTGCACTTGTTCATCCCTTATGAGTGTTATTATTATACATCTTTTATTAGCATCAGCATGAATGGTATTCTCTTTCAGCCAAATCCTCTGTGGCTATTGTATTTTTCACTCATTTTTTTCCATTCTCAGGTATTCCAATTCATGCAAATAATATTTTTTTATGCTTTTATTGCCTCAGCTCCTTTGAAGCCATGTCTCATAGTTCTGGACACAAAGCAATGGATTTCAGAATATATATATATATATATATATATATATATATATATATATATATATATATATATATATATATACAGTGGGGCCAAAAAGTATTTAGTCAGCCACTGATTGTGCAAGTTCTCCTACTTAGAAAGATGAGAGAGGTCTGTAATTTTCATCATAGGTACACTTCAACTATGAGAGACAAAAATGAGAAACAAAATCCAGGAAATCACATTGTAGGATTTTTTAAGAATTTATTTGTAAATGATGGTGGAAAATAAGTATTTGGTCAATAACAAAAGTTCAACTCAATACTTTGTAACATAACCTTTGTTGGCAATTACAGAGGTCAAACGTTTCCTGTAAGTCTTCACCAGGTTTGCATACACTGTAGCTGGTATTTTGGCCCATTCCTCCATGCAGATCTCCTCTAGAGCAGTGATGTTTTGGGGCTGTCGCTGGGCAAAACGGACTTTCAACTCCCTCCACAAATTTTCTATGGGGTTGAGGTCTGGAGACTGGCTAGGCCACTCCAGGACCTTGAAATGCTTTTTACGGAGCCACTCCTACGTTGCCCGAGCGGTGTGTTTGGGATCATTGTCATGCTGGAAGACCCAGCCACGTTCCATCTTCAATGCTCTCACTGATGGAAGGAGGTTTTGGCTTAAAATGTCACGATACATGGCCCCGTTCATTCTTCCCTTAACACGGATCAGTCGTCCTGTCCCCTATGCAGTAAAACAGCCCCAAAGCAAGATGTTTCCACACCCATGCTTCACAGTAGGTATGGTGTTCTTGGGATGCAACTCAGCATTCTTCTTCCTCCAAACACGACGAGTTGAGTTTTGACCAAAAAGTTCTATTTTGGTTTCATCTGACCACATGATATTCTCCCAATCCTCTTCTGGATCATCCATATGCTCTCTGGCAAACTTCAGACGGGCCTGGACATGTACTGGCTTAAGCAGGGGGACACGCCTGGCACTGCAGGATTTGAGTCCCTCTCGGCGTAGTGTGTTACTGATGGTAGCCTTTGTTACTTTGGTCCCAGCTCTCTGCAGGTCATTCATCAGGTCCCTCCGTGTAGTTCTGGGATTTTTGCTCACCGTTCCCATGATCACTTTGACCCCACGGGATGAGATCTTGCGTGGGGCCCCAGATCGAGGGATATTATCAATGGTCTTGTATGTCTTCCATTTTCTTACAATTGCTCCCACAGTTGATCTATTCACACCAACCTGCTTGCCTATTGCAGATTCACTCTTCCCAGCCTGGTGCAGGTCTACAATTTTCTTCCTGGTGTCCTTCGACAGCTCTTTGGTCTTGGCGATGGTTGAGTTTGGAGTCTGACTGTTTGAGGCTGTGGACAGGTGTCTTTTATACAGATAACGAGGTCAAACAGGTTCCATTAATACAGGTAACGTGTGGAGGACAGAAGAGCTCCTTAAAGAAGAAGTTACAGGTCTGTGAGAGCCAGAAATCTTGCTTGTTTGTGGGTGACCAAATACTTATTTTCCACCATCATTTACAAATAAATTCTTTAAAAATCCTACAATGTGATTTCCTGGATTTTGTTTTCTCATTTTTGTCTCTCATAGTTGAAGTGTACCTATGATGACAATTACAGACCTCTCTCATCTTTCTAAGTAGGAGAACTTGCACAATCAGTGGCTGACTAAATACTTTTTGGCCCCACTGTATATATATATATATATATATATATCTCAGTCAAGACATTCGATTGGTGAGAAATTGGCCTGGTAGTGAGTGGCAGGTAAGATTACGCGTCATTTCAGCAGGTGTCTGACAGTATAGGGGGTATTATCTGGAATGCTAGCCATGGACCAGCCAAAAGCCAAATTGGTCAGCAGCTGTTTAAAAGAAAGTGCCTATTTCAAGGCCCTGGAAAGATAGAGAATAGAGAGAAAGAGAGACAGAGAGACAGATAGATAGAGACACCAAGCCTGAGAGACATATGGATACAGATAGACAGACAGACAGACAGACAGACAGACAGACAGACAGACAGACAGACAGACAGACAGAGAGAGAGAGAGAGAGAGAGAGAGAGAGAGAGAGAGAGAGAGAGAGAGAGAGAGAGAGAGAGAGACAGACAGACAGACAGACAGACAGACAGACAGACAGACAGACAGACAGACAGACAGACAGACAGACAGACAGACAGACAGACAGACAATACTATACTATACTATTTCTCCAAGTTCTTAGTACTCCTTACTGCCAATGTAGGATTGTAGGATTGACCATTCCCATGGCTTTGTGTGTCAGAGCTGCCAGGTGGACTCACTGACGGCCGATTTGACCAGGACGGCGGCGGACTGATCCGAGTAGGAGCTGTTCCCCGCCCGGCTCACAGACTTCACCCGGAATACATACTCCTTCTGGGTCTTCAGACCATGCACTGTGAACCTTGGAACGGTACAGGAAAAACATGCCACAGGAATTCAGAGAACACGGATGTCATGACAAATGTATCGTCAAGACATGTGTTCCGGAGCATAAATGAAATTGCCACCTCAATCCATAACCACAAACATCATAGGCACTAAAGGTTTGATTGAGATATTCAAATGAAGAGAAACAACCGTTGGATGTTTTAGTCCTGCCATTCTGGAACTCACAATAATTGACCCAAAATATCTTAAAAAACAAGTTTGTGAGGTTTTGGACGGGGACGGGGAGCAGCACCTAGTTTGGGTGAGGGGCTTGTTGTTGACGGTCCTCCACTCGGCCTTGCCAGCCTCGCTGTAGTAGACGTAGTAGCCCAAGACATCCGCCGTGTCCTTGGGCTCCAGCCACTGGAGCACCACAGAGGTGTCCGTGTCTCGGACGGCCAGCAAACAGTGGGCTCGGCCCGGGACCTCTGACAGGGGAAACAGGATTGATTATCCTTCCACGTAAACAAATCAAACCTTTTACTCAACCGAAATGGATGCACAGTCTGAAATGTCAAAACCGTACAACACAGCAGTATTTACCTGACAGGGAGCTACAAACATATATATATATATACTGACATCGATAAAATATCTTCAGTGTAATAGAATTTTCTTAAATAGATATAAAACCAAACTACATTATTTGATGGTGGTGCAAGGAAAGCTACCCTGGGCTATATTTAGCCCAAGCTCAAGTTGTGGCTAGCAATCTTCAGACCCGACTACAGCGCAAAGCAACCCAAGTGACAGAGGAGGAATAGGAGGAGATCAATCTCAAGTCGAAATAGGACTACTAACTACCAACCCAAACTGTTTGACTGGTAATCATTTGAGGACCGTGGTAAAATAAAATATACCAAATCCTTGACAACTATACATTTTTGGGATGGTACTACATCGGCCCAAATGTTGTATAATTTTACAAAGTAGCCCTCACCTGGTGCCTCTCCCAAGGAGATGGCCGTGCTAGGCTCAGAGGGCTGGCTCACACCGTACTGGTTGATGGAGCGCACCCGGAAGCTGTAGGCCTTGCCCTTGACCAGGTCAAACACGGGGAACCGAGGCGAGGCCACAGTCATGTCCAGGCTAGCCAGCTGCCAGCTGTCCTTCCCCGCTAGGGACTGGCGGATGGAGCACAGACAGTCAGGTTAAGAGGTGGGTCAACGGACATGTTGGTACTTAAAAAAAAGAGATAGATGGGTGAAAAGGCAGACAGACAGGGGCAGACAGGCAGACAGACAGACAGACAGACAGAGAAACAGACAGACACAGACAGACAAACAGACACTGTTAGCCAAACAAATAGGCGAACAGAATAGACAGATACCGAGTCATCCCTTCATACATTATATAAATCATCTTTGATAATAAATCCGCCATTTAAATGTGACAGTTTGTCATTAGCTTCTATGGTTGTTTTACTTTGCAACTGCTCTGCTACCACTAACTTTCGGTCACATCCTTTTGTACCCCGCACCATTTCTGTTTGACGGAGATTACAAAGGAATAAAAGGCAGAATTTTCAAAGGAGATCAGTGAAGGAGCCCAAAGGCAAGGGGGGTGGGGGGGTATTTGAATGTTTCATTCCATCCTGGGCAAAAGTGTGGCTCGGTCGCTCCGTAATTTCAGCCGCTTTTGACGGTTTGGACAGTTTTATTACACCGGCTACTTATAAAAGTCCAATAAAAATCCATTTCCCGTGGCAGTTTGCTGCTTTCATCCTCATTATTGGAAGCGCATGCTGTTGGGAGACTGTGTCTTGGTTGGTATGAAGAGAGCGAAGGCGCTTCGCTTCCAGATGGGAAATGATGACTGCACGCTCTTTGGTTCCAGGAGGAAACTTTTTCTCGGAGCTTTCAGAAACAAAGTGTGTGGGGGCCGGGGGGGGGGGGTTGAGAAAACACCAAACATTCTCCTTTGTTTACATCTGGCCAACGCACACACACACTAACTATTAAACTCCTGTCCTTGAAACAAATGGTGTAGAACCAAAATCAAAACAAAGCTGTGGGTAGTCCACAACTCCAAACTGTAAACCGCACACGGGGAAGCTGTCTCTCTTTGAAGCACGCCAAAGAAAACAGAAAGAAAAGGTGCAAACGCTTGCTTGCATTTAATGAGTCCACCAATTCGGCGCTAAGCTGACACTACAACTGGAAGTCTCTTTCTTCATTCCCTGTACGTCTCGTTAATTAGCAGAGGAGTGGGTAACTTGGCTGTTCATTTTGGCTTGCCGTCCGACGCCTACGTCCTGAAAGCCCGCAGGGGAAAGCAGAGTGGAAGAACCCCGGGGCGCTGGCCGGACAACCTCCTCGACGGTGAGACTCACCCGTTCTCTGGATGTCCAAAGGGGGGGGGGGGGGGGGGGGGGGGGGGGGGGGGGCTTGGGCCTGTGCCTGGAGGAGTGAGCGCCTGTCCATGTGGGTGGAATGTGAGTGTGTGTGTGTGTGTGTGTGTGTTACTCACCCGCTCCACGTAGAAGGTGAGGGGTTCCTTCCCCCGGGGTTCTGGCTCAGTCCAGCTCAGGACCACGTAAGTGCTGCTCACCTCACAGGCACGGACCTCCGTGGGAGGAAATGGAACCTTTAGTTGACCTGGACAGTATAAGAGAGCACTCTCAGCATATCTCTACCTATCAAAATACACATACAAACGCACGCACACACACCAACAACGTTTTTGTATAGAACTTGTTTGGTAGTTGTTGTTATTGTGGCTGTGCCCTTCAGAACATTGGATTTGAAATGCAACGGTGACTGTGTGATTTTCCCATCGAACCAAACCATTACGGTAAATAAGCTATGTAGCCAGAGCTCCTTTAGGTATTGAGTCGTCACTGAGGGAGGGGTACAGTGAAGATGTCTTTGGTCAACTCCTTCAGAGGCAACTGCTTCCATTGTGGATATTGTGCAGCCCTTACATTTGAAACTGAACAGAACTGAGAGGCGATAAGAGATAAGTGATCTGATGGTGCCGCAAAGATTGCATCTGTGTGTGTGTGTGTGGCAACATCAAGCAACATTTGATAGGTATTTGATCTTTCTTTTGAAAGGTATTTGATCCTCAGTGCCGCTTTGTCTGTTTTGCTCTCCCCTTTGTTGTGGATAGAACCCTAATGCTGAGAATAGAACAAATAGGGAGGCACACACACACACACACCACCCCCTTTAAGCTACTGGCTGTGTGTATGTGTGTGTGTGTGTGTGTGTGTGTGTGTGTGTGTGTGTGTGTGTGTGTGTGTCTGTATGTATGTATGTGTGTGTGTGTGTGTGTGTGAGAACTAATGAGGCGTGGACGGCGCCGTGCAGCGGTAAAGATTCCTATGAAGATGTCAGACCCTGCTGTTACCATGGCAATCTGCCGGGCCAGACTATAAGCCCCTCTCCTGGTGCCCCCATCCTGCCCCCCTCGCTCTTCCCTGACAGAGGCACTCCCCCCTCTGCAGTGTGTATTACTGGAACTCCATGGGGAACTCTTAGCCCATAAACGGGACAAAGTATATTGCATTCGGAATACAATTACTGTGGCTAGTTGTCGAAGGGTAAAGATATTTCACGTGGCAGGGAACCTATAGACAGGGGTGTGTTTAAAAGGGGTGCATAGGATGCCCCCCCCCCCCCTTGAAATATTCTTACCCCCGCCTGGTGCCCCCTAAATGCCTTAATGCCATTGGGCTTGAGTACTGCCAATCTGCCAATGCCCACCGTCATTGGACCAGACCGCTATCAACAGCTGCTTGATTTCCGATGTGAAATACACAGTAATCCGCTGTATTAGGACACTGCACAAGAGCCTGAAAACCGTGCCCAACGTTTCCTGGGCCAATTTCCAACGCTGTATTTATTTCTGATAGAATTTTCTGATTTCCCGTGGGCCCCCTCCTCCCTGACTGGTTCTTGGTCCCCCCTGTACCAGCTCTTCCTTCAATCGCAATCTGGGAAGAAAATGGGTTCTACTCTGATGAAAATACTAAAGATTAGATTAGTCAAAAGAGCCTCGTTTCACAGTGAGATTGCTCTGGGGTACAAAAAGTGAGGAACAGGTCTTACTCTCCAGTTGGTCTTTGGTGATGGTGATCTCTCTTCCTCTGTCCGCCTTGACCACTGAGAGAGAGAGAGAAAGGGTAGAGGGAGAGGTTCATTTAGCCAACACAGACCAACAGAGGAAGAGACAAACAGAGGGAAGGATGGTGAAAACGGACGAGAGAGAGAGAGAGAGAGAGAGAGAGAGAGAGAGAGAGAGAGAGAGAGAGAACGAGAGAACGAGAGAACGAGAGAGAGAGTGAGCTCGGTGTAACACTGCAACGTGATGGACCCATTAGGGGCCACACTGACAGAGCTGTCCAAAGGCCAGAGCTGATCTGAGAGAGGGAGGGAGCGACAGTGGAAGAGAGGTAAAGAAGTGGTCTGAGGCAAGCCAAACCTCTGTCGGTGCTTCACCTGTGCCCCATGATCCACATCATCAAACCAGAGCCCCCATCTGTCCTCCCCTGGTCCCTCTCACTGGACACACACAACTCTCTCTTTCTATTTCTTAGATAGTTCTCCTGAAACTTGCTCCAGGCCGAAAAAAACAACTACATCTGGGTTCTACCGGTTAGGAAACAGCGTAAGAAAGAAAGTACTTGAAAACCCTGTGTTTTATTTGGCTGACTCTGCCCCCTATGGCAGAAGACTGGGAATCTCTATGCGAATTGGGATCTCCTGTAAGTGTATCTTTACAGTTAGAACAAACTGGATTATGTAAATTCTTAGCTGTCGGTACACGGAAGGCGACAAAAATGAATCACTGACGATGTTGCTTCAGATATGAATACAGTGAGGAACTATACAGAATCCATGTGGTTGTTGTCTTGTGTGAGTGTTACCCATGGTCCTGGTGTGTTCCAAGGGGTCAAAGGTGATGACTGGCTCGGTGGCCTTGGAAGGACGTCCCGCCCCAGCTTGATTGACGGCACATACTCTGAACTGGTAGATTGTGCTGTCCTTCAGCCCAACGACTGGGTAGTGGCACACCTTCTGGACGGCTGGGTTACAACGCACCCACTCCCCCAGGCCGATATCACAACTAGAGGTAACATGGGAAGGGAATAAAAAGAAAGGGAGTGAGAGAAAGAAAGCAAGAGAGAAAGAAAGAGAGAGAAAAAGTAAAAAGAGAGAAGAGAGACAGACAGACACAAAGAGAGAGAGAGAGAGAGAGAGAGAGAGAGAGAGAGAGAGAGAGAGAGAGAGAGAGAGAGAGAGAGAGAGAGAGAGAGAGAGAGAGAGATAGATAGATAGATAGATAGATAGATAGATAGATAGATAGATAGATAGATAGATAGATAGATAGATAGATAGATAGATAGATAGATAGATAGATAGATAGATAGATAGATAGATAGATAGATAGATAGATAGATAGATAGATAGATAGAGACAAACAGACAGACAGACTATACTATACTCAATTTTGAACAAACACATATTTTGCACATGCAATGACATTCCATTTCAACAGAAATCCACAATTGTCAAATAACAGGTCTGACACCAAAGGGGGGTCTAAAAGCAGTGTTTTGAAATTCAAGAACATGACGTTTGTGAAAAAGGACATCAGTTCCAGCGAACAAAGAAATCAAAGTGTATATAGGTGTTGCTAGGCGACTGGACTTGAGGGTTAGCCTTCTTCCTTTCTTGCTCTCTCTTTCCAATTACTCTTCCATGTATTGTTTACTATTTTAGATGGGCAATTACAGCCCAACCAAACCCACACACTCCCTCACTCACCCAGAGCAGACTGACAATATCCCCCAACCCCACATCCGTCGAAGGCCGACCTCAGGGAGGTTTAAACAAGCCTAACTTCACTTAAGGTACAATTTGAGGTACAGTATGAAATGTCTTAAATCATATACACAAAGCCAAAGGGCGATTTCTGGCAATATAATATTCCTAGTCTTCCTTTTTGTCTCGAAAGTCCGATGAGTGCTGGTGCTGAGTGAGCGTCCCCCACCCCCAACCCCACCCCCACCCCCGGCCCCAGCCCCAGCTCCAGCTTCAGCCCCACCCCCACCCCCACCTGGTCCTGAGGGAGTTTTTGACCCACACACACATTGCTCAAGGTCCATCATGAGAGACCTTGCATGTCATCCGTCTTCCTAATGGCTGGCCTCATGGACGCCACATCTCCGTTGGCCTGGACTACAGCAAGTTGTCCACGATCAATTTCTCCTGGCCACAACCAAAGACGTGGTTGAATAAACTAGACATGGTAACAATCTTTCGCGGTTACCAGAATCCAATGGACCACTTGTCCTTCGGATGGAACGCGCCACCGAACTCTGGTGTCTGTTTCTTTCCAGACAGGTGAGTGAGTGGCCTGGCTTATCCTTTGCGAAGATGCATTGAACGTGAGAACGTCTCTGTGCCGTTCTCTTTCTGCTAAATGGGTGGTAGTAACGGTGCTGAGGTTCCAGGGAGGGCCGGATCGGGTGTTTAGGCTAGTCGCATTGAGCGGGCGCGTCACAGCCTCACCTCTCCACATAGTATCCTTCCACCGGGCTGGCTCCGTCAGCACTGGGGGGCTCCCAGGTCAGGAACACGTAGTCCCTGTTGACGTCGGACACCTTCAGGGCCAGAGGAGAGCCAGGCCCTCCGGTCACGGCAGCTGATGCATCTGGAAGAATCCAGGATTTTGGTTTTGAACACGCAACATCGCAAAACAACCACGACAACCAAACACACAGGGCCAGTGAAGGCCGTAGATATTTCATTTGAGAACCCGATTGGTAACCACTGCCTTACACTCGTTCCTGAATTCCTCACTTACAAAACACTTACCCATGCACGAAGACAAACATTATTCCTCCTTCTCAGGTACCATTGGCAATTTGCCTGTCCTAACCGAATTCTTTATTTTCAAATCCTGTTTTTCCTCCCTGTGCAATAGGGGCAGCCAAAAATAAAGCGTGTTATGAATCCGCCCCTCAGAGACCATAATTGCCCCCTTACTGTCTGAAGTATTTTCAACACAAAAAGCTATGAAGCATCCACGAAAGGAACAATAGCCCTAACTAGTCCATTCGACGCTGAAAAGATCCCATGCCAAACACCTCCAAAGCACTTTGCTTTTGTCGGAGCCCCGATCCATTGTGTTCGCTAATATCACCCCTCTCGTGTTATTGCGACAACAATCTTGCTCAGACGTCAAAACAATTGTTTGACTCTGCACACGCTGCCTTCCTTCTCCTCCTCACAGAGCGGCGGCCATATTTTTCTGTACCACCAACTCAGTCAACAGCTATTTATTCAGGTTGTTGTTTCTGTGCGCTATCGCTGGCTGGCTAGTTATCCCATGGGGGATGAGGTGTGTGTGTGTGGGGGGGGGGGTTGTCTGGACCAGGGACAAGGCAGAGGGAGGCACTGTCTGCTGCTTGGATTAACAGGTCACCGAATCTGAATGGGTCACCCTGACACCCTGAGCTACACGGAGCCCCAGACAATCACAGGGAGGAGGTGGAGGAGAGACAGGTAGAGGGAGCAAGTGGGAATTAGGAGATTACGTTAAGAGGATTGCAGAGAGAAAGTGTGCCATGTTGTAAAAAAAATTATAATATATAATTATATAAACACCTTTCCCCAAGAGTCCTGGGGGGGGGGGGGGGGGGGGGGGGGGGGCAACGGGACAGACAGATTGGAGCAAATGTCAAGCAGCAGACGGATCTGCGCTCTGCCCCACCTCTCCCTCCTCCCCTTGGCTCCTTCTGATACTCTACAAGGGAGCTAATCCGCCCGGGCCTCCTCTGCCAGGGACCCTACCTCGTTCACATCCCCGTGTGGGAGACACGCACCCGGCCATGCCGAGCGGGCGCCGTGCTCCGCCATGCCTGGAAGACAGGTCTCTCCGCCTCTCTCTCTCTCTCTCTCTCTCTCTCTCTCTCTCTCTCTCTCTCTCTCTCTCGCTCTCTCTCTCTCTCTCTCGCTCTCTCGCTCTCCCTCTCTCGCTCTCCCTCGTATTTCTTCCCTCTTCAAATTAGCCGCAGGGTGGTTCTAAACCAAGCGCAGCCCCCCTGTCCTCGGCTGTCTCTTACCTCCTATTTGTAATGCTAATTCCGCGGTTGGGAAAGGCGAGTGCAGGATTCCACACGCAGCAGAGTTGTCTAATTACTTCCTCTGGCAATAGTAGGGACCAGGCGCCTTTGAAGAGACAGCCAAGTCAAGGGCACACTTTTTAAAGTCCTCGTGCGTATGTCTAAGGGGGAGAGGGCGAGGAATGTGTGTGTGTGTGTGTGTAGGTGGGAGTCTGCAGGTAGGGGGTGTCGCCACACACACACAGCTCATGCAAGATTCAGTGGGGATGTGGCAGAAGAGGCACAATACATGAGTGAGTAGCTGTCGGTTTCACATTTAAGCACCCCCCAAAGAGGGATCCCGAAACATTAGGTTTTAAATACGCAAGTGGGGCCCATTTGTTATGTTGTTTGCATGCTAGCCACATTGTGACAGTGCAATTGTGTAAATCGCATTACACAGCCATTTCAGCTCCGTCCAGAAAAGAAGAATGGCCTGATTGATGACCTCGTTTTCAACAAAAAGAACGAGAATGATGATTTGGCAAACAGCGCTTTGACAACTCGTTTAATGGCCGGCTTTAAGCGACACAAAACACGTAGCTACCCGCGCACACATACAGTACGGTACATATTCGCACTTCCCTATAGCCTCACCTTTCACGTAGACAAAGGCGCTGTGCTCCTTGACGCCGTCCCAGGTCCGCAGGCGGACCGAGTACACCCCCTCCTGCTCCTTGTGCACCCCCCGCACGGTGACGGAGGCGGAGCGCGGCCCGGTCTGAACCTCCACCCGGCTGCTCGGGCGCAGCTGGACCCCTGGGGAGAGGGGAGACGGACAGACGCCGGAGACCCAAGTCGACTGACGTCAGCCCATGTGTTACCGACAGGAACGTCCGGCATTACGAACATGGTGGAGTTAAAGAGTTGTTTCGTGAGCCCGATCGAGTCGCATAGATTCTGAACCGCACGCCACGTCACAGTTGTCTACAGTGCGTTTGCCTTGATTCGGATGGCGAGGGTCTACTCACCGTCTCGGAACCAAAGCACGTCTTGCTGGAAGGCCAGCAGGCCGGAGGAGAAGCCGCACTGCAGGGTCAGCGTCTCCCCTTCCTTCACCCACGTGGGAGGGAAGGTGGCCTCCAGCTGGGCGTCCTGCTCAAGCACCGGAACTTGGGAGAGGGGGAGGAGGAGGTGAGGAACGGAAAGAAGAAGAGAGGGGGGTCAACAAGGAGGTGAGAGGAAAAAGAACAATTCAAAGTAGGAGCAGTAAGCGGAAGATCACAAATGACAAAAAAAGGATGAGCAATCGTGTAATAAGGTGGGGGACACTTTTAAAGAAGCGATAAAAAAAAATGAACGAATTCAAAACAAAGAAAAGAAAACGTTCTAAAATAACAAATAATACAAATGCGTTATGATCCAACACACGTTCACGGTCAGCCCCGACAAAACCCCACAGTTGCTCTTCCACAGAGGGGGTCAGCACATGATGCATGATGTTGTTGGAGGAGTATGCTCTAAGCTGCTCCAGGGTAGTGGCGGCGGGAGACGGACGCAGATAATTGGATGAGGAGGGCGTCGCATCGAGCCACTTATCCCAGCGTCGGTGGAGATTATGTCGACTGTTTGGCAGCGAGACTTTGGTCAGGTGCCAGTCCTTTTTTTCTGGACGACTGCCCTTCACCAGCGTCACAAACGATGCTCTTTGCATCGAACAAGTTCACACCGCAGAGTCCAGTAGAAGAAAAAAACTTTCGGCCAGCAAGATGGATAGCTAACGTGAATCCAGATGAAAACAAATAGACTCAGTGTAGCGTCATGATCAGAGACACTTTCGAAACGATCTGGGCAACAACAACAAAAATCTCGTTCTAAAGTTAGTAAATATAACTTGTTAATAATGTCACTTCACAGGAAGTTGAGTTTGATGTCTCTATTCTCTTTAAGGACATTTGCGCTATAGTGACATTACATTCAATTATCTATGATGAGCCTGAACAAGCTTGCGATTTTTACAATCTCTCACTGACAGCAGAGGGAGTGCAAATGAACAAAGCAATGAGAGGCCCTTAATTAACTAGAAAAAAAACAAGAAATTCCTCCTGGCGCTCACGCAACGGCAAAAGTATCCATTCGTTGATACTCAAGCCAACCCGAAGAAAAAAACGAAACAGACAACTATGAGAGGCTACACGATTCCTGTCAAGCTACTTCGTGAGGTGGCCATTTTAGACGATGACACATTTGCCGAGGGCAGCCCCGAGCGAGAGCGGCGAAGAATGACTGCCACCAGGTTTTCGTCGAATCCAATTTTCCGAGACGCGGCAGACACGTTTCCTTAATGATCTCATTGGGCAGAACCGGGCCCATCACAGGGACGCTGACTTAATAAACACCCCGGTTGTTAGTCCCTTTCTCAATCACTCCCCTCGCCTTCGTGATTGTGATGAATGCGCTGCCGTTGCGCTTTTGTTTAGGGAGTCATTTGTGTTGGGAAATATAATCGACACTCGGTGCCCGACGTGGGATAATGAAGTCTCGGCTCCGGCCGAGTGGCAGCGTGCAATTCCCAGAGCCATTTCCTCGGCAAGAAGGCCCCGGTGGCGCCCCACGCCGATGCAGCTTTGTTCAAAAATGATTGCCGTTCAGTTGGGCGGCGGGCGCCTCCTCTGATTGAAAGGCCCACGTGGCGCGTGGACGGAGCGTTCTGCGTTCTGTCCCTGAAATCCAAATCCGAAAGGCACGCGGCGTCCGGAGGGGGGAGCGGTTTTCGACAAGGGGGTCCCACACCCTTCTCTGATGTGAGGGCAGAGGCTGCATGTTTTCGGTGGGAGAGTTGCATAGCAGAGATGGGACATGACTGAGCCTGGAGCAAATCTGAATACTCGCTCTGAGATGAAATATACATGACTCCCTAAGAACTCAAATAGAAACGATTTGGGCCCCCACCCCTCCACCCAAAGCAACTCCATGTTACTCTTTGACTGTATGTGTATGCTTGCCGAAACACTTGCACACTGAGTCAGACACACAACATCCCTGACAAACACAAACAGCCACATGGACATTGCACACATCCCAAGCCGCCGGCCCCCTGCGACCACTTTCTGTCTCAAGTCGGTCAAAATATTCCAGTGGGGCGCACGGGGGCGGAACGCCGGCGTTGTGTCGCGGTCTTCACAAGCCCTCAACCCTCCCACTCTCAGAACGGGCGAGAGCGGCGAACCTTAAAAGACGGCGGCGGAATGAAAAAGGACATTTTTCATTTGGTGGCGGTGCGAAGCTTACCGGGGGTCTGCGAGCGCTCTGATCCTGCCACGGCTCCTTGATGTGCTGCACGGTGGTGGTGGTGGGGAAGAAGAAAGGGAATAGGGATGGGGCGGGAAGAGAGAGAGAGGAAAAGAGAGAAATTGAGGATGGGGGGGGGGGGGGGGAGATGACAAATCAATCCTGGCATGCTGATGTTTCTGCCAGTCACATCTGCTATCTCCTTTGCCCTAGTTTTACCGGTGGCACAGGCCTGTGAGTCATGGGGGAAGGGCCGTGTGGCATGGCCCTGGACGCGTCTCCTCGCCGTCTGATCGATCGACGAGAAGAGGCTACCAAGTCACTGCCAGCAGAGACGTTTCTTGCTATGTGCAGATTATGCGGTTGCATAGGGCCCCGAAGCAACCAGGGGCCCCCCGAGCTGTCGTTGAAGTCTTTTTTTTTCCTCTAGAAATGAATTTGACCGGTCTGTGTTGGTTACCAACCACCCTTGTGTGCTGAGTGAAAACAATTATATGCATATCTTTTGCACGGATCTCTTAAAGTGCACCAGATCGATCCATTTAAATGTTAAACAAAATAGGGGCCCCCCAAACAATATTTCACATAGGGCCCCCCAAAAGCTAGAAACGGCCCTGACTGCCAGGCACGGTCATGGCCCTCGCTGGAGACCGGGTCATGGAGACTCACAAGGAGAAAATGCATCACCACTTTCACACTACCGTTGTGTAATATTGACGACTCTGTCGAGTGTGAAGCGCAAATGTGCGCAACTTACTCTTCGGGTTGGTTACTATAGATACCACAGGTTGGAATTAATTATGTTTGCCATCAGGAATTCAATGAGTTGTGTTTTTTTTATCTGGTCTGATCTGTTCCCTTTGTGTTTGTCTGATCTTTGCCTGCAGAAAGAAAACCCCGCCCCGAATGAGGAAAAGAAAGGCAACGCAGCGCCAACACAAACAGTATCATGTTCAATCAGGAGATAAGAGGGACGAAGAGGACACTGAGGGATGTTCCTTCTGGAATCTCAAACAGTTTCCCTTTGGGCTCTCCGCGTGCGTGCGTGCGGCTAGGACTTCAGAAGCAGGACATGCAAGCAGATGGAGGAGGAGAAGAGGGGTGGGGAGTTGTGCTGTGATAACCCATTGAAGATAATCCATATGAAATTGAAGATAATCCATATGAAATTGAATTCAAATGTTCACATTTTTCATGGGAGAACACGAAACCAGCTGGCTCTTACAGTTGACCACCAGTGTGCCGAAGGTAGTCGCTTCACCCAGGGAACTCTTAGCCACTACTTTGTACTCGCCAGCATCTTCAGCGGAGCACCTGGGGACAAGCAAAGGGGGCACATTTCAAATCAAAAACATCAAATCAAATCAATGTTATTTGTATAGCACAAATAAATGTTGTTTGGCCACACCAACCTAAATTGCATCTGAACAAATAGTTAGGTCAAACTGATCCAGGGATTTATCCCCCCACCCCCACATTTGTGTTAACCTTTAAAGTTCATTAGCGACTACGGCTTAAAAGATTCAACTATTAAACCGGTCTGATGAATGTGTTGTTATTGTGCCGAGGTACAAACAACCATTTGACCAGACCCCCCCCCCCCCCCGTTACAGAACTAGTCCACACAAGCCGTGTTCATTTAAAAAAAAAAAAAAGACGTCCTAATCACATAGTTCACATTCTGTCACATGCTGTGCCTCAAGGGACTGAAAGGCTTCCGTCCTCATGAGGCAGACTATTACACATGGAGGTCAGGCCCCCCCCCCTCAGTCACCTTCGGATCTCCAGGGTGTTGAGGCCAAACTTCTGCTGAAGAGTGTGGTTCCATGGCTGGCCATAGGCACTCAGCGGCAACCCGTCCTTGTACCTGGATAGTCAGAGGTCGGAAAAAAAAAAGGAGTCAAAACAACCAACGGGCTGGGATCAAAGGCATAATTTAACAGAACGTTCCGCCTCCTCTCCATTTCGGACTAATGCACGACGTCCTTGCTTGTCAACAGTTAGCTTGGCTGGGTTTACAAGGGAGGGCTTTTAATCTGGCATTCCTTCTTTAGTGTCTGCAGAGGGAAGCTGCTTGGAGCTCATTGGACCAGAGGTTTAGGATCTAGGGTAGTGAAATCCCTGAGCCCACCCCCAAGTCCAACCCCCCCCCCCCCCCCCGATCATCTGGTTCACAGTGGGGGTCATGAATACCGAAGGCATTCCTTTTGATCCGTCCGTCTCCCGGGCAGACTCCTCAAGGGCAGCAAGGCCTCCGACGGAGCGCGGGTCATTTTCATTCACCGAGTCAGACAGTAACATTTCCCCGCGGAGCGGCAACGCTCAAAGACTTAAGGGCTGAGACATGCCGTTAGCAACGCTCCGGACTAACACCTCCTGGAATTGCCTCTTGTGCATCCATCATTACACCAAATCTGTATGCATGCTATGCTGTATCAGAAGTGAATTTATCAAATAACTCGATCATATATCAGAAATCACACCACGGACAAATAAATAAATGCTAACCAGTTGGAACGGAATTGCATGTGGGCGCAACGTGTTACGTGACTGCCCTGTTTTCCGACGCGCGCTTGTGCTGTGTGAATACACAGTGAGATTGGAGTGCGCACTTCTGCGCCCTGGGCTGCTGTGAGTGGAGGTCAGCAGCCTGGAGAGTGTGTGTGTGTGTGTGTGTGTGTGTGTGTGTGTGTGTGTGTGTGTGGCGGGGAGGATGCGTGCTCACCAGGTGACCCTCGGCACGGGGCAGCCCTGGACGGTGCAGGACAGTTTGACCCCCATGCCCTCCCACACGGCGTGGGCTCTCAGGGGCACGGGGAAGTCGGGCGCCTTGCGACTCAGGTCCTCCAGGTACTTCAGGTGGACCGAGGCCTTCTGCTCTGCCTGCAACGCAGCCGCACACAAAAGAGGGGCCCCCAGTTCAAAATGTACCTGGCAACCCGTGCTGGGTCACACACTACTGTTGACTTTGGCCTTGCTCTGCCTGCCCTCCAAGTCATATTTTAAAGGCTAGCATTCAGCTGATACAAAAGGGAACATACAAGGGGGAGGCCTTGAGAGGCATGAAGGAATAGAGGAGGAAACGGGAATAAAAGGTTGGACTGCTTTTCGAGGCTGGTCGCTGGACTGCTTCTCGAGCGTCCATTTCGTTTGGGTGAGTCCCAGGAGACGACCCTACCTGTTTGCGCAGAGCCAGGCGGTCGGCGCGGGCGCGCACCACGTGCTGGTTGCGGATCACCTCCACCTCCACCTTCTCCGCCTCGTTGCCGAACAGGGTCCACTTGTCCCGGTGGTAGTCCTCGTCGGCGGCCATGGTCTCCTTCAGCACCTCCCTGTCGGATCACAACCCCAGGACGTCAGTCCGGAAACACCTTCCTGTTTCAAAAACCGTTTCCTCGCAAAGATATGCAACTACAACGGTGTTCATGACTATCATCACGGCACCACAATAGGACGGCCAAGGCTCAGGCTGTTTTTGTGTTTGTGGGAGAGAGAGAAAACTGGCTGCGCTTGGTGTTTTTGTTTTTTTTAACACATGGAGAACCAAGAGCATGCATGAGTACCGAACGAACGAAGTTGTCAAGGCAACATAGATGAGGGGGAGGGGACAAACAGCCGAGGTGCAGCGCACAGCTTGTCCACGTCGTTGCCAATAAACGTCCATCCCTCGGCCCATCACGGCCCAGCATTCTTCCAGGCCTGCTCCCACCACCATTGAACGGTGGCAGTGCCTCCCTTAGTGATCCAACAGAGATGTAACGGTCATTTCTCGTTGCTGGAACGTGTTCATTTCCCGTGTCGTGGCTTTCTTTGCGTGAAGGTGAAAAGAATGCTGATCCCCGCTCCTCTCCAAGGGTTTGTATCTGCAGTGGCATTGATTCTGTCAGTCCGGTCTATTCCACAGCCACTCGGTATTGGATCAGAGTCTAACGTCCTCCTTTGGGATAGTCATAATCCGTATGCACAGCCAATCCCACTCAATGGCAGGCATGCTCGGATACCATCGGGTTACCATGCACACATTTAGTAAATACACACTGGCACGTACACAATGAAAGATATAATTAATTGAACCACACTCACACACACACATATACACACACACACACACACACACACACAAAAACACACATACCTGCACATCCGTTTCAACCAACAAGTCCATAATGTAGCCCACCCTTTGCAGTTAGGCTTATGCAAAGTCCCTTCGCCTCTCTGTGTTTTCTGATATTTGTGGCCTCGCTTTTTGGGGTCGAAGGGAATAGCCCCTCAAACATGTCGAATCTGCGCGGGAGAAGTGCGATGGCTTAGTTACCGCCTGAAGTGGAGATTTCAAAAATCATTTCATGGTGCGCGAAGCGGCTGACCTCCAGACAACGGAGCCCAGGCTGTTTGCCTGTAGGGAGTCATCCACTGGGTGTGATGGAATGGCAGGGAAGGTTTAAAAAAAAAAAAAAAAGATAAGTATGCAAAGTTGGGTCTGTCAATCAAACATAATCGGCGGATTGCGGTGAGAAAGAGTGTGAGTGAGAGAGAGCGTTTTTCATGCCTAAAAAGCATTCATAGAAAGAAAAGGAAAGAGCACAAGCGTAAGAACACACACAAACATTCATAATAACCAACACAAACCATCCTTGCCCGGCACACACGCACACACACACACGCATGCGCATGCACACACACACACACGCACACGCACACGCACACGCACACACACACACATTCATAATAACCAACAAACGATTGCTTACACGACACACACACACACACACACACCCTACGTTGGCCCCAGATCCAAACAAATGCCACGCTCTGTCATCCCAGCAGCGGGGGGCCCTCTGGACCCAGAGCGCGCCAAATGTGGAGCGGTTTGCCATTCCTCTCCCACATCTTTCCACAACGCTCCGAAGGAGGTGCTGACGTGATCTGTCGTGCTGCGTATGCTTACACACACCCATGGCACGGACACACCTGTTCACCAATCAATTGGGTCTGCTTAGCTGTTCCAAAAGGGGATTGATGCGTGTGTGTGTTCCCTGCCGCCCGAGTGTTGAAAATAAACCGAAAAAAAAACACTCCACGAACAAAAGGCGGAGGAGTTTGTCTGACGGAAATGTAGCTTAAATATGTCGTGGCAGGGACAGATAGGAACTCAGCGGAGAGGTAGAGAGTGGTTCATTGTGTTTTTCACTGCCGACTGTTACCTTAAGCATGCACGGCAGAAAATATGAAACTCTCATTACCAAAGCAGGTGGAAACCCCACTGGAGAGTTGAATTGTGTGGTGACATACTGTTTTGGGACATGGATTTCAACTCAGACAAATCACGTTTCCCTTCGCTTAACCACATTTCCCTATTCGCGGTGACCTAAACTCCACCAGTTTTGGGGGGTATTTATTTATAGCGATGTGACATTCTAGCCATGACAGCTGGGCAATAAATCCCCCTTTCCAGACGACGTAATGAAAAGGGCGTTAAGTGAAAGCGGCTTGGCGCACGTCGTCGCCCCCTCGCCGTCCCCTTCAGGAACTTTGTCCGAAAGCCTTATTAACGTCGAGTTCGATTGACGGGCTCTCGCGCGGAAGTCGTACATCTGCATTTATTGGCCGCTCAAGACAGGAAATCATGCCTCCGTGCCGCAGCTGGCCTCTTCTCGGCACTAACGGGAGCCAGGAAGGGGAGTTGGGAGACCGCCCTGATTCCCAGTGTCCCTTCGTAACCCTTTTGTCTAAAACCGCACAGAGCACAAGTAAAAAAAATGAATCGGTTATTTCAGTAAAAAAAGAAAGATTGGACCAGCAGGCCCTCGACGTCAACGACCCGCCGTTGTGGCTTCGATCTGTACCCCCATCCAACAGGAAGGAAGTCTCCTCATAGAAGGAGGCGCGAGGAGCCCATCTCCCGGCCCGTGGTTCAACCCGGGGAGGGGAGGCTGCTGAATGCCAGCGTGCACGGATACATCCGCCAGAGGAGACGGGGCCTAGTCGCACAGGGGGGGGGGGGGCGATGCCACGGCCTGTGGGAAAGTGTGGCTGACGGACACGTCGCGGCTTCGCTCCCACACAACCCCCCTCCATGCTGTGGTGTAGACCCGCAATTTCGTGAGGCCAATCCGACAATGTTTCATGGCTGCGCTCTCCTAAATACATTAGGAACATCTATTGATCATTTACATGTTTTACAAGCATGAAACTGTTTTGTGTTGGGGCTGCTGACTGGAATAGTCTGTTTACTGTAATAATAATAACTTTAATTTAAGAGCGCCTTTCTAAAACCCAAGGACGCTTTACAAGGCATATTAAAAACAGACAAAAGAGTACCGTACCATGTCCTGTGGCGTGGGAGCGGGTTAATGTTCAGGATCTCCTTGGCGGACATCAGGTCCCCGGGGATGATGGGGTAGTAGTCGGCATACGAGGCCTCCTCCTCACTGAAACATCACAGGGACATTAAAAAAGAGGCCATTTTACCGTTAAAATGTTACTATCAATGACTATCACTAAGTTGTTTTAGCTGTTTGTTTTTTGTTTTGTTTTTGCTGCTGAGCTGACTTGACTCTTGTCTTGCACATTTCATTGTATGGTTGACCCCGTGTTAACCTACATATAACTAATAATGAACAAAACTGAAACAAAAAAAACAATTATTATTTATTCACGCGGGGCCGACTGAGACTACGTCTCTTTTGCAGCAGTCCCTTGATCACAAAGCAAGTAATGCTAAGTGGATTACCGATTAAGCGATTAATCAGACCACATCATGTCAGCACTCGAATTGTACTGCTGTTCCACTTCCTACCAGCAGGGGAGGCCACATCATCAAAGGGAGTTTGTTCAAACATGGCCATCGTGCATGAGCTTTGTTTCAGTCTTGCAGCATCCGAGAGATTCAATGGGAGACTGAAAAAGCCTGAGACTTTTATTATAATAGGCCGATAGACAGCTGCTTGTTAAATACTTCATCAGCGTATATTCCCCCTAACCGATAATATTTCATAATACATTTGAATGGATGAAAGCAAAAACAACAGACCACAAAAGAAAGGACAAGTTTCAGTCAACAAAAACAAACTCTCATTTTTGATTTGCAAAGAATGTGGCATATTCATTACACTGGACCAGATATTTTTTATGCGTGGCCATTTATATCTGTTTCAGTACAGGGCTCTTCAAAGCGGCTTTGTATCTTAAGCAGACCCATCCCCAAACTGAAACACGTGTCCATCAG
Source organism: Aplochiton taeniatus (assembly GCA_017639675.1). Lineage (NCBI taxonomy): Eukaryota > Metazoa > Chordata > Actinopteri > Galaxiiformes > Galaxiidae > Aplochiton > Aplochiton taeniatus. Next base: position 14,671,673 of record CM030178.1, on the reverse strand, counting down.
TACAGTAACATATCTTTAGTGATCCCACCTGCCTCCCTCTGCAGCCTACAAGACTAAAGGCTTATTTTTGGATCAGCATCTGACCACAGGACAATGGAACAGGATTGAGTTACAGCACTGTCTGTGATACAGGGCTGTTTGGCAGGCCCTCAGTGGACGTTGAGGGCTCTTACCAGCGAAAAAACTAAACGCTGGCACCATCACCCAAGACTATTTCTATTTCTATCCATCCCATATGCTGAATATACCGTATGTTGACTCTGTGTGGGAAAGGAGATCTCTGTATATTGTGTACAGTATAAAACCTGTAAGTCATATATGGATTCCTCAATAGTCTGGGAGTGTGTCTAATACTACTGTCATGAAGGCTGTGAGCGTATCGTATCGATCTAGCGTTATACCTACAACATATTTGAAAAGAAAACATATTTGAAAGAGACCACATTCAAACGCTATATGTAAGGAGGAAGGCAATATTTCTTAGGCGTCATTTTAAAACCCTGCGACCAGTAAGATGCCGTTCTGAGATAGCTGTTGCGATCGTTAGGTTGTATTTTGCTGTAGAGTGTTGCCGTGGCGGTCTTCTTAAGAGTGTGTGAAACGGTGACCTTGCTTTGACGCCTTGCGTGGAGTGGAGCCACACGGCAGCCATTGTCCAGAGCGTGGCTCTGTGGCGTCCTCTTTTTCCCTCTGCCCAACGAGCAGCATGCTGAAGGTGGGCGTCCTCTGGAGTCAGCAAAGACCCCTCTTTTTCTGGATCATGGACCCCCGACTAAGGTGGGCTTCTTAACTACCGGGACTAGACGCACCCTATGTGGTCAGGAGCCGTCTGTGGGTGCACTTGTGACTGCGCGTGTGTGTGCGACTGTGTGCGTGTGTGTGCGTGTGTGGTGTGTGTGTGGTTCACCTGCTCCCGAACAAACTCTAGTCGGGCGAGCGCGGCGGACGACCCGTTCTCTCTCAGCGAATAGAAACCTCACCCTGGCCACGCGCCTCCCCTCTTGGTTCCCGTGTCTCCGTTGTGCATAAACACACATCGTCTAGGAGGTTACGAGGGCCGGGGGGGAGGGGGGACACCGCCAGGCCCGAGGTACATGAGAGAGCCCCTGGAGGCAGCGGGAAACGCTGACGAGGCCCGTTTATGACGCGCGGACGCCGGCTCCCGGTGTTAAAAGCGCGCCGCGGATCATGAATCCACTGGGTCGTTTTACAGGAGGGCTCGTTGGAAATGCATGGCTGCCCACTGTTGGCACTGAAACGCGGCGTGTCGTCCGGGCTAAATGTTTCATCGCGCCGGGGGGCCGGGGCCCTGAAGAGAACGGTCCGAGGCGCGGGGGCGCTGCCAGGGGGCGGGCGCGCTTCGCGGCTCGCCTGAGCTCGGGCCACCTCGGTTTGCGGACACACTCCCGCCGGCGCCGAAACGCGCGCGTGCACATGCCCGTGAACACCAATATGAACACACAAAACACACACACACACCCACACGCACACACACACACTGACAGTGTGTCTGAGCAGTGTCACAGTCGCACCGACGCCTCTGACACCGGCAGAGGCCAACGCGGACTTAACGGGGATCGCGGCACGCCGACTCTCTCCCGGTGCGATTTAACCTTCTGTTGGCAGGGCGTAATGTCTGCTATTTTAGATTAGACTAACCAGTGGGCCTGCGACCCGCATGACTAAAGGAAAGAAGTGGAGCACATATTTGGTCCTGAGGGGGGTGGTGAGCTGGAAATAGGCTATTACCCCTGGAGCCAGGCAGGGCTGCTCTTGGAGGACGTGTCTCCCGCTGTCCTGGGAGGCCAGGTGCACGGCGGGGGTTAGTCTTGAGTGTTAGACACTTCCATATCGGCAGTAAGGCCGCTGGGTACAGATCACACGCTTCAGTCCAACTTTGGTGCAGCTTTTTCACTTTGAGATATCGGAAATACGATTCCTAATCCAAGTTAGCAGATGTGTGTGAAGATATCCAATCAATTCCGCCTCTGTTCCTAGCCACTCTAAAGTTCCCAACTTCTCCTTTCTGCCCCCAGCAAAGTAAAAACTGGACTCTGAGTGGAAGTCTAGAGAGTGTGTAATAATATCAATATCAAGTTTCCACACTCCAGTGCACTGCCGTCAAGTCTTCCTAAAGAAATCTTCTCCCTTCACTGTTTGTGTGTGTGTGTGTGCGGACTGGAGCCAGAGTGTTATTGCCAAGCCATGGGCACTGTACTACATTATTCAACAGCCTCTACCTCCCAGGGCACACACACACACACACACACACACACACACACACACACACACACACAGAACAGCACAGAAACCAAACAATAACACAAAGAATAAAGCAGAAGTTGGTTTACGGAGCTTTGCGGAATGCGGAAGTGTCCCGGCGAATTAACAGAAAGAAAAGGGGAAGTCCAATTTATTTGCATGGACATTGTGTACCGGCTTTATGAGTGCAAAGCTCGGCGGAAGATGGTAACGTGCGGCAGGCGTTGAATGTAGCTCTACCCACCCAGGTGAGAATGCATTGGAGCGCACCAGCGTTTGGTAACCACGCATGCTAGTGTTCTGGGGCTGTGCTGTGGTGGAAAGCAAACGCATAAATATAGGCCAACTAACACATGGGACTTGAGACACGCATTCCCACTTAAAATACATTCTGAATGCCTCTCTAAATGCTCTTGTTAAAATGTAATGGCCCCAGTGCCTCACATGGAAAAAATGGGAGCTCTAGTCAACACCTCTCAAAGTACAACGAGAACTTTCTGACTTCGTTTTGGGTCTGCTTGGCCCTTACAAGTGTCTTACGTTTATTGGGGTGTAAGCATAAAAGGGTACAGCGTGGTTTATTGTTAGCCTTTCATAGGACAGCTGATGCTGTGTTTGTGTGGAGGAGGTCTCAGTGGACTAACAAGGGGCTTTAACGACAAAAAAAATTATAACTGACAACGGCACATTTCATTATTTATGCAACAGAACCGAATTGAAATAAGTACGAAACAATAGAAGAACAATGCAATTGAATTGAAAACGTACATTTAGTAGTTATTCATTTCTAGTCTGTTAATACTCTGGAATGTAGGCAAGGGCTAACCGCTGTCCTTCCTTAATAGGAAGCAATACAATTCTACCAGTGCCAGCACTGGGGGTATGGTTTGAGTATTTTCTTTGTTCCTCTAAAAAAACATTGCTGCCGCAATTTGCACTAGCTGCAACCAAAGACGGCTCATTGTATTTAGACAGGTAACTTCGGCGAGCATAGAATTTAAGTAATGTGCGTGTGAGTGTGTGTGTGTGTGTGTTCCTGTTTCTGCCCTTCAGTGCCAGCCCCAGAGCCCCTTAGCACACGAGTCACGACTTTTATAGCTCAATGAGCTCCAAATAACAGGCAGTCATTCGGCCCACCGTGGCCTTGTTTTGAAAAGCTATATTATCATCCCCCAGCCCAAAACAAACCAAGGCTCCATGAGGAGCAGGCCATTATCAATCAGAGCAGCTACCTCGGTAACAGCATCCTCACAGGGCTTCACCCCTCCCTGCCAGGCAGAACGCCACTTGAAATACAGTGTTCTTCCACATCGGTAAATGTGCTTCGTTTTTTTTATATCTTTAAAACAGTAAACCTGTCAAGTTGTTTATTGGAAAACCGTCGACTACTGTGAGACGTGGGGTATCGGGGGGGGGGGGGGGGGGGGGGGAGTCTTTACCTTGAAGCAAACGTCTTCTTCTTGATCTGAGAGGACAGCTCCATGCTGTGGGACATCTTTGACGCCTGCTCCTCCTGCACCGTGCGCGTCACCGTCCTGGTTGTCATGGTGAACCCCTGGAACCTGTGGCAATAAGGGGAGGGGGAGAACGTGTGAGGGCATCAAGACCAAGGGTAAGGGGCGTGGGGGGGGGCGGGGGGCGGAGCAGCAGCAGCAGCAGCAGCAGCTGCTAGGGGCCGCCCAGCAGAGAATGGGCTGGACATTACTGAGTCTGACACCACACAGTGTGAGCTTTGGATACAGATTCATCTGTGGACAACATGCTTCATCAGATGGTGCCATGAAGCTAAGTGATTTGAGGAGAACAGGAACAGTGAATCAAAGAAATTGTCTCCAGTGCATTGTAATGAATCTCGCTACCTGCTAATGAATGTGCAGGCAAAATGATTATTACACATTGTGCCTGCTGAGCAATGAGGACAGAAGTACCCCGACATCATTCATCCCGAGAATCATGTTTATTTGGATAACGGTTCCAATTCTTCCTGTCACTGTAAATATAAGGCCTGGTACAGTGAAAATCCACACAATTTACTGTTACAAAGGTCCATTTTTTTCCTCAACCTTCAACAACCAAATCCTCCCGTGTTCTGGGCGGTGTTCTGCTTGAAGTGTGTGTGTGTGTGCGTGTGTGTGTGGAGAACGGTGTGTTTCAGGCCCATGTTAAATGAGTCGGCCCTTTGTGGGCCATCGAGCTAGTGATCATTCATCATTTTGCCTGTGCCATGGCGCTGCCCACACCCTACCGATCATTAATCACTCCACTGCTCTGGGGAGGGAAACATGGAACGCGCCCCGACCAACAGAATCAGGTCGAGTCTGAGCGATAGCTTCATTTACCCTTCCATACTAGCAACCACCTGCGTTAGCATCATAAACTGTCTAATGTGTTGTTCCTTCGCGTCTCCTCCAATTAAACCCAAGGATTCTGGTGCAGGTTAGTGCTCAGCTAGCTAGCTAACTGGGCTAACTCGCTAACAAGCCAGGCAGGCCCGCTGTTGTCTTTGCCGTCGCATTGTCGTGCAGGGCGGGGAGGTTTCTTTAAACACTCGTGATAAAAAAAAAAGTTGACTTCTGACGTATCAAAATGGATTCGCCTCCGCGGGCAGACCCAGACGCTGTGCCCCTGCCATCGGCCATGGTGGAAAGGCAGGCGATTGGGAGTGAAGCGAGGAGGCACATTGCAACCCTTTGCTATTCATCATGAAATTCACCACTGACTGCAAATCTCGGGGTAAAACACAAAAGACAAACAACGGCACAACAGAGGGAGGAGTTATTTGCCGTTCTGCAAATGATAGGGAGGCATTGTCTGACTCTGAACACAACGGGAGCCTGCTTTGTGGCGTCCCGCGAGAGTAATTAAAAGTTCAACTATCTGGAGGAACAGGCAGAGAACGGGCTCTCGTGAGGGACGCGGGAGAAAAGAACACAGCCTGACAGGCTATGCAGAGAAAGCCCATTAGCTTAGCAGCAGTCCTTGTGTTACTGGAGACAAAGGATGATCGTTTGTTCGCTTAATCTTTGAAGCTTTAGTCATGTGTCTGTTTCTAGCGAGGTTAACAAGCCCCAGCAACCGCTCCCCCGTGGACCAAGACAGGGAAATAGTGACATCATAACTAGCTGTACAGGAAGGTTGAATGAATAGGCCACTCACGTTTGTCCTTGCAGAAAGAGGGTAAAGTCCAAAGGCCTTCAAGATTAGCTGGTTGGATGAAAGTCTCCTTTTTTTTTTCTTTGTCTCTGTTCTTTCTCGCCCTTTGAATTAAATTACTCTCTTTTCTCTCTCGCTCTCTCTCTCGTTCTATCACCCAGTCTCACCTGCTATATTTCTCTCTTCCTGGATTACCTCTATGGGTGCCGTGGCTCTTTCTATCTTATCCCTTGCTAAGCAGAGTGAGGGTGACCCTGGATCCACAAAGTGCCCTTCGATGCCAGAATGTGGCCCACACAATGCACCCTCCTGCTTAAGGTGGTAAATATAGACCTATGACACCTCCCCTTGGGTGTAACCCCCCCCCCCCCCCCCCCCCCCTGCCTAAACAACTAAACACACACACAAACACGCACATTCAACGATCAATGCCAGCCTGATAGACTTTCTGAGCTGGACTTGAATGGTGACAGGATGGAAATAATAGGCAGGTCCATCACCACCTAGCTGCCCAATAACTGTCTTGTCCTAAAATAAGGAGCTGTATTTCCCCTCAACACTATCCAGCATGGGCACCAGAAAGAAATCAGAGACATGTTTGTGAAGAGAGACAGAGAATGAAGCGAAGGTATGGAGAGAGAGGGAGGTCCTGTAGTGAAAGAAAGAAAGAAAGAAAGAAAGACAAAGAAAGAAAGAAAGAAAGAAGAAAGAGAAAGAAGGAAGGACGGACGGACGGACGGACGGACAGAAACAACGTCCGTTAGGGTTGTCTGACAGCCATCAAACACATCGGGTGGACCAGGGAGACTGTCTTTGTGTCTGACACTCTCATTAGGACCACACACACTCCCAGGATGAGAGGCCATCAATGCCCTTAGAGAGACATCAGATCCAAAGCATCTCTTTATCTCTGTCTTTGCCTTTGTTTACTCTCCCGCTCTTTAAGCATCACTCTTTTCTCCACCTCTCTTCATCCCCCCTTTCCTCTCCTCTCATCTCCTTTTACAGTGATCTTTGATTAGTCCCGAGAGCTTGTCCACCGTTCGGTCTCATTAACCATGGCGTTCAAGTCTTCCTGAGGGTGTACACTTGGAGCTGGCGAGCGTTGGTGTGTGCGTATTTGTGTGTTAGACGGAGAAAAAAGGAAAGGAAAAGTATGTTCATTGACATGGCTGTGAAAAACAATTAAGGAAGGAAGGAAGGAAGGAAGGAAATATTCAACTGTGGGTGGGAGAAAGACAGAAAGAGAGAGAGACAGGAAGAGAGAGAGAGAGAGACAGAAAGAGAGAGGGAGAGAGAGAGACAGAAAAGGTATAAGGAGACAACAAGTAATTAGTCTTAAGTTGGAGAGAACATGTGCGGCCAGTGCTGCTGAGCGATGCGGACAAAAGGCACACGGGGTGGGGGTGGGGGGGGGTCAAACCATCCAAGGCCATGGCATTGTGTGGCCGGGTGGGGGGTTATTTATACGCCGCTACTGGCTACACCTGCCTCTGAAATATCAGCGCACAATACAGGCTGGAGGGGCCAACGGCTCAGCTCCTGTCATACATCATCAGTTGACAGTTGGACTAAGAATAACCAGGCTGCCGCTGTCAGTACCGAAACAGCTTCACCATTTCCGGCTCCAGTGAGCCACTCGGCTCCCATTAAACTCAAACCCTGGCCCATCCTTTCCTCGCCGGTCTCGCGCGTCGTCGAAGAAACACACTGCGATCACTCCGAAACGTCTGCCGCCGTGGCCGGCTGTCTGCTCCAGCTGAGGGAAATGGGTTAAACCCTTTTATCTGCTCTGCGGAGGGCTTCTCTTACATCTCTAGAGCCACTGTCAGTGGGGAGTTGAACAGAGCCTAATAGACACCAGGGTCTCTGGGACGACTCATTATTTCCTGCCTGGCCTCGGCAGCTGTTTACGTGCATTTTTCTAATCAAGGAGCCATTAGGAGCTCATTAGAATGCATGGGGGGATAGCAGGAGGGGGGAACGGAGTGATTGCGTCCAATTAGATGCAGGCTTTAATTAATCAAAATCAGAGACTGGAAATGTGTGACATTTAAGATGGGAGCGTGGTGAGGAAGAAGGGGCAGCGTGGTGTGAGCCTATTATTTGAAACGCTGGCATGGTCAAAACTAGTCGTCCGACTGTGTCAGATAGGCCATCATTGTGAATGCAGATCTGCAAGGCGTCCGACTGTGTCAGATAGGCTATCATTGTATATGCAGATCTGCAATGCGTCCGACTGTGTCCGTCATCATTGTAAATGCAGATCTGCACCGCACCTAACATTTTAAAGACGCCTTGGAATCAAAGACAAAAGGCAGAGCTCATGGCACGCACATATTGAAGTCTATGTCGCTCGGAAATTAATTTTTCATACCTGATAAAAGTCCACGTTGCGATAAACAAGGCAATGAATAAGCTCTGATTTTGATACTCCGTTAACTACCAAAATACAATTGTCATTTGTGTTGTACTTGCATTACTGCATTGCATTGTACTTCAGTGAGTATAATGGTGCATTTTATTATCCAACCATGACAAAGGCGAGACACCAATAAAGGGTTCTCTTGCTCCTTATCAAACTTTGCGATTAGAACAGAACTTAATTAGCAGTAGGGAAGGCATATTTATTTCTGTGGAGCAGGCCTAATGTGTCCAGCCTATCAGCATGGAAGCTAATGTGGGGAGGTGGGGTACAGAAGCTGGTTGCTGCTGATATAGCTAGAATATAAACTGATAGATGAGTTGTAAACGATGCCTAAATGAATCCGTTCCCCTCATTTTGGGTTCTTCAAAGTCTTCAAATGTCCTCTGGTAATCCTCTGATAATACTGTAATGCTTAAAGGAGTTGTTTCCCAAATCGTTTTCAGATTTTTTTCTTTCTTTTTTGATGATGATGATGTGAGAGAAAATGATAAACTGCCTCGTCTCAGAATCAGTGTAAGAAGTGTGAAAAGTAAAGAGTTCAAATCTGCAAGCTGCCCTTTCGCAGATTAATGCACTTCATCTATATCATCATCTATATCATCTTCATCTATGCATGATGTTTAATAACAAACCACGCAGACACTAAAGCTGCACCAAAATAAAGTCGATTCTTTTCCAAAACCTTCAAGGTAACAAACTGTATTTTATGTTGTGAAAAATATGGGTTTGTTTTAGTTCTGTGGTAAAACTTTTGTATGCCAGTTACCACCATCCACCCCTGTTCTGAATACCTGAAAAGAAGTATCAAGACTTTGAGGCAAAACTGTCGGTGCAAAAATATATTCATTGATCTGGGGCCAGCAGATCAACGCCTGATTGAAACGCTGTTTACGCCGGGCGCAAGGTTCCTGCTGAAATACTCAATCTTCATTCCATGGGGCTTCAGGTAAGGTAAGCCCTGCACTGTTTCCCCCCTTTTCTATTGGAGAATAGAGAGTGAAAAAAGAGGAGAGGGCTCGCCTTGACAGGTGGAGAGCTGAGATCCCGTCAGCGTTAACGGCATTTGAAGACTTTTTTCTCTACCACGGCCTGGCCACCTGTCCGCTGAGTAGGCAGCCGGGCAGAACGGGATTAAAAGGTGTGGAACGGTCCGACATGTCGGAAATTCCGACCAAAGATGTCGGGCTGTCCATTCCCTCCTCACCGCTCGCCGCTCCCCGCTCCCTCTCTCCATTTCTCTCTCCCTCTCTCCATTTCTCTCTCTCTCGCTCCCTCTCTCCATTTCTCCCTCTCTCCATTTGTCCCTCTCGCTCCCCTTCTCCATCTCTCTCTTTCTCCCTCTCTCCCTTTCTCCCTCTCTATTTCTCCCTCTCTCTTTCTCCCTTTCTCCCTCTCTCCCTCTCTCCCTCTCTGTTGTCAGAATGAATGCTGTCTCTGCAGCGGCCGCGGTGTCTCTCCACTGACCTCCGAGGTCCTGGCTCTTTTTCCGATTCCCCGGGAACGCCACGGCCCCCCATCCGCTCTCTCTCTCTGTTTCCCGACCCTATGGCAGCGGCTTCCTGTCTTTCCATCGCCTTCCTCCCCCTCACTCCCACGCGAGGGAAAACGGTTTCAGTACATCACTCCTAGCCTATCTTAGACACATCCATGAACTTTGCCAGGGCAGCGCCAGCGCCCACGTTAATATTGTTTTGCTATTGCTCTCTTCATCTCCTCTCCCCACCCGTCGCCCCGGGTGCTTCTCTCATAGTAGCTGGGCCCCTCTGAGACATCTGTATAGATATATTGTGTTTCTCCATGGCTAGGAGGCCTCAATGTCTCCGGCAGCGATTACTTTCCCTCCGACTGCATGCTGGGACTAAATTAGAGGGCACCGATACGCACCCGATGAAACCCTTTTCTATCGTGCCATCTCGTGCTTTTGCAGCACCATTGTCCCACGGTGTGTGTGTGTGTTTATGTGGGTGTGTGTGTGTGTGTGTGTTGGGTGCTATTTGATGGGAGCCAGGCGTTGACTGAGAAACAATATATTTTAGGCTCCCAGAAAGCAACAGCAACAATGCAGGGCAAACAAGGGCCACTGAAACAACCCTCAACAGGTCATTATATTACACGGGCAGGGCCGCTTCCCAAATGGCTCGATTACTTTCGTGCCGCTAAGTGGGTCAGACTCCCAGCGGACTGCTGAGCGAGAAGACCTCTCGCGGTTAAATGGCGCCATGGAAGCCGCCAGAATTTCCCTTTCAAATGAGGTCTTGAAGGAGAGACACAACGTCAGGATACCAAGGGTACAAGGATAAGTCCCCCTCCCCTCCTCCTTGGCTCCCCCAACTCCTAATGACTAATTATCTATGCTCGCTTATTAAACGTAATGCATGCATCTCTATGGGGGTGCTTGTTGAAATCGATTCCCCCCCACCAGCGCAGAACTAGATTTGAGTGAATTACGCCCCCCACCCAAGAGCTCTGGGTGGGCTTTTCGACCCGAGATCCGAGCGACGTGGGATTACTTTGAAAGCCTTTCTTGAAACTCGAAAAAGTTTTCCTCGGAGCAGCTTGCCGATTATTTCACAACGCGCCACGTTTGGGTAGTTCGCCGCGCACAGCTGGGGCCGGCAAAACAGTTTGGCACGCCGGCACGTTCCACCTCCTCTCTGACAGAGCCGTAACCTGGCAACTGGCTGCCCTTCCCTTACCCTGGCACCCTTGCACAACTCAGCCGACCACTTTAAAGTCATAAAACATGGATGGGTGGAGGACTGTTTGGGAGACCTTTGCCTTGTTTGCATGCCTCAAATCCAAAGGTTGCTGGTATTTTATTCTCACAAGACTCCAATGAATCACCCTGGAGACTCGGGGACAACAGAGCGTTAGAAAAAAAAGAGTCAACCCTGTTTAGGTCTTTACGTAGGTGGCGCGTCAGTCCCTCAACAGGCTCCCAGACGAAAACAGACGAGGTCAAATGGAGGTTGCACAAATGGGTTGCAGTCTGCCACTAGTGGCGTCTGGCTAGTCCAAGTCCATGCACATCAAAAAAGGAATCTCAATACACTTTGTTCCCTTTTCATTAAGAGGCCTTTTATTATTAAGGCAGTCAAATGTCATTTGAAAACATCTTAGACATAGCACATTTTTTGGTCACACAATAATTCAGTATCATACTGTACAAGTTATTCTATGTGATTTCGTCAAATCGGTTTAAAACGACACATCCAAGATGGCCAGTTTTACTTTACCCTCACAGAGAGATACCAACGCTTGTCTCTTGCAATGTACCATTTGGTAATTTAGTCGCCTCAAAAAACAACAAAATAAAATAAAGCCATTTATATGAACAGAATAGACTTCAAACAACTAGAACCTTATATTTATTACTTAAGTCTCTTCACTTTCCTGCAATTTCATTTCCTTCGTTAAAAATTCAGTCATATTGATGCCCCGCTCAACAAATTCCACCTTAACTAATGACACACACAACCATAAAGGTTTTGCCTTTAACACGATTATAGACATTGGACACAATTTCAATTGGTCATACAGGCTTACACACATTAATGTCACTTTGCAGATACAACTTCGTAGTTCTTTGTCAAAGACACGTCTTGAAGACTCATAACATACACATTAAAATATAACTCAAAGTAGCTTATAGGTTTGATTTGAAAGGGTCATTCATTTTCAGAGTTAGTCTTCAAGGTGCAGTGTCTAATAACAACATACACTGTGATTCTCTTATAATAATATATATATATAATAATCAAATAACTTTGTGTATACTTCTTCACAGACACTGTATAAAATAGTTGTTTTAGTGGGTCTGCAGATTAGTTGCTAGCTTCTGCTCTAACTGGGTCAAGACTGTGCCTTAACCGCTAACATTAGAAATAATGCCATAGAGGGGTGGAGATGTGACAAAGAAATAGTTCTGGTGTAGAGAGTGGCGTCTTCTCGGAACATAACTTTCTTTCCTCGTCCCACTTGTGAACAGCACATATTTCACGTGTTGACGACTTCGTATCGGCGCCAAACACAGGAAGAAACTTCCACTCGCTAGCTACGACTCCCGGGCTTTCCCCCCGAGCGGCTCACTGTGCAGAGGACACCGGGGCTCACTGGGCCCCCTCTGGATCGTCACCTCCACATGAGTCATAGGAGATGCTCCCCCGGGCCCCCACACCCTCGACCCCAGCCCCTTCGCCGGCTCCTCTGAGCCCCTCCATCCTGAAAGCTCACCGAGCTGAAACGAGTCTCTCTACCCTCTTTGGAGTCTAAATTCAAAGGGCTAAACGTGAAAAGCGCAACAGAGACAATGTTCATCCATGGATTTGAACCACCCATTTTCCCAGACGGATTTCGTCCTGTGCGTCATCCGCCTCATCTTCCTCTCCTTTGTTTAACCCTTGGGGGTCGGTCCAGTGCTGATCGTGGCTCGTGCTACGGAGGGGCCGATAACTACTGGCCTGTACAGTTAATCCCACAGGGCTGGCCGGCAGCCAGTTCTGTTTATAACCAGAGTGAACAACAACTTCCCCTTCTTCTGAGGGCTCAAAGTCTGAAGGAGGAGTAGGAAGCAAGGGTTGGGACAGGGAGCTCTGGGATTTGTAGGAACAGTGGCGGGAGGAATATGTGTTTCTGTCAGCACCGCTCGAGTCGTCCCAGTCCCCCATGGTGAGCAGGTCTAGTAGAAGAGGTCGAGCCTCAGACGTCGTTGGCGGCAGCAGAGCTCGCATGAAACCGTCGGTCTCTGCCCGGAACAGGAAGTCGGGGAGACGGAGTTGACCGAGGTCCTCCCTCAGCGCAGAAACCGGGGTGGGCCCCATCGGGGCCTGCTCCTGAACCCGGGGGTCCGTGGGTGGCGCTCCTGGCGGGACCAGCACTGGGTGGACGGAGCCTTTATCTGAGCTGGGCCTCGAGTTGCTCGGCTGGTCCCGAGTTGCCCCAGAGGCTTGGCGGCCTTCTTCGTCGGCGGAAAGGTGGCTTTGCTCGGCGTCCTCGCTGGCAGAACGGACCATCACGGCGCCGTAGGCGGTGGAGGACGCCGTGCTGGTGTCGGAGGGGGGCAGGCCGGGACTCTGTTGGCCCATGAAGGGGAACCACTGCTGGGCTACGGAGTCCTGGGGGGAGTAGCCACCGGTGGTCTTTGGCCTGGCCAGGGCCACATCACGCTGGTGGCGACAGATGTCGGGAGGTACAAAGCCCAACGCTGGCGTGGCAATGGAAATGATTTCAGTTGGTGGCTTTGGACCTTGGGGTGGGATCTTCAGGGTTTTGGTCTGTTTCGTAAGACAAACATATAGATGTTAAGCGGCCACGACAAAATGAATGACATTTCTACATAGGCATCCACAACAGTGCAGGGCAGTATAGGGACATGTCTTTGAACGGACAACAACAAACATGCTCAGACTAGTTTCATTTGAATTGGAGGTAGATCATTTCAGCAGTAAAAACAAATCATCACGTATAAAAAACATGCATCTAACAGAACGGGACAAAGCGCTAATGGTTTGTTACATTCCGGGTAGAGTATGTAAATACTGTTACCAAACCCAAACTTCCCACGGCAAAGAGGGTTTGTATTTCCTTGATGTAACAGTGCACCCATCAAAGCTTTTGTTTCCCAGAAAAACAAAAGGAATCCAGCCTGTCCGTCAAGTCAGCCGGGGGGGGGAGGTGAGAGCGCAGGTGGAGCACTGCTTCACGCTCTCAAACAAGGCGACTGAAATTCCAAACCCCCCGAGCCAGAAAGCCAAAGCTTCCTTGTGCAACCTGAATGTCAGGGAGAACTCCCCTGCGGTCGTTTCTCACCAAGGCATCCGGCATGCTCCTGGACTTTCTCACGTAGCGCCACAGGCACAGAGTTAACGTCAGGGCGGAGAGGAGCACGAGACCGGCCGCCAAGAGGAACCAAGGGAGCAGCATCCAGGGGTCCGCTAAATGGGGGGGGGGGGGGGGGGGGGGGGGGAGGTTACACGTGTTACACACCAATTTAGGAGGAGGGACACGTGTTTTGTTTGTTATGTCCGTGTGTTGCGTCATTTTGGTTTCGAGTAGGCGAGCACAGGTGACCCTGGGGAGTGGCGTTGTTTATTAATTGTCACTGCTGAGACAATAGATTGAAGCAGATGACCAGCATATATAAATAGATGATATGTCAAACTGCACACACCTCGTAATACAACTAAGCCCCATAATCCCCTTTGTGTCATTTTGTAGTTAAGAATGGCTGCCAATGCAGGTACGCTTTTCGGAACACACAGATAAAACAAACCGTTTTCAAAGCTCACACCCCCACAAGTAAAGCAACGGTTTTCCTCGCCAGCTCTCAAACCTCTACCAAAGCACTGTCTGTTCTAGTGCTTTTGAAAAGCGTAGCTTTATCAAAGGCATTAGCTTACTGGAGCTTCCGCGATGTCTTTGAAGAGTAACCTCCCCTTTGTAGTACGGAAGACAGGGGCCTACAGGCTTAGTTCAAGTCATGTATGTCTGTCTGCCAGACATGTGAGTGGGAGGGCCTCACCTGGTAAGGTGACACAGAAGAAGTTGCTCTCGCTGGGAGAGCGGTGCTGCACCAGGTAGGGCCGGTAAACCACAAAGCCACAGTACTCCATGTTGCCGCTCGTCAACGGGATGTCAAACTTCCCAGTGGTGTTGGTGTTCACCTGGGGAAATATTGAAATGTTGGGAATTTTTTGCATGTATTCATTGTGATCGACCTTTTTCCTCGGTCTTTTTGAGGGGTTCGCGGATTTACAAAAATTGCATTGCCCAATGCTATTTAAATACATATAGCAGATTATGAGTCTGCTTAATTGTGTTTACCGACAATATATGGGGAATGAGAGGGGGTGTACTGTGTGTGACAAGCACCTGTGCTGCCCACTCTGGGTGGGTGATATTCAAGGTGTAGATAGTAGGAGGGTAATTGAAAGGAAGTCTGGAACTGTTGAAAATGTCCACAATAGACATCTTGTTGTCTGGTGCCAGTGGTAGAGTGACAGCCACATGCAAAGAGAAGGGGGTAGGGTTCACTGACAAGATGGGTGGCCCAAGAACCGCTATGAAAAGGTAGAAAAAGGACAGGTAGAACAAAACAATTGACTGGTTTGGAAGTACACATTTTCTGCTGACTTTGACTATAACATTAGCGTTTACAGTGAGACATAGATATTTTTAAATACTATTTACATCTGGGGTTGTTTTTGCATGACACTACTATACTTTATTGTATGTCTGAGGTGTTATTCCACATATCCAAATCCTTGATTTGATCCGTCATTTATAAAAGCAATCTTGAGCTGAAGTGTTCATCAAACCAAATAGGCCATTGTAAATTCTATTAACAACAAGCAATAACCATCCATCAAATTATAATCAGAGGAGAGGAAGTTGAAAGAGGGTAGTCATGCAAACTCCGTGCTGTTACTATTGATAGCACTATTGATTGCAAATGGAATCTGAGCAATGAAAAAAAAAAGCTGCAAAGCCGATTCAACTCATACATTGTTGAAACCTTTAGCCATCTATAATAGCATTGTCTGCAGTATGTTGACCTTTTCATAAAATATTATGAAGGTTACATAATTGAGGATAATGGTATTAGACTAAGCAAGAGAGTATACAAAAAAAAGCCCCTCTGTTATTGATCATAACCTTGCAAGCCTTGGCGCCATTTTTATTGATTAAGAAAAAAAGATGCAAGCCATCTTGGGTAAGAGCATGCACCGAGTATGAAAAGCTTTTAGTGATCCTCTTGTTTTATCCGTTTTGAAAAGATTTCAAAGATTCTTTGAGCTAATATAATAGGATTTTAAATTCACAATCATCAATCGTGTAAAAAAAAAAAAAAAAATCAGTGATTCAATAAAGTGTGCAATATTTGTCATCTTTTTTATTAGACCATATCTGCCCTTCATTTCTCTTGTATTGTTCTATGGTACATGTATCTAATCTACAGGGTGTTTGTTATTGCTCGATGGCCAATTATGGCAAAACCTTTGCCCTTGGAGATCGGTCAAGTAAATTCTAGAACCAATCTACAGTCACCTTTCCACGGTGAACCTCAAAGAATAACAGGACCCTATCTGTGAGGGAATGCGGACACTCACTGTCTCTCATCGGCGAGAACTTCAGGGTTTGTCCGCTCCGGCCAACGTGGGCCTGGACCCGTGCGTAGTAGTACACGTCGTAGAGGAACGGGGTCTCCTCTGTCAGGTCACAGGAGAGAGCCGTGGTGTTCTGACACGCTGCTTTGGGCCGGAACACTGGCATAACATCGCTACAGGGGAAACAAGGAAGTCAATGAGACACGTGCCAGGCGTGGGGGAAGAAAAGACCATTGCTGTATGTAATTGAAATGTTTTGATTTCCCATGTTTTATGTACTATGCATGGGAAAGCGGGCTGCCACAGCAACCTTCCCACTTGGAAGCACATGCCGCCATAAGGACTCTATCCAGGTGTATCCAGCCCGCCATTTTGAGTCGGTAAACGTAAACAGGATAAAAGAACAGCACGGGCACTTTGAAGGGCGTAGGCCACAAACAGGATATGCCCCCCCCCCCCCCCCCCCCCCAGTGACAAATGGTAGCGGCGCATCAAAACGGGGGGGGGGGCGGGGGCTGGCTGGCTGGCCGACATCCAGCCGTCGCGATTAGACCACTCGTTAGTCTGGGCCTGCTTTGACGCCGGGCGACCATTACTGGAACACGCCTGCCGTTGCTGGCGACAGTCTCGGGGAGAAAGTCAACGGAGTTTGTGTGGCACTTGACATTTTGTCTGGGAGACGGCGTCACGAGCAATTAGACGGGATGACATTTCCACTTTGGAGAAATGGTTCGCGGAGAAAGACTAAAAAAAATAAGGAAAAAAACGTGGCGGCCCCAGACCCTCGGGGACTCCAGTTGCGAGCTGACTAGCTCAGTGGTGTATCGGGGATCCGGAGCGAGATCGCTGATAACGAGCGGGCGCAGCCACAGGAAGCCGACCAGCGGTGACTGAGGTGTCACAACATGTACTTTTGCTGCAGGGCTGAAAGGTAAATAGATGCACATCCTATTTAGATAGGGTGCCAGATAGCAGAGATACGGAGGAGAACACGCAGGCAGAGGGAGACAGTAATGCGGACGGCCAGGCCGTCAAACAGGATGACAGAGCCAACACGGAGGAAAAGTTAACCAAAGAAAAACAGCAGAGCGTGGGAGCACCCTTATAGCCTTGGTGGACTCATGCTTTGGATTCAACGGATGTTCAAATCTGAGCTGTTATTCAGATGTGAGGGAAGGGTCAGAGTGAAGGACAGTGCACCAAAGAGATAACATGTGCCTCCCTGAGACACTGAAGGCGTAGTGTTGTCTGTTCTTAGCAAACACAATGCCAGTTGGCATACGTGTCCTTTTCAATACTGGGAGGTAACACGTGTTCCCTTTGACCAATGGAATGATTTATTTAGTTTAGAACGATTTAGTCGTTTACACTTTGTCAACAAATCAGAACTTACAATGTCGTTAGAGAGAACTCTAGTTCTGTAGTCATTTCTATGTGCACATACGTGCTCTCTGTACTCATGAATAAAATTGTACTTTGATTATTGCCCGGACTCTCACTCTTTTTAATTGGTTATTTTCTGTGAAGACCGGAACATTTCCGTTACACAGTCCCCGTGTCTGGCAGCGCGGTGGCTCAGTGGTTAGCACTGTTGCCTCGCAGCAAGAAGGTTCTGGGTTCCAACCCCACCTGACCCAAGAGCCTTTCTGTGTGGAGTTTGCATGTTCTCCCTGTGCCGGCGTGGGTTTCCTCCGGGTTTCCTCCCACAGTCCAAAAACCATGCAAGTTAATTGGTGACTCTAAATTGCCCATAGGGTGTGAATGTGAGTGTGAGTGGTTGTCTGTCCCTATATGTGTTGGCCCTGTGATAGACTGGCGTCCTGTCCAGGGTGTACCCTGCCTTACGCCCTGTGTTGGCAGCCCCCCCGCGACCCTGTAAAACAGGATAAGCGGTAGAAGATGAGAGAGTCCCTGTGTCTTACTTCCTATGCAGGACACTGTAGAGAACCTCTCCTCCTGCAGGGTGGTCCACCTTGTCCCAGTGGAGCACGTTCCTAAAGTTCCTGGAAGTGAAGTACGGTCTCATCCTTTCACCGACGACCAGATAGCCCCCTGGAAAAACCAAGAAGAGGGAGTTCAAGTTCACTGAAAAGCCCAGTTTGATTTAGTAACTCAAGCTGTAACCGCACAAGACGCCGTGCTGATTGCGCAGGATTTATACTCCAATCTGGAATGGTTCTGCTTGAAAAAGTGAGAAAAACATCCGACATCAGTGAAGCGGTCCACTGAAATATGTAGCAACGTCTCTAGACTGGCTTGGCCAGGACAACCTTGACCTACAGAATCATTATCAACCAGCTGATGTCTACCCTTGAGCCATTATGCAGCACGTTCTATAATCATGACACATCGCAATCTCTGTGCCGAGACAGACATACATATTTAGGCTCTCGGACCCTGGCGAAATGGTCATATCGTTTTTTTGCCTGCAGCTGCAGAGATCCACTGCACTACCCAACTTTGCCAAATAATGAGAGAGAGCGAGAGAGAGTGAGAATATGAAAAGGAGGGAGAGAGAGAGGGAGAGGGAGGGAGGGGGAGAGAGAGAGAGAGAGGGGGGAGAGGGAGAGACAAAGATAATATGAGAAGGAGGAGAGAGCGAGAATATGAGAAGGGGGGACACAGAGAATATGAGGGGGGAGGGAGAGAGAGAGAGAACTTTTGTGTACTGGACTTTTTTGTAGTGACTCCAGAAACCCTAAACTGACTGCGTCAGAGAGGTGAATGACAGGTAGATTTGTGGGAGTAATGGCATTTCAACTCAGATGGACTACATTAATTATACATTATCATAATCTCTCTCTCTCTCTCTCTCTCTCTCTCTCTCTCTCTCTCTCTCTCTCTCTCTCTCTCTCTCTCTCTCTCTCTCTCTCTCTCTCTCTCTCGACTCGACGGACCATCACCCAGTCATCAACTGATTCCGTGTAACGTACATAGGGTTAACAAAAATGACACTGGTTTAAAGAGTATTGCAATCTCAAAGAGATCTGTTCAAAATTGACATTTTATAGGCAGTACATGAGTACAGTCAATATAACAGACTGCACCAGTCGAGTGCTCAGATGAAATTGCCCCACAAATCTATTTCCCATCGATCACCGCAATTTGGAAGGAGTGAGGTCCTCCTAGGAACGCCAAACTCTCTGTCTCGTCCAAGACCTTGATTAGAAGGGGGATATCTAATGGAACTCCAGTCCAATTCATTAAAGCCACCATAATGAGACTTGGAAGGTGGGATCCAGCCCCTTCCCCCCCGAAGCACTCTTCCAAATCAAACACCCTTTTCTCCTCTGAACTCACCGTGGCAGCACAGAAGCAGGACGCCAACGAACTTTGCAAGCCCCATTTCCAAGTGCCATAAGAGGCCCAAGCAGAAGATTCAAACCCACGTCCTTTGGGAAAGGCTCCCCCGGGGGCCACCAAAGGCGGCCACCATGTGAAGTGGACCGTCCGCCGTTTGAGACCGGGACCGATTCAGAAGGCCGTCAAAACGAAGCCTTGCTCTGGGAGAGACTTCCAACTTCCAAACGCCGATCTAGGCGTCGCAGCACATCCTTAGCCCCTGAATCATCACTGGCCGGCCCTGGACAAGGTGTGCGAACTCCCAGGTGTGCAGTGAACTTTGGAACTGTCTTATCACTTAGTTCCTGGTTATTTTCTCCCTCCCCGGGTTCGTCCCTCTTACGTCGCCTAAATGCGGTTGTGCTGCACTCCGTCTGTTCACTTTTCTTGTCTTTCAGGTTGTGGCTGATAATCGAGAAAGGAGCAAATATGATCCAGTTTAGTACTGGCACAGCTCCTATAAATGATTTTTTTTTTAAAGGGCACTGAAGGTGCACAAAGGCTCGCATAGAGACACACCCTGTTTCAGGAACAAAGGAAACACTCAGCTGGGGAAGTCACAACATAAGTATGCTACTCTGTTGTAATCTTTAACCACATGACCAAATGCTTCATAATAATAATAATAGGCAGGGACAACAAACAGTTAAAAATGTGATAATTGCATCTCGTTGTTATATGTTATTATCTGAATTATAGGCTCAGATGATGTCTGATCTGGATCATTTGTCCACCCAATTGTGCTGCATATCTTGTGTTGCTGGTGGTGGTTTTATTGCACCAACACTGCAAAAAATGCCCCACAAGAAATTAGAAATAACGTATGGAATTTATGAGATAAATGCAAACAAACAAGCTAAATGATCTGACAATAGATCAAGACCATGATCTTGAGAAGAATGTCTTGAAATAAGTCAAATAATCCAACATCCACAATTCTTAGGAAGATCATTTATCCCTTATTAAGAACTATTAGATATATTGACTTGATACAAGATAATATTTAGTCTTGCTTAGATTTCATTTTTTGCAGTGTACAGTATGTGCTGGTGGAAAAGTACAGAGAGTTAGCATGCAGTTCCAGGTTTAAAAGTCTTGCATACAGGTCTGCCATGTCACATCCCTTGGCTCAGTACAACATGTACATGCCCAGTCTATGGTAACCCCACCACTTAGGGTTACGCTACAACCCTGATGTGCTCCTCGTTAAGCATTTATCACAAACTGTAAATACCCTTAGCCTCGGAGTGCTTTTTTGATACTCCACAGCGCAACAATGAGCAGAAGCGGGGCAAAGTGACCTTCGAACTCCGCACACAGACATCGCTTTTGAAATTTCAAGGTTTCCATTTTGGCAACAGAACAGAAATCAATTTGAGTCAGCCCACATTCCTTCCCCACCGCTTTTTAGCCATGCAAAATGGCTGGGAGTGATGCACAATTAGATAAGTCATATTTTGTGGTGGGAGCTAGGGTAGGAGGCAGTGTACTCATGAATAATGGAGGACCTTGGCGGGCTTGTGCCCTTAAGAACATGACACAGAGCAAGAGATGAATATGATTTTTGTTTGCTTTTTTTTTCTTTCTTTCTTTCCTTTCCCGACTCCATCACCTCTCTACATTCCTCCAGGTCAAAAGAGATGTTCCTCTGACATCTCAGCGGTTTGAAAAAAATCTAGTCCAGAATGTTCCTTTCCTTCAGTCAAGAAACTCTTCGTAGATGATAAATATAGACAGAGTCCCTAGTGTGTGTCCCCTCACACACGTTAATGGGACAACATGCAATATGCGCCAGACGGAAATAAAACAAGCGATGCAGCAAAAGCTTTTTTTTCTTCTTTTTTCTGGAGGTTTTCATTTGAAGCCCCCGTTTTCTTTTTCAACACTCTCCAAGAAAGTTTTCCCCCAAAAAGCTGCTTCTGCTTTTTTCCCCAGGTGGAGCTGGTCCTGTGCACCTGAAGTTCTCCTTTGTTTCCCTGACAGAGCTAACAACATAAGCCAGAGAAATATAGGGGGGGGGGGGGGGCAACGATGGGCCTGGTTCCTTGCATCGTTGATCCATCTCGTCTCAATGGCAGTCCTTCTCATTATTAAACCGTGTGACAAAATAAACAGCTTGATGTGCCTCCCTCATCCCTTGCTAACGTTTAATCCCTTTTGACAGGCAAATGAGAAAAAACCAAAGGTAGACAATAATGATAATGAAAACATTTTGCTGTACAATACACAGGACAGTTCACAAGCTGCAGAGGTGGTTCGACTGCATTCATTCAGCATTCAAATGAGTAAGCACAGAAACGAGAGCTATTTGGTGTCAAATGAATTGCTGTAATGAGTCACAACGGGAGTTGTACCAGTACAGACGAGCTCTGCCACAACGTCCATAATTTGAATGGAAAAAGGAGGGGTGAAACCGTATTAACTTTCATTATTTTGGACACAAAAATCAACCCTTCACAAACTGGACTGAATGCCTTTTGATAAAGCTCCTTTTTTTTTTAAACGAGACATCTAAAGTCTCTCAATTTCCTTGCCCTGTGTCATTTAAATCGTTTGATCCTTTTTGTTGTCACACGTCAGGCCTATGTTAATAATTAGTCTAATATGTGATACACAATTTCATTTGTGACTTTCAGAGCCAGGACACTTTATATTGGCCACACCAGCATGTGGCTAGTGCTTCAGTCCAGTGGCTGATTTTAATTAGACTGTTGTTTGACTACTGTCCCTCGGCCAATGTCATCAGAATGGACAGCTGGTCGCAAACTGATAGAGGCCCTGGCCCACTTACAAACCACTGTGTTCAATCACAAAAGATAAAGCAGCACTCACTACAACCTGGCAACTATACAACCTGGCAACGAGGGGAACAAAAAGAGCTCCCGAAAACACCAACTGGTGCCGAGAAAGCAGCAGACTGGAGACGCGCCTCTGTCCAGCCTTTCTCTCTGCAGGTGTTTCAGCTCTTCTGACCTGAGACAAGAAAAAGAGAAAAAGGTGAGGAGTATTTCTGGGGACAAACTGTTACGATGAGTTTGTCGTTTGTTGAATATTGGCACGACGCATTGCAAATCCCTTGCCTCTTTTTCGGGGGTCTTGTAACAGAAAGATTGATCACCTTATAAAGGTTTTGGGAACAGTTTATGTGAGCTGTATGGAACATCTGTGTACCTTGGGAAAAGGCCACTGTAAGTGAGAAAAGCCTAAAGGAGTTTATACTGCCTCTGAGGGTGTCTGAAAATGGACGGTTTGTTGCCACATATTCTATCACTTTTCTGACCACTTCACACAGTCACTGGACTCCCTTTGAAGCTCAAAGTCCATTAGGTCGACGACAAGTGACCCGGCTGGCGTGTAATTCAAGAAATCCATTCCTCCCTGTGATCTCGGCCTGTTTCCAATCCCGGCCCGGCTCAAACTACGCACTTGAGTGGATTCCACAGGTCCGGGGAGAGTGTATTCCTTTTCCCTTCTTGTCGCTGCATCAATCAATTCTTAGGCAAGGCAACCCCGGAGAGAGAGGCTGCCCTTTGAAGTGTGACACGGAGCGAGATGAATCCAGTGCATTAGGCTCCCGCACTTAGAGAACATCATCACGGGATTTTCCCGGCCGCGTCCCGCCACACCAGATCCAACCCGTCTCTGCGTCTTCCACCTCGCAGGTCTGTTGAGTGTTGAACGTGTCGGAGCAAGGCCTTTTCACTCCAGCCATGAGGACGTAGGTCTGACTGGATGAATACAGAACATGTTCTGCTCTCACATGGCTTTCGATGCACCATGTACAGGGCTTTGACCAGTAGCAAACAAATACAAATGACCATGCACGTTTACGGAGTTTCCGAAGGCGAGTATTTGATACCGCGCGAGACCGTGCGATTGCCTTTGTGCCTGGAGATCTCTCTGTCTCTCTGTTACCCCAGACTGGAAGCCAATCTCTGAATGAATAAATAAGGGTCCGACAGTGTCCCTGCATGGTCTTTCTATGCTTCAGTGTCTGCCCAGCGGCTCCACCGAAACAGACACAGGGAAGACGGCGGAGACACAGTCCAGGCGCGACCCTGGACTCCCCAGAATCAAAGCCGGGTTGGAAAGCTCAGCGCTGGCTGGGGAGAGGGCTTTGTGGTGGGAGAAGGAGCTAATTATTGGTTGCCGACCGCGCGGTCGATAGCCCTGGCCTTCCTGGCGGGGCTGCGTCTCTTGGAAAATGGGCCCGGGCTCTGTTCCTGATGGGGGAAGGAGCAGAGGTGGGATCCCCGCTGTGGCTGCCTGCCTCGCTGGGAAAGGTCTCGTCGGTGTTCGGAAACCTGGGTCGGTGCACCCCCTGCTGCCGGCTCTCTCCTATCTCTCCCATCGAGCCTCTCCGGGCGTGAGCCTCCACTCCAAACTAATGACAGCCCGCAGGTGCCTGAGCAACTCACTGACAGGCCCCCGAGACGGGGAGAGAGAGCTGCAGAGGGCTGCATTCCGGTGGCCATGACGGACAGGTGGACAGCGTGCACACAGACCAAAGGGGAAAACAAGCAGCCAGCCAGTCAGAGGGAGGGAGGCAGACCTGGGGGCTGACGGACGAGCGTAGTAGGCAGACAGGTAAAATAGCAGACAGACAGATAGATACGCGCGTAGACAGACAAGGCATGCAAGCAGATTATTCCTTAAAGCTGTGTCAGGGTCAACATGACTGGGGAAACGGTACTGTCGGGCAGCATGGAGGTCAGGACAGTACTGTCAAGAACCCTTCAGGAGGGAGAAACGCTTAAGGTCTTTCCTGTGCGCCTCTCCCATGGTGTGGACATGACTTTGGACCCGGACCTTGGACAAACTCCCGTTCCGTGGCGCGTGGGAACATGCACAGGCTCACCAGCGCTTTGTTAGTCACAGAGAGACACGGGGGGAAAAGGTTAGCACAAGGAGACAGTGTTACCATGCGAAAAGAGAAGGATTCGCCATCCCTCGCCATTTACTCACCAGAAGCCACATAATAGCCTTATCAAAAGAAATGGCCTTTTCCGACTCGAATGAAAAACGGTTTTAATGAGAACTTAATGCACTTCATGCCTCGAGGGCAATGCCATTTGAGTCACTCATTAATAATACTGCAATACGGAGCTAATTAACGTACAACCTAATGTCACGGCATTATCCAAATTCAATCAATTAATACCTTATCATACTCATTTTCAGGGGAGGTCGAGACAAGTAAGATGTCAGATGTCAATGTCAATTTTGCTTAATGGGGAGCGTCGGTTCTAAAAGGCGTTGTGACAACATGAATGTTTTATCGCTTCGGCACAACGTGAGTGCCCGACTTCTTTCAATTCCGTTCCTTGCCTGCTGTAGTTTTACCCGAGTACTTAGCCTGAATTATTTCATCCGTTCAATAATGCAGCACCACCACGCACACTTACCCCTGATCCCAGCATCAATATGAATAGGGGCCTGACAAACTACGCCAGCGTCACAATCAATGTTTCATCCCGCCAAAAGCAACGGCCGCCGCAGCACAAACAGCTCCGGCGCTAAGATCCGGGCTCCATATCGCAAAGCCAGACTAATGGCTCCCCTTTCCATAATGGCAGCAGAAGGAGCCTAGAGTTGTAACGAGATGGGGGAAAAAAACAGGCGTATCTCACTGGAGGTGAGGAAAATCATTGCCGGGTCATGGAACACAGGGACGGCCACATTAATCCGGCACCGCTTTAAAAGTCGCAGCCTGTGGTGCTCAGCAGCTTTGACGTTCGCGTGAAGGCTCAGAAAGACGCTTTCAAAAAAGACGAGGTCGACTACCACTAGACAAACACTCCGCAGTTTGCGATACGGACCCGGGAGAGTGCCGAGTGTGTTGACACAGCAGGCCGCTGTGTCCCTGTGTCACACCAAGTTGACAAACCTTATCCATCACTTGCCCCAGGGAGGCCGCCATGTTGGGCTTTTTATGCCAGGATGTAAGACAGCCCCCAAAAATCCATCAATGCAGCTTAATACATAAATTAGCAGAACGTGCGCACCCCCCCACCCCACCCCACACACACAAACACACACACACACGTCCCACGGCCACGATCAAAACACGTGGACTGGAAATGATAGACAGGCCCCGGGGCCACTGAAGCCAAGCCGACAGTCTATAGATCAGCGCTTGGTTTGGGGAATTGGACTGCGAGGAATAATGCGATTGGAGGTGTCCTCCACGCTACGAGTCCATTCGTCTTTGTTACTCGATTCCCGGGTAGACGACTCGGGATCCAAATGGCCGGCTCCCCCCCCCCCCCTCTCTCCCTTCTCGCGACTCAACGGTGTCAGTGGCCACGCGGGGGGCCATTTGTCTGCATTAGGGCGCACACTTCTGTTTGCTTACAGTGGCCTATTGCTCACAGTGTCAGGCTTGTGCCGTAACAGCGAACATGGGACTGTTTTATTGTCGTATAAAACATAGGCCATTTAATCGGGTCTCTTATGATTCCAGCCCGGGCGGCATGGAGAGACCTTTGGCAGCCGTGAGATTTGTTTTGCCTGGGGTTTAAACGCATTGCATCCAATCGCTTGAAAAACAAAGGCCTGGACAGGAGACATGCATCAGACATGCACAGCTAATGACGTAAAGTATCCTACCGTATAGCAAACACTGAGGAAAAGGGAAACAGACACAACAATTTATTTACACAAAGGTTTAAACAACGTTAAAATGGCTGCCAGAACATATTGTAAGGGCAAAATTTGGTCATCCTAACAGTTCAAGTCGGAGCTGTTGTTCAGATGTGGGGGAAGGGTCAGAGTGAAGGACAGAGCACCAATGAGATAACATGTGCCTGTCTGAGATGCTGAAGGCTTGTGTTGTCTGTTCTTAGCCAACACGATACCAGTTGGCATACGTGTCCTTTTCAATACTGGGAGGTAACAGATGTTCCCCTTGACCAATGGAATGATTTACTTAGTTTAGAACAATATACTTGTTTCAACCTTGTCAACAAATCAGAACTTACTATGTTGTTAGAGTGTACACTGTAGTAATTTCGCTGTTTACAGACATTGCTCTCTGTGCTCATTAATAAAATCACACTTTTATCATTTATAATTGTCTCAACTCATTGATTATTTTCTGTGAAGAAGTGTAAATATCCATGACAATATGAAGTTCATTAGACACAATAAGCTTACTGTTACAATGGCCAACGCCCCTACAGAGGTTTACCACTGAAAACATACATGATCACAAGAGCCGTTGTTAGGATCTAAAAACATTGGGGGCATAGCCCAGCCCAACAATCTTCAGATTTTTGTGATTTAGCTAGCTAGCTAGCACCATATGCCAACAATGAGAAGCCTTGTAACTCTCTCTCTCTCTCTCACTCACACACACACACACACACACACGAAATGCATGCGTGCCAAGTAGTGTGAAGTATGCTGCTTGAATGACAGACAGAGGACCCCAAAACATTTTTGATCAACGATAGCATATTATTTTCGTGGGGTTTAATGCATGATATCAACGGCAGATGAATGGATCCGGGGCTCTTTTATTATGAATATATTTCGGAGTTTTGACAAAAATATTAATAAAGCATTCGAGGCTGTAACCTTGGACGTCTGGGCCTAAGAACATCCCTGGTTATCACGTAAGCAAAAAGAAAAATGCTAAACCAACCATGACCAACTGTGTAGTCTTATTACAAGCATTGGGAAATAATGTTTGAAACCATCCGGATTACTACTTCCTAAAAGATGTAAGAAATCCAATGGAATGTGTTTTCTGTTTACATTTATAATTTCTCATCAGTACCTCATTACATTGCCTGAGTGATGGAGCCCCCCCCCCCCCCCCCAACCCCTTTGATCAGCGGTTGGAGGACACACTGAGCGGTGCATGTGAAAATCCGGATCTCATGTTGACTATGACATGATTTGCTTTAATCCAGGGTAGGCCTGCTGAGCTGTTGTGCACTTTCAGTAACTTGTTAGAGGACCAAACCTTGTCCTCAAAGTTACGTGTGCCTAATTAAACCGCCATCAAGTCAGCCATCCAGCGCGGGGATTACTTTGCCACGTCACGGCCTCTCGTGTGCGGCCGCATTCATTTTTTAAGAGAGCTGCTTAGCCATTCCAGACATGGGAGGATTTAAACCACAGCACTGAACGCCACCCTTCAGACCCAGTCAACTCTGAAACGAAATTAAATGAAAAAAAGAAGAACATGCGGAATGGAACAAAAGGTCCCTGTTGGCTGCCAAGAGTGGATGCTAAAACCAAGTGAACCTTTTTTTAAAAGCAAAGCAACTCCCCCTTTTCTCACTATATGAGAGCATAGAGGGGAGTGCTATGCTGGCGAATAGACTACATTTGCACAGCAAACGCAGAAGACAAACATTGAAAAGATAGGGCGAGAAGAATAGAGGGAATGAACGAGAGAGAGAGAGAGGGGGGGGGGGGGGGGGGGGCAGTGAGGTCACAGAGTGTCCTTTGCAAAGCCTCTCCAAACTGTGTCTTGAAAGCGGTAGTGGAGTAATGCAATGTTAACCAAGAGGGAAGGGAAACCTCCCTCTGGTGGAGTCATGCCCAGCAGAGTGCATCAAAGCTGGACCACAGGGGCCCACGGCTGCACCCCCAGCAGCATCAAAACACTGGATTGTCACCAAACCAAAAGAAGCTAGTAAGACGACGCAAACAGGGCTAACACAGTCTGCAAACTTTTATGCTATGACCTGTTTTCTAGAAATGGGGCAGTCTCATGAATTTAGTCTTAGTTTTCTCCCGTAGTTCATCTGGAAAATGATATACTTTATATATATACACACACTAATAACACTTTGATTTTTTAAAGCATTCTTACTTTACACACCTGCCTAAAACCTTTGCACGGTACTGTATATATATACAGTATACATTTATATGTCGTTCCATAAAATAGATTTGACTCTCAAATCCTGGCAGGTCAGTTGACAGGTTGGTTTTCATTTACAATGACAGCCAGTGGAAAACATTTGTTGTAAAGAGGCACACTTACAAAGGTCTCTTGTTCAAGGACAAATTGCTATGAAGGGCAGAGTAATGCCATGCAGGGCCAGTTCTTGTCAGCAACAAATAAGCAATTATTCAGTTGCCTGTTTACCTTCTAACCAAATTCACCTTGCCTGTCAGGTAACTTGGACCCACCGCTTCCCCCATGAAATTCTTTGAATATGTTTGATATCGGAGTATCTATGAATCACCATTCCCATGATGAAAAAGAACATTACTCCCACAAGAACATTTCATTTTTTGTTATTCTATGAGTCATATTGATCATTAACATACAGGAGAGCTGCCAAGCTGCTACATGGTACAGGAGATGTCCTGCTGCATAGCTCCACGATGTACACGACCCTCAAAGCTACAAAAGCCACCACTTTAGTGGGATAGTGGGAAAGTCGGGTATAGTTCACTTTGGGATGGACAGGAAGTGGATAAGAAGAGACAAAGGCCGAGAAAGAGAGTGAGGATAAGAGAGAGAGAGAGACAGAACAGGCTATCCTTGACCTCTATGGAAGATGTTAATGTCTTGCCCACAGGAACCTTAGATTCTTCCTAAAGATTGATTTGCTTCTTTTCTCAGATGTCTTATCCTCAAATCTCCCAGCCAGTTTACAAACTTGAATTCTCATGGGGGGCAGGCTAAGACCTTTCAACCTGGCAGGGTACTTAATTTTTCATGACCTGAAAGGGATGGTCAGACTGCAATGAGAAGTAGAACAGCTGAGAATAGGAGTCCATTCTGCTCCAAAGCCCTGGCCATGAGGCGTAGCATTTTAAAGGTGCCAGTGTTGGAATGAGGCAAGAATAATTCATTTGTTAAAATAATCTAGCACTCTCACTGAAATACTGTATAATATCTATTCTAGTCACATACATTTTTCACTAACTACTTTTTACTTAATTTTTTTCTTCCCATTCATGGAATGGAATACACATATTTACGTTCATTTGACCCCTGCAGGATTGCACTGGAGGTGGGCCTTAGAAAAATCACATGGTTGTTTATACTTCCTGATATACGTTTCAGGATAGTGGTCCACAAGCGCCATTTTGAAACTAATGCCTTTATAACCGGCTGTGATCCTTATGTAAATTATTTTCTAGTGAAGCCATTTTTAA
The DNA here is from genome assembly GCA_017639675.1 of Aplochiton taeniatus. Taxonomy (NCBI): domain Eukaryota; kingdom Metazoa; phylum Chordata; class Actinopteri; order Galaxiiformes; family Galaxiidae; genus Aplochiton; species Aplochiton taeniatus. The sequence continues at coordinate 14,642,255 of CM030178.1, read as the reverse complement.
TGATCAGTCCTCTCGAGTGCTTGTTAACGTAATGCGGGATAATCCAATTCCTATCGCTCACACAGAGGAAATGAGGAGTGGGCAAGATGGTTAAAATTGTCTAATCAATTTAATCCTCCCTTTGTTTGTTTTGCTGGCTCGGGTTTCTGTGCCTCGGAGGCGACGCGGCCAATGGTCTGGCATAAATAAACGTCTCTCGATACTTTCAAAGTCCCCTGCTCTGTTTGTCCCCATGGCTGTCGGCATGGACCTGATCCCGCTCAGGCTCCTGGCTGACACGTGGTCCTGACAGTCGGTTTAAGATTGGATCAATGAGCGCTGGGCTACGGGGACCTGAGGACGAAAAGGCCCCCCCTGTAGAAGGCAGGGGGCGACTGGGTCGATGGACAAAACATGGCGCAGGCCCAGAGAAACGACAACAGGAGATTCCTACGAAGAGACCTTAAGGGAAGGCCATGTTCAGGCGGGCGGACACGGCTACAAGTGAGGGCATTATCCAACCGATCCACGGGTGCCCTGGTTTTAAAGTTAGAGAATGGCAAAGGCATCTTTCCCTGCAATAAGCTGCTCAATCCTGAATGATTCTGCTCCAAGGTCATTGTCGTCAATTAAGTTACAGTACTTTATAAACTGTATTAAAAGTTTTGGCTCTGGGTTGAAGTTTCAGTGCCATTAAACTGACTGCTGGCTTCAAATGAGCGCTAACAGACTTGGCCCATCTTCCTGTTTAATTGGCAAATGAACACACAGAGATAAAAACCATAAGACATACTATTTGATGACTTTGAGACACTATCATTTATGTCTCCAAGCAAGATTCTTTAACACATTCTTTATGGCATGCAGATATGGCATGTCTGTGGTCTTGTGCCTAACAGACATGCTTAAATGCTCCAACATCCCACGTACCCCCTACTCTGTTGCTGATCCCTTCAAACCTTTTTCAAAATGGGTGTTTACGCCTCCATATTTTGTATTATCATTCATGCAGCTATTCCATGCAAGGCCTCCATTGACATATCCATGAATGTTGACTCAGAAGCACAAGTTTAACCAAACAAGCACACTTGTCCCCACTTCTGAATGTCAGATATTTTCATGGCACTGCGTTGTCTTGTGGATGTCACACTTCTTGAAACGAGGTTGTGTATTGCATCTCATGCGAGCCGAGCTGAACGTCTCTGGCAGAGCTATCGTTTTGAGAGCTTGGAGGATAAAAGGTGTGATGGATCGACTGTAAGAGTTTGGGTTCTGTATGGCTCTTGCATATGGCTCTTGTCTATTTGTTTTCAGGCTCCTCTCAATACGAAGGTCTGGTGATTCTAGACACGGTTGAATAAAAAGCGATGGCTTAAATAATTCATATATCAGTTGCCACGGCGTCAAGAGTATCTAATCTCTAATCTCTGTGATTGGGCGCGAAGAATATTACACTCTTAACCTTGCCAAACTGACAAGTCCTCATCAGTTCAATTCCAGTTCCCTACTATCTCACTACTCTCAGGAAATGCCTTGTTGCAACCCTGCGGTCAAAATGTATTTTAAAATCTTGGCGCGAAAAAGCGCGATGGTACAGACCTTCGCCATTTATTGGCTGAGAATTTACACGGACGTGACTCCGCCGGAGCTCCGTCTAGTTCACCACGGAAGATAGTGAGAGTCCAGAAGCGAGGTGACAGGTTGAGAGCTGCACACAGCCGCCTCTTTGAAAGCAAGAGACAGCAGCTGCTAGAGTGATATAAAATGGTTGGGAGTAAGACAGACGGGGCTGGGAGATAGTGTGCAAAGAGGGAGGGAGGTGGCTGGGCCTAATTAAAATCAAACGACCAAGTGTTAGGCTGTCTGATATGACCTTTGGCGAATTGATTTTCGTGAACGTACCCTTTTCCTGAAGAAATGAAGGTAATGGTGACATTTGGGTTACAACGTACGTATTTGTGGAGTGCACGTGGACACGCACTCAAACACAAAACACACTTACTGTAAGTGTAATGATTGCGTTGTCAAGGCGCAGGTGAATCAGCGGTTTGAATTTAAAACATCTCCAGGCACACACCAAAACAACCCGACGAAAAAAACCATAAACAGAAACGCCAGCCGTAAACGTCACAAAAGAACCCAAGACACGGTGAACTCCGAGCAATACCACCTGCTGCACAGCCGCCTGGACTGTGCCTACAAACCCCAACCAATTAACCCAGTTGTCCGAAATTAATAATCAGGTTATGCTGATATTTGGAGAGGAAGCGTGGGGGTGTGACAACAAGAACAGCTTGCCACGATGGACACACACAACCACACCCAGCAGGTACACACATTCCAAAAGTGTTGGCACTGTCTCTTACGTTTCCCAATTCAAGGTTGAGGTTAAGCATGATTCACTGCATGTTTCGTGTTGTTCTATAAACAGTGGGCTTTGGTGCCACAGGGGTTTTAATGGACTGATTACATTCACAATGAAATGATTAGCGCTGATAAATTGTGCTTTCTCCGAAGAATTGTGTTCGTGGCGAGTTCCCGTCCGTTCCATTTGTCTGAACACATCTCTGTTGTGTCCTCCTGCTGAGCCAGAGGAATGAGAGGCAGGCAGCGGAGAGACAGGCAGCCCTCGACAGGGAACAGCGGGGAGCCCTGGGGGAAATGCAAATAGGCCTGACACCGGAAAAGAAATGGCTGCCAGCCAGCCTGAGACCCCACAAGTCCTACATATATGATAGGCAATCCCGAACACCAGTCGTTTCGTCTAAATAAACCATCGCAGCACTCAACTCGAGACAGCCACGGCTTTAGGCTGGCATTGTGTGAGCGAAGAGAATGATACATGCAGGGGGGGGGGGGGGGGGGGGGGGGGGTCAGGGACTATGTGATTCTGGAAGAAAAGCTGAGCTATCTAGTGCGCGCTCTCTGTAGCGCCTTTCCCCCGAAGTCAATAAGTCCCGTGAGGCTTTTCTGGACGGTTCGGCTCCAGCCCTTAACGACGCCGTGACACCAGGACAGGAGCCAAAAGAGTATGCAGTGCCGGCCGTAGCTCGTAGCCACCGATGTGTTCCTGAGACCATTTGCTGTCCGTGATATCTCCCCTTACCCCCACCCACAACCCCCTTCTTAAAAGAAAAGTGACGACTCACACCGTGTCAACGTGACAGGTTGGTCCACCAACTTTTAAACCATGGATTTTTTTTTTTTGTGTGTGCCAGGGTTCAGCAGAGCGGACCAGACTTGCTAATGCGCCCCCCCCGCCCCCCCCCCCCCCCCCCCCCCCCCCCCGGTCAACGGGGCCGCGCGCTCCTGTCTCTCCAATACATTAAATGGATTTAAGTGGGCTTTTCAGAGGAGCTCATTTCCCAGCTCTGCTTTACGACTCCGCCAGGACAAAGCTCCGGTCGCCGGCAAAAAAACAGAATGTGAAACAAATAACGACTCCTTAACGAGACCCAATTACCCCCGGAGGACTTCCTCCGCGCGTCCCGTATCCCGCCGCGGGGCCCGCCGTGCCCTCTGCCGCCGGGTCGGGGGCGAGGCCGCCTCGTACCACGCGGGCGCACAGCCACGCTGCTGCTGCGGAGGCTGCCATGCGGACGTCACGCGGCGGGAAACGGCCTTTTCTGAACCATGTGGCCGTTCCGCCTGGAGCCCCTGCCGGGTCACACCCCGGCAGACACAATCTCACCGTGGTAACCCCTTCCAACCGTAGCGTATCATGTGCTGGTGTCCACACGGGGTATGGTGTGTTTGTCTGACGCCGTAGAGGTACCTCTGGTGCGTTTGGGTGGCCCAACTTTTGCGGCTCACCTCTCTCTCCCTCTGCTCGGCCCGCCGCCAGGACTGCTCCTCGACCAGTGCTCGTGCAGAGACGTTCTCCTCAGCCCTCCACACCGGAGCGTCACCTGACAAGCTGCGGATGCATTATTCATCCATGGGGAGGCGGCCTGCATGTCCTATTTAGCATTTGCTTTGCTGACACCTGCTGGTGCATCAATAACAAACACAATTAGATGCCCTTCAAAGATAGCCTGGCATCGAATCAAACCCAATCAAACAAACTTTCTGTGTGTGTGTGTGCGTGCGTGTCCTCTCTCTCTCTCTCTCTCTCTCTCTCTCTCTCTGTTTCTCTCTCTGTTTCTCTCTCTCTCTCTTCCTCACGTAGTCCGTAATTTTCCAATGAAAGATTTCCCCCCACGGTCTGTCGCCCTTTTGCTGTTATCTGATTAGTCGAACCGAGAGACCAACCAGGATTCATTTCGCTGCTGTCTCTCCTAATTCGATTCCGGCCTGTTTCCCAAAACAATGCCCAGAATCGGTTACCACCCCCGTCTGTATCCTATACCATTGTGCCAAGTAACTTTGATTGTTTTTGCTGCATTTTTATGTTTACAAAACTAGTTGATTGTCGGTGTTAACACTATGTTAGTTTCACCCTCTCCTAAATGAAGAGTTAGTGTATGTTTTCCCCTCTGTTCCCTGCCTGCCTCCGTGTTATATTGACAAAACATCATTTTTGAAATCTGAAAAAAGCTATGTTAAAACACAGACAAAGGTTCCAAGAACTCAGAGCTATGACTGAAGACTGCAACAGGACAAGCACTGTGCCATTGTTGTTTTTACATAACAGTCATTTTATTCTTCACTCATGTATTATCTCCAGGCACAAGAAACAAGCGAAAAGCTTTCGTGTTACATAATTCTTTTCAAGCAGTGGCTTTGCCCAATGAATGGTAGGCAAATGGCAAATGTTTTTCTGCTGCAGCTGGCCTGAGTGTACCTCACTCTTTACTGTCTATTTGGTGATCAAATTTGAGATTTGTGGTTTTGTTCCAACAAGGCTGTTGGGGGGGCTTATTCCTGTGCGCATTATTAGCTCAGAAAGAATCCCTACACTCCCCACTGACCCTGCACAGCTCCCATGGCTGGAGATGAATGATCCTGGGCATAGGCCGACCTGATGCCTTTGAAGATGCGATTTGCTCTAAAATGGGATCGACCCGGAAGGTTGGACCTCATGTGGTGTGGTACTCCCAGTACTGGAGGGAGCTGTAAGGGTTGTGGAAGGTCACCCTTGGACTCACCGCTAATCAAGCCCTCTGGATAGCACCGGGGTCTATGTTTGTGTGTGGCACCGGAGAGCAGCATACATCCAGTCGTTCTCTTCTGTCGATTGTTATCTTTAGCCGAGGGCCTACTGGCCGTTTGACAGTCAGACGGCTAAACAGGCTTCTGCAAATCCACACAGCAACCCATCAACGGGCAATTCACACTATAAAGCCAGGGAAGTAAAAAAAAAAAAAGAGCTAATGTGAGATCAATTAAAGTGCCTTTGGCATAGGAGTTTGGCTGTTCCATTAAATTGACTGAAAACGGTGGTAGTTGTTCAAGTCTTCGCCACGGTAGTGTCCTGCTTACTGGTGTGTGTGTGTGTGTGTGTGTTTTTTTTTTACTCCTCCCTGTGGCTCGTTCTGGTTGACACGGTTTCGATTTCCAACTTTGGAGGAGATCGGACTAACGAGCACCAGCCCGGTGCCAAGGGCCCCCCTCCGCGTCACCTTACCACAGTTTACTCAGTGCACACACCTTGAGGTCGTCTGCAGAGCCCAGGCGTGGGAGAGGAAACGTTGCGATGCACTTGATGGTTTAATCAGAGCAAGTTAATTACAGCCTCAGCTGGGAGTACGCTCCCACGGAGCCCATCACCTCAGTCCAGGGCAAAGGAACACAGCCTCGGGGTCGTCTGAAGGGCTCTCTGTGTGAGAGGAGCGAGGAAGAAAAGCCTTGTGACTTTGGGCGGCAGGGAGGAGGGCCTCATGTCAAAACAGCAGGCCGAAAAGAAGCTCCTCATTAGCCATTTACAACCACGGGGCACGACTGTCAAGTTCCCCCCCTTGCACAACGAGGCTAGCACAATTCGAACAGCCAAAACGGCACAAGGCAACAGAGCAGATTAACTCAACCAACAGGGCCTCAGTGTGACAGGAGAAAAAGTAATCAAATTGTGTTTGGGAAAGTTGGCAAAGTTGGAGGTGGCAACGGGTGAGTAGCTAGCAGAAGGGCTTTCATTGACTTGGTGGCAGAGAAAAAGGAGCTGAGCAATTGAGTGAGGAAAAATAAGCTGTTGATTATTTCCCCTAAGCAACACTGTGGCACTGGGCACTTAAAAAAGCATTTGCTCTCGATGTTTGGGCTTTCACTTTCCCCCTGGCCCACAGGAGCAGAAAAAACTTTTTCAAACTGAAAACTTAATTGGGTTAGCTACCCTCTTTTCAATAACCCTCCTACACCATTATAGGCAGGTACCTTATAACCCCTGGTCTGCGTCTAAATAACCTATTATATAAAGACCTAATATTTTTATTTGTAGTTATTTTTCCATTGGACATGGTGGTTACATTTTATAGTATCTTCCTCTCCTGCTGGGTTATTTGGAACTATCAAGCAAATAAACAGTACTCAAACTAAACTCCTCAAATGGTATTGCTTTGTAATATTGTTATAATAGTTTAACCTCTGAGAGACTAGCACTAGTCTCCATGAATTTAACAGATAAACAAATGATATTGTGTCACTTGGATCCTTAGGATGTAAAAATAAACGTTGAGTTGTGGGGGATTATGACACAGGTACAAAAGATTGTCTTTACACTTTTTGGTCTGAGCCACATTCTAGGAGAATGTGAGTAGGCTACAGTAGGATCATTCTACAATTAACAAAAAGGCCTGGAATTATAAAGGATATACATTATATTATTTGCACATATTGTTTGCTGCCCAAAATAAAATATATGAAACTATCACACAGGGACCAGGATAGAACCATGGTGAGTGTCCTAGCTGTGGGCAAACTCTTTGTGAAGGTTTACTTTCAAAGTTACCATGTATAGTCTCAAAATAGTCAAAACCTTTTAAGCCCAGATAGCGGTTTTAAAACTTTGGTCACTCTGGTCCAAATAGGCTAACAAGTATTGGGCTTGGCATTTCCATTTTGTTTAATAAGACGTGTGTCTCGCTGAGAAATTATACATGTCCACTTTCCTGCTTACACGCCCACTAATTGAACAGCTCGCTTAGCACTTTATTCCAGTGCCAAAAGAAATGTCACGATTTGACAGTTCGCAAACATGGAGCGGTGTGCCTCCCTTACAAGTAGCGCGGTGGGGCTTCTTTGCTGTATTGTGTCTACACATGTAACTAAGTGCTCACAGCTCAGGGCCCCTGCTGGGTTCTGAGGGGCTTGGAGAGGAGCATCAGATGGCTTGGAGAGAGCGAATCTAAGGGCCTTGGGAGAGAAAGTGCCTCTTATGTCTTGATCACAGGAGAGAGCATAACCTCCCCTTTTTTCTCCCCTTGGTAGTGACTGGTGAGTGACAGGGCTATGGCAGGACAACACTCGCCTTTTGTTAGGAACTTCTTTTCCAAAACAACCTTTGAGATGTCCTTGTGTGGCATTTCAGTTTCCGACGACCAAAAAAACCTGAAATGTAATCATGGAGATTTTAAATTAAAAGTTAGAAAGTGCCCATGGGGTTAATGAAAAGATTAGCAGCGTGACCCGATAATTACAGATATTAAACTTAGATAGCGCATTACTATTAGCCCGGCTGCTCAGTCATGTCAGCGTATTCAGTCACTTTCGCTTTTCTACATAATTTTTCAAGCAATTATGTATCACCGGAGTGTGGAGATGCATCTTCACCAAAGCTAATGATTCAGCGTCTGTATGCGTTGAGCGGCATCCTGAATCGTTGTTTATCTCCTGTGTGATTAGACAACGTGATGTACACTGTATATATATATATATATATATATATATATATATATATATATATATATATATATGTGTGTGTGTGTGTGTGTGTGTGTGTGTGTGTGTGTGTGTGTGTGTGTGTGTGTGTGTGTGTGTGCGCGCGCGTGCACGCTACTCTGTCATGGCAGGGGGAGGGGGAGTAGTATCATCAGGGAGACGGGGTGTGAGTCGCTCCGTCGACGGGCATCAGCGAAGTGGCTCTGGCCTCATTACATCCCCAGATGGTGCAGGCGCCGGCGCCATGCACAGAGCGGCATTACCGCCCAGCAGGGTGAGCCCAGGACCAAATGGTAGCCGACCCTGGCCCAAGACCAGAACCACCTCTAGCTGGGAGCTCGTCTGCCGCGTGGTTCCTCGTTCTCCTTGTGCTCAAACCTCAATACAATAGTGGCAGCGATTGCCGTGACCGTCACAAAGTGCATCGTTAAGCGAGTTCATCAATGAAAGCCAATAGTGTACACCATGGTAAAACCATGTTCTTAACCTCTAGAAATATATAAAATACTCACATATACACAGCCAGTGAGACAGTGAGCGAATTAGCCAAGAGATTAGGCTTCTAATTAGGCCGCTAACAAAAGGGATTTGAGCCAACAGTGCAGATGGGCCTGGCAATGTCGAAGTAGCATTCAGCCTACCCGCTGTTTTCTTCCTCCCGATTCACCTCCCACTAACAGCACCTCTCACACGGACCATACCATGGTTGTACACCAGCGGATCCCTGATGTCAGTGTCGGAGCATTGCCTTTTGGTGTTCACAAGACATGAGGTAATAAGTCCTCTAACCACGACTCAGAACCACTTTGCTAGCCAGACAAAATGAGAGCTGCAATCTGAAGCCCTTACAACAATATCTTTTCAAGCCCATGCTGGAAGTTCCTCTATACAGAATTGTGTGTTTTTACAGTATGCATGATAGGAACATAATGTTTCCTGGAAAAAAAATGATTTTTAAAAAAATATACAAAATATGCTGTTTGAATACATGCCCAATTTGGGAAGCTCACAATAAAGCAGAGACAATGATATTTGGCACCCTCATCATCCATAGCAATCCGACTAATTGGGAATACTGAAACGTTTTTGATTAAGGGAACGTTGAACGCAGCTGTGTGGCCTGACTTTATGACTTGGCTTAGTCAAAATGTTTCAAGCTTTATTGGCATCAGTGTCTAGACTAACATTTGGTTGATAACTATACAAAGTAAATACGGCAGTGAGTGCGCCTGGATAGGTTGAACATGCATCTGACTCCGTTTGATGGTCTTCCTTCCCGCCATCTTGTCCAGCTGATATAAGGCTAGTCACAATAGTTCTTATGTGCTTATGTGAAAAAGGTGAAAAAAAGGTTAAATGAAAGTGTAAAGAGTGAATAGTAGATCTCCAGCGGAAGGTTCAAGGGATTTACACCACATGCTGGCAAGTGCTTGCAAAGTCTTTGAAGATGTAGCTGAGGGGGCCACTTTCCAGCCAGGACTATAGTCATTGCTGCCAACACCCCTCTCCTCTCTTTCTCTGATGCAGAGAAAACGCTTGAGGCGGTGGATCAAAAACCTTGGCCTTTCTCCTGGGGAACAGGGTTTCATTCTCAGGTGAACACGATGCCCCCTTTTTGCGGAAAGCGTGTATCAAAAGAAGCCGACCTTGTTTATCTTTCATGAAAGAGGGGAATGATTTTGTGAAAAAGGAAAACACCATGTCTCCCAAGAAACTGTTGAAAGAGTTGAGTTTACATTGAAGATTTGCATTTACAGTTTGTGTGGGTAGCATGGAAACAAGCAAAATAAATATAGCTTCTACTCCTTGTATCAACAAATTTTTTGTGTTAGTGTACTTTTGCATTCATATTCTTTGTAGAGAAACTACATTTCTTCACTATGAAGGAAGTGGGTCAATACAATGCCGCTAATATATTGAAACATTTTATGTTTCTGGAAGCACGTTATTAAAATAACTTTTTTTACGTTTTCAAAAGCTGAAGACATGTTTAAGATGGTTTTAAAGTCAAGATACGTTTTACAAACCAAAGTAAATTAGGAAACTACTTAAAGCTCCTTTGTTTTGACTGTTTTACTTGTACTTAACCTATTACAATAGCTTACACCAACCTTTTAATAGTGAAACATGTATTCTGCAGTGTTGATAAAAGGACCGATATCAGGTTCAAAGAATACTTCATCTTGGGTAAGACAGCAAATTGATTTTTTTTTTTGTGTCATTCAGTTTCGCTGTCCATCACCACGTTCTTCATCTGGCTCCCTGTTGGAACGAGCATGGTTTTAATCCAGCAAGCTGTCTCCCATTGAGATGTCACCACTGATTGTGTGTTAAATGCTGAACGACACAGAGCGCTCGGCGATCGGGACTGCACAATAGACGATGACAGCACATCCACTGCTACCCAATCCCTCTCTGGTAGACTGCAGCCTCCGCAGTCCAGTCACACCAAGGAGTTACTTAAGAAGCAACGGAGACTTGACGCCGTTATTAACAAAATGAGATGGATGCGAAAGAGATATGTCGCTGAGGCATCTCCCCTCTTTATTGTAATTCATCGTAACAAAGTTGCTGATGCTCCTGAATCATCGAGTCACAGCAAATTAAAAGTTATAATGGCAAAAAGTAGCAAGGGAAACGAATATGACAGGATAAAAGATCTATGAAGAAGTATGTTTCAAAACCTAAATCAAATATTATAATGAATTGAACAGATGCTTGTTTCACAATGACACCACACTGAGGCACATAATTGTTCCACCTTGTGCAACTATAGCCTATGATAAAATGTTGTTTTGTTGAATCCAAAATGAATACAAATTATAATTACAAATTGCAGCCTACTCAGTGGAATAAGTTAGATGCATTAAATACACTCAGAACCTGATCATATTTCACAGGTATTATCCCAGCTCAAAGTCAAATTAACGCACACACATAGGCGTGGACAAAACATTTGACAAGGGGGGCCAAGAGGGACACAGGCCAAGGGGGCGGGGGGGGGGACCATATGGCTCCCTCGGCCCCCACCTTTGACCTGCCACTGCACACACACAGGCATGCGCGAGCGTTTATATTTAGTAAGGGCAATAACTAATCTCCTATTAAGAAAGGCTGTTGCTGGTATGTGTCCAAGCATCAGTATAGCTATCTCCTGCTATTCAAGTGTCAACATCTGACCGCGATTCCCAATCGAAGGTCCATGACGGGGCTGCAGATAGCGCAAACCAAACAATCATTAACCAACACACTAGGCTGTAGATTAGACATTAGAACACGGTCTCAATCAGATGCTCCCAATCCATCTGTTACGGCAAGCTGCGCTGCTATTTATGCTAGCGAAGTCGTCAGCTGCATTTTAATTAACACTCGCCCGCTCGAACAACAACCGGTGTTCGGCTGGACTCCCGCCTTGACTCCTGACTAAAACAGAGGATGAGCAGCTCTGGTCTGGTCTCTTTATACATCGGAGAACGGGGATGATATGTTGTATATGGAGAACCACGTAACAGAGAGAGAGAGAGAGAGAGAGAGAGAGAGAGAAGATAAGCAATAGAGCATGATAGAAAATGTGTGGGAGTAGGGATGAACGGACCTTTGATTCAAGCTGAGAGAGAGCAGAAATAAATCTGTATTGGAAACAGGAAGAGACGGATGTTAAACTGAACGGATAAAACAAACCTGTGAGAGAAAAGTCTGTAAGCGTAGATGTGAGCAGGAAAAAAGTGAGAGTAGGCCTAATTGAAGATGATGGAGGGAGAGAGTGCAACGAGATTAAACAACAATAGCTTGTTTTGACTATAGTCTGAAGCATCTCTCCGCCTTGTGATATAGCGGTGATGTCATCCAGCTTTCTTTTTGGTGAGCCCAGCACTTACTCAGAACAGTCAGGGTCCGTGGGAATCTGCCGGTGATTAACGATCTGTTGAGGCCCGGAGCGTGTGGTTGAGGTAGCAAGTAAGCAAGCCACACCAACATTCACTTCCATCATAAGAGAACCCCAAAGGTTTTTAGTTGTTGTTTTTTCCACTGGCGGGCAATATGATTATCTGTTTTTCCAACAACCAAAACATCCAACTGTAAAAGAAGAACGATTTGTGGTTTGGGTTGTATTAAGTGTGATATTTGAAACCTTATACATATTCATATTGGCACATATCACAAGGGATATTAGTTTCCTAAATATGTTGGTGCCAGTGGCGGGTGAAAGGGGGATTAGAATCTAACTCATATGAGAGTCAGGAGTTCAGAATGAGTTAATTGAGCATGGGGGCACGTTACATACTGGGTGGGGGGCAATCAGATTTCAGAGGGGGCCCCCCTTGGACTCGCCAGTTCATAGTGCAATATACTGTAGCCATCATGCAATGATTTATTGTGAATTAAAGGATGCCACTTAAAATCCCAGAAGATAATAACCAGCTACACAAGTGTGCATAATCAATGGTAGTTTACCTGATAATGCCAGTAAAGTTATTTATACAATTGGCTGCAGGACATCTCCAAGGTTGCGCCACTGGCCCAGTAACTAAGTGCCTCCACTCCACCCACTTTGCCTTATTTTTCACCTGTGTTCAGTAGGCTAAGCAAAAATAAAAAACTAAGATTTAACTTTAAGTACATGGACGTGTGAGAAAAACAGTGGGTGATGGGCCATAAGAAAAATATGTTGTTGCTTGACTATAACTGAGGGTGAAACTTCCGAATACATTTTCGTATTCTGAACCAGCAGTCCGGAATATAATGCATGCACTGTAGGTCCTCCTTTTGTTACCCGCCAAGATCACAAAAACTGATTGAAGTTGAAGTGAACCGTATTTGAGACCGCTGGGTTAAAACAGCGCGAGGAATCACAGATAAAGAAAACGTGTCTGCCGGGAGGACCTCTCTGATCTTCCAGACATGCAGGATTTTGATTCACCACACGTCTGGCCTAACCCTGGCCCATGGGTGCTGTTAGTCAAAAGTGACTGTGCTTATTTGATTATTCTTGTGTGACAGATGGGCCCACTTCAGTAAACAGGAGCCATTATTTATGGAAATGACTTCATGGCCAATTAGATGAGATGCAAGCATCAACTGCAAGTCATCACATTTATCCAATGTGGAATTATATTTTTAATTTCCCATAAAAACATTAACTGAAAGTGCCATTTGGGCACAAAGCATGTTTGGTTAGACAGGGAAAGAACAGAGGTAATTACCTCTCAGTATAAAAATAATGATGTAAGTGTGTACTTTCAAAAGGGCCATCAAACTGGTGAAGAGGTCCACTTAAAACTTTCCCATTTTAATAGAAGCCCTTATTTTCTTGTGCATTGCACTCCTAATTTAGCAGAACAGGGAGTGGAAATTTAAAAGAGGTTATATTTCAACGGAACCACTACTAAAAGTCTGAACATTCAAGGCAACAATAAAAGTTGGAACATAAGGGAAAAGTGGTAAGCTAATACAGGTATATTACTTAATTACTCAGAGGAATATAATTTGCAACAAAGTTCAACTTTGCTCTTACCATAAATTATATTAGTTAAATTATAGTGCATAGTCATGTAGTCGTTACTAACTTTGCAATAGATTACTACTGTTTTGCCTTTTGCTAATGATCCAACTCACTGACGGACTATCCAAAGGCCTGCACAGATCTGCTTTGCTAACTATCAATATCGACAGCCAATAACACATGCTGTAATTGGTTCTGGTACGCTTACAGACACTGTATTTAATCCAACACTGCTGGTATTCAATGCAACCGGACACTTCACAAAAGCCAATTACGCAAAGCACACACGGATAGAGGTACAATCCAATTTACAAAATCCTAATGCTTTGTTCCAGACAACTCGGATGTCGGATATTTCCGAGTTGAAAGTACCCAGTTGCGTTCCAGACACACACGTACGTATAGTTTGTCCGACCCCCTACTTCAAAAAGTACAATGGAACGCTACTCAAAGTCGTAGTTCCTACAAGTGAACTCGGGGCAGATCCATCTCCCCCGACGAAGAAGTTGTAACTGGGAAATGTGAAGTTGGGAATATCAGACATCCAAGTTGTCTGGAACGCAGCATCATTCCAAACGTCAAGGAATCATGTTAATGGCCAGATTCCTAATTACATTTTTCAGTCAGTCAGCAGCTGATGGAAGGATATGAAACTTGTTTGTGATAACGCTTTTGTTTGAAAGGCATCTACCAGCCTGTTAATGAAAATGTGTCTAATCTAGCCCATTTTTGAATGAACGGAGGGTTTCAAGCACTTCAAGTGTGGACATTGAGCCAAACTGCCAATCAACACCGAAGGTCTAACAGCTATAATTACTGTCTGCTTTTGCCAAAAGAGATTTCATAGTATTATTCTAATCAAGAGCACTATATTGAAAGTACTGCATGTTATTTCTTACTTCTTGTTTTGCAGGCACTGGTTTCTCAAACTGTCCTCGCCACCCACAACTACCAAGCTGTTTTGTAAAGTGCCCGAAATGTGTGGGAAATTGACATACTGGAATACATTTATTTCATAAACCTACATGCATTAACTGACCTTGCTATCATCATTTGTTTAGATTCCAACTCAAAGGTCAGAGAAAATGAAGGAATATGATATGAAGCAGAAACGCAGCTCTAATGTGTCCTTATTAAACATTTGGTTACTGTGATAACGATAATCTGATTACACTTACATTAAAAAGCAATAATGCTAGCACACTAGTTGTGCATGATGACTTAATTTTGAATTTGACAACAGGGGCTATTACGATAACGGCTTACTAGCTCTAATTAATCATAGAAAACCATTATCATTTAACAAAGCACACTGGTAATCAATCTGGCTTGATCTTATAGCCCTACTGATAATAATAAATTCATCACTTGGCTACAGCGGCAATGGAATCAGCAGAGGAGCATAACCTACCCTGAAAGTTGCCGGCGAAGACTGAATGCTGGGCATACAGTAGCCTTTTGCATAATGCATGTGATTGAGTTCAAAACAGATTTATCCAAGTTAATGGCTCATGCGTCTGAGACTAAGAGATCGAAACGGGAAGAGTTCCGCATGTAGGCCCAGGGCCGGGAGGGCAGGTGTCCATGACTCCCCTCCTGCTTGTCTACTCCCCTTTGTGCCGCGCACAACAAATGGAACTTGTTCCCTGTTTATCCATTTTAAACAAACAGCATGCACCAGACGTACAGTGCCCAAATAGTCACTTTCCCAGGTGTGTGGTACTGGACTGGGAAAGAGTGGACGTCGGACAGCAGAGGGTGTGTGGAAAAGGAAAGCAGACACGATGGTCGTAAATATCTCTTTCATCCGACGGGCAGAGCAGAGGGGGACCAGGGACAGCTTGGACGGTCGGCGGGGTTGGCACAGCAGCCGCCCCCTACACCAGATTGGCCCGATGTGGCCCTGGCACCGCCAACATGGCATCACATATTCTACAGGAATCTGGACCAGAGCCATCGCAATTTACCCAGAGAAGTGTTTAGTGGAATGGGATGACTAAATAGAGTGAGTGAAGTCTAAAAAAAGGGAGCAAGGCCATAAGGTTAATCTTCTAGACGGCACTGTCGTTATGTAATAAATGTAATACTTTCTGGCTTCTGACCTGGGATTAACGATTTAGAGAAAGAGTCAAACATATTGCTTGGGGAAATTTTTGTTTCAATAGGACCACGTCTGTCTTGTGACTCATAGGTTGAAGTAGGAGTCTGTTGGACCAGGCGCTTATAGCAGTTGTAAAATTCTTAACAGAGTTCCTTCACCACGAAATATTGAGCAAAGGAATGCTTGTCCTCTGTTAACTATTCATATAAATCATGTTGAGTATCCCATAGAATACTCCTACTCATCACAACCTCTTCAAATCCGCCACTTAAAAGTGCTGCCTATAGTGTGCATTCTGAAAGATACAAATGCCCTCTCAAAACCAAACTAGATTTAGATGTGCTAAAAAGCATAACAGGCAATTTCTCAAGGCAAAACAAAGACAGATAACTAGAATGCAAACAATATATTTCAAAGTCAATTTACTCATTATCTGCATAATAGTTTCTAACACAGCACGCCACACTATCTCCTCAAATTGTTTCCGTCTGATCTGTTACAATAACTAATTCATAAATATTCATAAATATGTGTCCTGCCAGAGGACACCCAAACTTTATTAAACTGAACAAAAAATAGTCCAAGAAGCAATCAAATAAGCAATGTATACTCTGAGACTGGGAAGTCAAAATGAATAGAGAAAAGATTGCCACACACTCACATTAATCTTGAAAATGCCACACACTGAGAAAATAGGGCTCTTTCTAGTTACCTGCCATCTTCAAAGGACTAAATATCTCCAAAGTGCAGCCAATGGAGAGTCCCAGTCAGGAGAAGTGTAGAACAACATACGCCGTTGACAAGTGAATATTTATAACTTCTATCAGAATTTGCGGGTAAATTGTTCCTCTAATTACTCAAGGACTCTTTACAATCATTTAATTTGCTGAGGGGATGGGCCAATTAACGGTTGAGACAGATTGCTAATCACCTGCACCAAACAAGCAAATCTGCCTTGACTTCAAGACTCAATCATGTTAAAGAAATCGTTATTCAGGGGGGAAAAAAAAAATTTAAAAAAGAGTTTTTCTTATGAGAACTGCTTTCTGTTTTCCCTAAATTAGTTGAGAAACCCAATGCAAATCTGTGAGGGAGAGGTTGCCAAGCAAATGGATTTAGACAAGACATCATGTCGTTTGATTTATGAGAAGAATGGGCTTTTAACTGCCTATTCTGTCAGCCACAGTTACTCCTACTTAAAAGTTGATTTCTACATATACAGACATAAACCTGGCAAATACAGCATATTCTAATGATCTCCAAGAACCTTGTGTGTGCTTTTCACCTGTGTTGACTTTGCTAAGTACAGAGTATGGAGTAGCCTGAAAATCAGCATGCCTGAAAAAAAACACGTGACTTTCGTTCAAAGTTATATATTTTTTTTTACCAGTGGTTCCCTTTTCCCAAGCAAGGACTATGGAATGTGTAATGGGAAATAACACTGAGATGCATACTTACCATTTACCTGGAAAGTTCTGATATTTAATTAAGCTCAAGCTTCACGAAACTCAAGAAACTTCACCTCACCTCAGTGACCTTTGATAGGTAATCAATGTGGACTCAAATGGTTGTGTGTGTATCTTGAAGATCATTCAATCAGCACCCTGAGGTAACCATGTGGTTTTATTGTTATATCTTATACAGTAAGATATCCCTTGAGACAGTGTAAGGTGACCAAGGAAGGGATAGTAACCCTAATTCCTTTGGACCTAATTCCAAAGATGTTATCCTACTGGTTGACCAACAAGAGTTTGACCACTCAGTGCTGCCTATATGAACTGTAAGCTGACCATTGCAAGTTGGGAGTTGCACTAGGTTACTCCCAGGGCACATTTAAATAAACCATTACTTTAACTATGACAGTTTGTGTTCATAGTCCTTCCACCTCATATAGGATCATTTCCACCACAATATGGCGACAAGGACGGGATTGTTGACTGCACTGGGCGACCACTGTGGAAAGGGTTTCGAAGGTACATCCGTGGCAGCCAGGAGCTGGATCAGGGGAGCCCCCTCAGATTTAACTGACCGAGGACCCTGTCTGGGTGTCCGACCTACAGTGGTTGGCCGTGAAGGAATACACAAAGAAAACCAATCAAAATGGGTGAGTTTGAAACCCCGAAAAGGGATTTTGAGTTTAAATAGAGATAGATAAATGGAAACCAACCGCCCGGTTGAACAAGTTTCCCTATTTTTCGAAAATACAAACAAATCAAAAAATTATTCGAACCATTTTGGTTCAAGAGGTTTCCTAATGAAAAAACGCAAAGGAGACTAACCAAAGCACGCATTGTTAAAGGTTTTAAAGGCGGATACTAACCAGTAATTTTGGTTCAAGGTTTTCTAATGAAAAAACGCAAAGGAAACTAACCAAAGCACGCATTGTTAAAGAGGTTTTAAAGGCGGATACTAACCAGTAATTTAGGTTAAAGAGGGTTCCTATTGAAAAAATGCAAAGGAAACTAACCAAAGCACGCATTGTTAAAGAAGTTTTAAAGGCGGATACTAACCAGTAATTTAGGTTAAAGAGGGTTCCTATTGAAAAAAAAACTGATCCACAAATGGTCTCTAACAGTTTTTAAAATAGTGAACTTTCCAAAGCAAAGTGTGGCAGAAAATGGAAGCGGATGAACCCCAATCAACACATTCAGCCCCTTCCTGTTGGAAATGCACAGACGTTTTATCTTACAAATCGGTCCAAATGTTTTCTTTTCCCCTTATTACTCAGTAACCCTGAGAGAAAATAACAATGCTTAACAAGCCATGAAACTAGACCAAAAAAGACCCAGGGAAAGAAGAGAGGCAGAGGCCATTGAGCATAAAGTAAGGTCTTAATTTGGTCCCCGGGATGGGGGGAGGAGTGTCGGAATGATACGGAAGAAACAACTTTGAATTATTCAGCACATCCTTCCGCCTTTTTGGTCATGGGAAGTGACAGAGTGAGGTGGGCAGCCGTGTGTTCCAGCATATCTCCATATCTCTGTTGTTGCCTTGCTCCAGACACACCGCGGCTGTTGTTCCCATGGCGATGAATACATCGCTTGTCCTCCTCTTTGTTGTCGACAGGCAGGCTATCCACTGTGGGGTGGACATATTGATTGCTGTACACACCCCTACGCAGGGAGGTGTGGGAGGAGGGAAGACTGTGGGAGGGAGATAACAGTGACTTGTGACTTCCCAACCCCCCACCCACCTTGTAAAGCGGCAGGTACAGGGCTAGCCAAGTCAGACGCTGCCCTAAACCTGTTACAGAAGGATTAGAGGAGCATGGCTGCGAAAACAGAAAACAAAGGATTACGACTAGTGTGTTTTTCCATCAGTGCAGTGTACATTCACTGCCGTGGGTTTCCTAACAAAACAAGTTCCCTGATATGGAGGGGGCGGGGGGTCCTGATATGACAACCGTGACACAATAAGAGCGTCAATGTTCAATGTAAAAATCTATACGTTCTCAATCTGTTTGAAACACTACGGAGAAACCTCTGTCTAGACATCGGGTTCATTGTTTGTCGTACTTTAGAATTTAATTGTCATTGTGCCTAAATTAACTTTGCAATCAATATAGAGTCCCTATGAGCTGTCTGGCCCAGATTTGATTCTAAACCCAGCAGGTAGAGGCTGAAGTATTTGGAGCAGAATCTCATTCAATTATTTTTATTACCTTGACACCATTGGGGAATATGATGACTAAACCTCCAAAATATGAATTCGTTTCTGTCCCGATGGCTGGCCTGGAACTTTCTCTGCCATTGACGGCCGAACTGCATCGATTAATAGACGGTGAACATTCAAATCTATGAGATTACCCCTCTTTCACCAACCACTACAAATATCTGCTGACCCATCTGTTATGTCATCAGCCTCTGTATAGTCAACAACCCCCTATACTCCCCCCCCCCCATGGTTTTCAAACTTCCTCCTTTAAAGTTTGGCCGATCCTGCAACTGCTTCTACAACACATCGCCACCACACATTCACAGGCTTTAAAGAAAGAGACAGACCTGTGTTTGTTTTAAATGTACAAAGTTGCACAGGTCTTTATCAGTATTTGAAAATATTCAACGATGAAAGATAAGTCAAATCAAACAGTAAGAATAATTAATAACAATCAATATTAACAATAACTATAATTAAAACTTTTTTTTGTAACTTTTACAGAAACACCTGAGGGAAGCAAATGAACAGAAACTCAACTGTAATTATTGATATAAAAAATAAAGGAAAAGAAGATCACAAAAGAAAGCCAAGACAAGCATAAACAGGGATCACTCACATTCCTTCGTATGTACAGCGCATTCTTTCCACAACTGCATTGGAGAGCAGTGATAGATGGACCTACTCCTTGCTCAAGTCTTGGTTTTGAAAGAGCTACAGCTCCCGATGATGGTCTTTAGCTTTGACTTCCGTGTTGACAAGCTAACACTTCACTGTCGCCGAGCTTCAGTGAGTCGTGAGACTGACACAACTCATTTCAAAGGAGAACTCAGAAAGTCTGTGTAGATGAAACAGTTGCGATGTTTAGGAGATGTTAACACCATTAGTATTCAAATAAAGAAAAAAAGACAACATTTTTTTCTTTCTAAATGGTCCCTGGACTTGTCCTGTGACAATGCCATAATCAGTCTTCTTTATTTCCTGCCACCCCGTAACTGTTATAAATCAACTTTGTTTCGTCAGAAACATGACATCAAAATTAGTTTGGAGGTGGATTAGAGTAGAACATTTCACATTTTGTCTGTACATTTAAAATTCATAACCCTCCACGTTAGTCCTCTTACTGTACTTATCAGTCAAGCCCAATCACAAAACATTTGTTATGGGATTTAAGAAAGGGAAGAAAAGTAACACAAAGAAAACTTTGGTCGAAGAGTATTGATATAAAAAGCAATGCCAAGATAAAGATAAATCACGTGGATAGGGAACAAACGGAATCAAAAGCAAAACTCCAGGGTTCTCTCTCTCTCTTTCTTCTTCTCTCTCTCTTCTCTCTCTATCTATCTCTCTCTCTCTCTGACTAGGGCCCCTTCCCCCCCCCCACACCTCTCCATTCATTTGGGTCTGCATGTTTTTTCTGGTTTCCTCACAGAGGAAAAAAGGAATGAAATAAAGGTGCTCTTCTCATGAAAGTCATGTTTGTCTGATTGTCCACAGAAAACGTTGTGCCGGCAGGAGGGCTCGACACAAGGATATACAATCACAGCGTATTACGACAAGATCCTTTACTGGAAAGGAATTCGGGGTCCATGACAGGGCCCATGAAGGACGTTGGGCCTGCATTGTGTTGGTATATGTGTACTGTTAAATGTTTACGCGATGGTGTTTGATCATATATATATATATAGATAGATATATATATCTGTAATTCTGTAGGTGTCCAGGTGTATTTGGGGCTCAGGCCTATTCGGACACTGTCTGTTCCTGTGTCCCTCCCTCCTGTAAGCAGCTCTTGCGGACAACAGGCAGGGGGTGTGCTTCCGTGTTGAAGACCCAGTCCTCCATCGGGAGAAGGTCGTCATCCGAGAAAAGCAGATATAGATACCTGAGTGACAAAGCAGAAACAAAGTTATTATCCAACATAACTGCCTCTCAAATTACATTTCTTTCAACTCCAAATAAACATAACCAAAAATGGAAATGTATGCTTTTCTTTTGCATTGCCACATTATATTTAGTCAAATGTATGACGGTGCTTTATGAGAAAAAGTACAAAAGAGCCATGTTTTGGGCAATACAATAATACTTTCGAAAATGACTGCGCTTGAAAGGGTCTTCATGTTGCAGCTCCGACAAGTTTCACCTGGGATGTCAGGCCTAACAGTGACCACATCGACAAGGTGCAAACGGCAGCACAGTCTAATCCGCCTTCACGATCCTTCCGCTCTCTCACCGGCAACAGGGCACCGCAGACCGAGGTGAACCTAGGACACCTTTAACGGCTTCATCTCCGAATGCGAAGAGGAAGTGGGTGCGCCTGAGTGCGCCGAGCTCCTAAAGCCTGAATAACGTCTGTTAATGAGGGGGCAGTGGAAGATAAAAAGGGTGACGGATTGTCCGTTTGGGGGGGGGGGGGGGGAGACGGAGACGGCTCCATTTACGGGCTGTAAAGTGCCGCATTCGGGACTCACTTGAGCGTCTCGGAGAGAAAGAAGCTCTGCTGCATGTTGTCGTGGCCCACGGGCGTGGCGTAGACGTCGCGGATCCCAGAGAAGCCCGTCTCCACCCGGCAGTGCTGCTCCAGGGCCTGTGGGGAGGTCGGAGAACAACGGCCGTCAAATATACACTTCATGAGGAAAGCGCGCCTATTGCCAAAAGAACAAAGGCCCATCTAATAAAACCTAAGATCATCAAACACCTGCCATAACAACTACAGTCGTCTAGTACGGTCACCCACAAAAGAAGAGATGGACACTTCATGAAGTCCCAATTAACAAGCCTCACCTAGCCAACAGCAATGTCCCTCGCTTTCCTGCTATTGCAACAATAAAGGGACTCCTGGACAGAGACGTCCTCTGCCTCTCGGGCTCGTCTCTCCCCTTCCTTTCCCACTGAGAGTGTCCCTCGCACAATGGACCGCGGCCCGACACCTCCAGTTCACACGGGTTCCACAACAGCGGCCCTGCCACCGAACGCCCCACGGCGCTCCTTACCCAAGGTGCTGAGCTAGCCGCTCCTCGCGTTAGCCCGTTAGTACCCCCGTAACGAAAGGGTTGGCTAATTAACATGCCCGGGATTGCTCGTGTTGGCGCTGCGTGATGAGCAGCCATGCGGGCTGGTTTCACCCTCCGTGAGCCGTAATTAAAGGGCCGTCAACTACACCGGGACGATCTCTCCACTGCTGGGCACGCTGAATTAACGCTGACTCCATCGGGCACCCGTTAGACCAGCTAATGTGCCATGCCCTCGCTGCGGTATTAACAGTGCCCCTGATAAAAAAAAAACGATCTGCCTCTTTCTCTGACTTGTGTGGCAAACGCAGGCTAACATTAGGTGGCACACAGTGTAGTGCACTGAGGTGGGGGGTAATTATTACGTAGGTGAACTCAGGTCCACGCATGCCATCAGCCTAAAATAGCACACTGACTATACAGCTATATGGGACTTTCTTCATCACACGTACTGTATGGTAGCTAATTGTACAACATGGATGCCTCCTTGAAAAAAAAAAACATCTTACAATGGAACATACACCTTCTCAGGACTTGCATTGCTTTTTAGCTTTTTGCAAAGGGACACAGTTGTTTGACTAGCTGCACTTGGGGTTTCTCCTCTGCGAGTGGCCATTTCCACCTGACACCTTTGGCTTAACATTGAGGGGGTCGTTCCGTAAAACCGTGGCGGTTCAGTATCCCCCGTCCGCCCCTGGGCTCACCTCCACAGCCTCCCAGCCCCAGCCGCGGTACTTGGGGTCGTGGGTCAGGCGCCACATGTACATGTAGCTCTCGATGACCTCGGGCCGCAGGATGTAGTAGCGATCGCTCAGCCGGGTGGCCGTGGCCTCCGAGCCGCCGTCGAAGCGGAACGCCTCCGGCCCCAGCTTGGTGGCTGTTGGGAGACAAAGAAGGTGGACACCCGGAGAACAGGTTACGTCTTTTCCGAAAGCACAACACCGGTGGAGTGAAGAGTCAGAAGTTGATTCATGTTTTAGTACAAACACTTCGACGGCCTTTTGTAGACCGAAGTGGCAATGAAACCTACGGTCCAGTCCTATTTTTCTTTGCGTGTTAGTAACTCTAGATTCCATATGAAACATCACGGTACATGGGTGCAGATGAATGACGAGCCGCTTCAAATACAACATACATGTGGAGTTATAATTGAAATTTTCTGGTTGGTTTTTCCTAGATGGCAGATGGCCCTTTTTTGGCTGCTTCTCTTTTTCTAACTGACAATGAACGATCGGTTTTGTAAGAAACAACCGTGACACAAAAGAATATTCAAGGACAGCGAGTTCACTGAGGCAGATGCCTTGTTATCCGAGAGTGTCTCTCTGTGTTGTGTGTGTTTGAAGGAGGGTGATGAACAATTCATTATTACAGTGTGTATGTACTGAAGTGAGCGTCTATATGGTGTGTGTATTTATCTATGTATGGGAGCCTGTGTACATGAGCTTGTGTGTGTGTGTGTGTGTGTGTGTGTGTGTGTGTGCGGGCATGTGTGCGCTGCTAAACAAACAATATGAAATCCACTGGTGGCAGGAAACCGACTGGGCTGTGCCATGTTTGCACACATTCCCATCACCTCGATAAAACAGGATTACAAAGGGGAACACCTGGCCCGGCAGCTAAACCAATGTGTCTGGCCGTCCACATAAACCCCATTACTCAATCGCATTCTCTATCAACCTGTTTAGAGCCATGCAATTTCCCCCCAGGGTATTAATGCATTGGCACGGTAGGCTCGAGCTCATTCCAACCAAATCACCATTGATTCTCTTACAACTGATCAAGCAGTGTCTTTTCCACAGGAACCGGGCCCCCACTGTCTGTGTCTCTCTGGGGCTGCGCTCCCCTGGTAAGGATATTTGTCTGGGGAAGAGATGGAACAACAACCAATCCAGCCTTTGACAATATAAGCCAGTCTGTGCTCACGGAATGTTCCGGCTGTTTTAGATGCAGGCCTTTGGTTTTCTGTCATCGCACGGGGAATCTCCTAAGACGGGAAGAGTCTCGGCCACCGGGTTTCTGTGAAGGAGTCGGACTCAATCCAGCCTTAGAAGACCGGGAAGTACCTTTTTCTTTAACTCACCAACTGATGTTGAAGGCTTTAGTGCACTCAAACATGTTCTCCTATGCTGATAAGCCAAACATGTTCCAGTCCCCAGAGAGGCCATTTGGTTAATTCACCTGTTGCCATGTATTGAGAGTGTACCCACACACTAACACCACCTTTTTCATCTGGGATCTAAATGCATCTGGTCTAAAAAGTGTACCAGACATTGATTTGGGTATATGCCCAGACATTTCGGTGTAAAATTGCCTCAATCAGCACTCAGTAAAAACTGCTGTAAGTGCTGTGCTGTAAAGAGTGTGATGTTATTGCAACTACAAAAACGGCGAACACATGCTGCAGCGTGTCCATGCGGCTTCTACTCTAGACCTGACAAAGACGATGGACACCTGGTAAACTGCCCCTGGCATTCGCTTCTGATTGGACAAAGGTCACCACCATCAGCCCTTCTGATAGGTCGATGCCATTTGAGATGTTTCACGCAGGGGATGTGAAGCTCTTACCAGAAGCGTCGGTTCATACTTGAAAGACTAAGTAGGAGCGGCTTCTACTCTAGACCTGACAAAGACGATGGACACCTGGTAAACTGCCCCTGGCATTCGCTTCTGATTGGACAAAGGTCACCACCATCAGCCCTTCTGATAGGTCGATGCCATTTGAGATGTTTCACGCAGGGGATGTGAAGCTCTTACCAGAAGCGTCGGTTCATACTTGAAAGACTAAGTAGGAGCCACTCAACGCCAACCCCCCCCCCACCCCCACCCCCTCCTCCTCTTCTCCTAAGCCATCTAATCCGCCAGCTGCTAAGACTCTTCTTGTGAAATATGTTTCAGTTCTCGTCACGAGAGATGGCAATACAAGAGAGAGGAACTCAAGAAGCCTTGGATCAAAAGGACGTGAAGTTCATCAAAGGACCTGTTAGCTGCTGAGTCACGCTAGCTGACGGTGGAAAGGGAAGATAAGGGCTAAAAGAAGAAAAAAAAGAAAAAAAGCTTGGAGGACGAATCTTGTGACAAGATTATTATGTTTAAATGCTGTGGCCCAATGCAGAGGGCTGGATCAAACAAGAGCTCTCCCCGAAAACCTTTGGCCTGTTCTCTGTCAGTTTTTTCTTCCCTCTTTTTCCCCTTCTCTTTCTCTCTCTGTTTCCTTGGGGTTCTTTTTCTGCCCGGAAGCGAGTGGGATGCAATCCAGAACTTTAAGATCTGCCCTGACACTGTTCACATTCCCTGCCGCTCCCTCTCCGACACACCCGGAATACTGCTTTTCCAACGAGCTGCTAGAATGCTAGAAATCACACCGAGGGCACTCACCCAGTTACCACGAGATGTTACGGAATAATTGAGGAAAACTTTTATTCCACACCAGAGCGATCATTTTCTGCTGCTTCCCATTAAGCTGTGCATCCCCTTGGAACTTCTCTATGCTTTATTGGAGAGAAAATTTAAGCAGATCCCCATTCCTTTTCAATTAGAATAATTGCAATATTACTGCACAATCTTATTTTCTACACCACCAGATGCAAACACTCTCCCTCTAAAGACAAACGCTGTGATGTAGACTGCCACTGAACTGTGTAATTTCACTGACTTTGTAATCGGCTGCACAGTAAGTTGGAAATGCAATAATCATTAGGATCTGGGTGGTAGAAATACACGCTGGAGCATGGAAATGAATTACGGCTAGTAGAATTCATTGGGGGCAAGAAAAAAAGGAATTCTGGTGCCTTTTTTCTTCAAAAGATTCCCTATTGTATTTTTTATTTTTCAATATTTGTTTTAAAAGCAGAGTTTAGGAAAATTAAACGAGTGGTGTAATTAAACTGGTGACCAATTTTATACAAACCACACACAGTCGGCCATTTTCAAGCCATGGTGGCTCCTATGTCTGAAGCACAAAGGCAGCTAGCTGTAAACGACTCAACAGAAGACTGCTGTCTCTCTACGTCTACGAGGCCCATTCGTTTTTCAAGGCCGACCCTTTGACCTCTCGGCCTCCGCGCTGGACGACGTCACGCTCACCTGAGCGGGTGTAGCTCTCGTGGCAGGTGTGTGTGATCTCGGCGGCCAGGTCCAGGTAGTGCTGTCTCTTCTCCGGCACACCGTCGTCCGCCCCGATGCCCACCATGCCGCCGGAGAAGCAGGCCAGGTGACCCATTTTGTGGTCCAGGATGCCCCCCCTCCACTCGGCCATGTAGGTCAGCCCGCCGGCAGACTTCTGGACCAGGTTGGCCTCGATGGCCTGGAGGAGATGGGGTGAAGGAAACACGACAGTTTAACTACCGGTCATACTATAGGCATGACTGGCAAAACGCTTCTCATGCCATCTATGCGGCTGTTTGTTTAATCTGATCTCTCAACCAGCTTTTGGAATAGTATTGAAAGAGTGTTACAGAACGGTGTGCACTCAAGTATTACATGTTTCAAATACCGTAGGTTTCCTTTCTCTTACACATTCAGTGAAATGTGTTAATTTAACATTGACGTGGCCAATGTAACGTAAACCAAAAGAATAACTAAACACAACTACAAATAATGCATCTGGGCACGGCAAGGGACTACAGATTGCTCCCAATCCGTGTATCAGCATTCCGTTACATAACTAATTAATTTCTTCCACGTGAAAGTGGACCCAAGAGGCCGCTGTGCGTTCTAAAGTAGAGTGAAACTCCGTGATGCTTTTAAAATCTCCGACGGCTAAATTCCTCTTCAGATTGACAGACTGGGGCAGAGAGAGGCAAAACTGGACTAGTACACACTGACAGAGAGCAATTTGACTAGATTCAGTCCGACAGAAATGAGAGGAAGTAGGGTTGAACTACGACCGAAGCTACTCTGAGGTTCCAAAGACTTTCTTCAATATATGATCTGTGGATGTATGTGTTCTCTAGGCAATCTCTGAACAATTGTGTTCGGCAGGCAATCTCTGAACATTTCAGAAATGAGTGACCGGTGACATTCCCGTATGGACGGCGTGCCTGTATCTATGTGCAGTGTGTATGATTTATGAGGAGCGTGACACATTCTCTGGTTTGCATTTAATTGAAGGCAAGGCTCATTGGAATTCCGGTCTGTCTCCTGCAAGAGAGAGGGAGGGAGAGCTAGGGAGAGGGAGGGAGAGAGAGAGAGAGAGAGAGAGAGAGAGAGAGAGAGAGCGAGAGAGAGAGAGAGAGAGAGAGAGAGGAAGTGACTTGGGAGGAAGTGACTTGGCAGAAATCTTCACAACAAAGGTTCCCTACCTGCCGCAGTGACTCCTGCCTATGTTACACTTGGCATCTTCCTGTTCAATAACTTTCCCTTTAAAATGCTGAATGGAGGAGGGCATCTTAAGAAATCAATACGCAATGACTCATCAGTTTTCTCTTCTTTCTCATGCTCGCCATTCCCCTTTTCCCTGTTCAGATGGAACAAATGCCTCTCGCTTTTTTGAATGCATGTAAACAACAGGCACATGGTGGTCTCTGTAACTTTTGATACTTTTTTCCTTGTTCCGCCACTGAGACCTACAATACATTGGAGTCAATACTTGTCTTTTCCAATTCCATATTAGCACCAACAAACAATAAAAGCTGGCAATAACCAACACAAAAAACCCGAATGCCATTAAAAGGAGGTGTGCTCCACTGCCTTCACACACAATTGACCTCTCACCACCAAGTCACGGAGGAACAGGCCGTAGCACAAAAGAAAATTGAGAACACACAAAGACAAAAACAAATGAATCCGGAGAAAACTGAATGCAAATGGTTATTATTCTGTGCGACCCTATTCCTGGAGGGCAGAGACAGGCGAGCATTTCTAATTAGCCACTGTTTACATGAATCGCGCCGTGAGAGAATTGAGAAGAAAAAAAAAAGGGGCTTCATCAAACACAGTGCCGTAATCAGCGTAATCTACCTATATTTGAAGAGTAATGCTAATGAATTGGGTATACTGTACCCACACCTGCGATAGCTGGTCAAACACGTCAGACTTTAATGGGATGATTCCCGTTGGGGGAGCAGCCATTATCTTTTGAACTACCGTGTCGTAGGAGAGACGAATTGCTGTGATGACTGGTTTTGCCTCTGGCTTGACCCTCTGAAGATTAACGCGGGGGTCCCCACCAAAGACAGCCACGTTCCGTGTGATCCACAGAGAGGCCCTCGTTAATTGTTTGCCACGGGAGCACGCTATCGCCCCGCCTGCGTGTCACGTGACACCAGGGAGGCAAGCACGCAGCCGCGAGGCAGCAGCGGACTCCCGTCTGCGCTAGACCACGGACATTTAATTTACATGAATCCCGATCCCAAAAAAACAACGACAAGACACACTGCACTTGCTTGTGTGCCGTGAACGTGCGGGTGGTCCTAAGGGTGCAACGACGTGGGTCCCGTCTGCGTGGATAGACTGTTGGCATGGTTTGTATTGCGAGTGCGCGGACACGTACACAGGCAAGGCTGGGTCTGATCCAGAACGGCAGAAAGCCTGCTCGGTTGATCAGGTCCCCCAAACCCTCTTCTCACCACCCCCCCCCCCCCCGCGACAAGCTCCGTCCACACCAACCCCCCCCCCCCCCCACGACAGTGAGAGCTGCCTGGTCTCTGCCCAGGATTCCACGTACCTCCAGAGCGCCGTAGTACATGGTCTTGGCCTCCTCGTCCGTCTTGTCCGACATCAGGTAGGACTTGATCAGGTACTCGTAGAAGCTGTCCCCCAGGCCGCCGATGGAAACGTGATCTGGGGGGGGGGGGGGGGGGGGAAACGGGCATGTGGTTCCACAGTGGCCAACAGACGCTTTTGCCCCGCGCCACCCCCCCAAACACTAAACACATCAAACTGCGTCTTTCGAAGAAAAACATCACCAAAAAACGTGTTTCTAGTTAGTTGAGCCCAAACATATATGACCGCATCGTGGAGTACTATCGTACATTTGTATGATATTGTTTCCTATGAATATTATTATTATTATTATTATTATTATTATTTTGTATTGGCACGTTATTGGCAACAAAAAAAGTTCTATTTAATAATGTTTGAAAATTCATTGAGGGCACATAAAGGAGTGGAAAAGTGAAACGTACAACACAACACAGGGTTATGCTGGTTTCTGCTCACTCATACAGACTCCTTTCAAACTGCTGGATGGGAAATCTCAGGCATATGCAGCCCACTGGCACACATTCACAGGTGTGAGCACCCCCCACTCCCACCCATCCACACACACACACACAGCGCAAGGTTATCGCACTCAGCTCGACCTTGACCAAAGCCCACCGGGGGAAAGGGTTGAGAAGTTTTCCCTTTTGTGGTGGCACTGATAAGAACCCACAGTTTGAGCTTTCACCTGTGCTGCCCCCCCCCCCCCACCCACCCCCCCCCCCACCACCACCCCACACACACACACACACGCCTGTCCTTATCTTCATCTACCTGCTTCATTACCCATTCATCCACAACAACAATTAGCCTGGTAATTTGTCAGATTAGGCTTTCAGGCCCCTTCTTTTCCGCGTCTCCCTCGCGCTCTCGCCTTTCATCCTCCTTTCAGGTGAATCGGAGAGAGATTCAATTTCCAAGGGGTAATTGGATCCATTATCATTTTAATAACCTCGAGCACTGAGAGTCATATCGCCAGCCACGAGGCCGTTGCTGGAGAGAAAGGGGAATGGATGGACGGTCGACATGACAAGCTGGAGTCGTTTCTAAATCAGCCCCGGCCTAAGGTCTGCGGCTGGGTCCACAAGACACAGAATTGGTTCTTGGACGGGCGGAAGGATGACGGCTTGATACGTGACGGCGAACACTCGACATTATTGGCCACGGGACAACGGTGCTCGGGGGTAACGCGCGCTGCGTCGTGAAGACCTGGTCCACAGCGAAGTGAATGGTCGTGGCGACGACGGTTAACCCCCGTGGGAGAGGGGGCGTGGCGCCACGCGGTACAACGGATCCCGACGTGAACAAACGTAGAGAGATGGCAATGGCGCGGAGACACGGTGGGTGACGGGTGTACGTATCGGCCCCCTGTCGCTGCTAGCCTGCGCTCTGATGCGGTGGGGCTACTTACGCTGGACCCAGTTCCCGCTCACCGGGCTCAGGAAGTTGGGGTAGAGGCCGTGCGGCTTCTCGATCTTGTTCAGCACTTTCCGTATGTTCATCACCTGTCCAGGCGGGCAAAGGCAAAAAACACAGTTTAAAACCACGCTGAAACCCAGCAGAACTGGCCTCATCCAAGCAGCCCAGACGTTTCATTGATTAAATAGTATTGCTTTGTAAGACAAAGTCGGTAGTAAAGAGATATGGTGAAATGAGGCTATATATTACATTTAATGTATCACAAGGCAGGGTCAAATCGTAAAAGAAAAGTATGCTTCGCATAACTAGACACCCGAAGTCCTGGGGGTGTCATTTCCCCAACTGTTTCTAGGAGCAGACCTTTTCAGTGTAGACTGGGTTTCCTGAGAGCTCCGTGAGGTGGATGAACTCCAGGTGCAGGGTCCCAAACTCGGCCAGGATGCTGCTCCCGGCGGAGGCCCAGCCCCAGCTCCAGCTGGTGCCACTGCAACAGAAAGCACACCGCGCAAAGTGAGCACCGCGGCGGGCGACACACACACACACACACACACACACACACACACACACACACACTCTCTATGGCCAGGGACGTAAAAGGCCGCACAGTTATGTGCACAGAACTCCACCCCTGCTACCTCGCTCACTAGCCAAAGAAAGGCTAAAGTGCTGTTTTGACTGTACACACAGGAATGGCACAAAAGGACTCAAAGGACATAGGAACACTAGCCCCCCCCACCCCCTCCCATGTACATATGCCACCGAAAAGTGGTTGGAAGGAATACTGACGGTGAGAGGCTCCACGGCAGAAGACGGAAACAACATCCTGGCTATAATCTACCTCAATCCCACTGCAAGCACTTCCATTTTGCTCTGCGCGTGCTTTCATCCCAAAGTAGATCCATAGCTCATTGCACTTGAGGCGGCGCGTCGTTCAAGCTCAACCCAAAGGCAAGAGCGAGTCAGGCCCTTGTGGGCTTTGTTTGTCCCTCTTGGTCTCCCCCCGTAGCCCGGCTGCTGACTAATGCCCTGCCACAGCAGTCAGCCGTCGCGGAGAGAGGGGCCGCTGCTCCCCTTTCAACCCGCAATCAATTCCCATCTCCCTCTACCGGAGGACAGGGAAGCCATTAGGCTCACCTGTCTGGCCCTCTAAGGCGGCGTTCCTAAAGATAGACACGAAGCCCGCTCAACTCTTCAGGCTGGCGGGTTTTGATGAGCAGGCGATGCGGCGTGGGGGCCATGGACGTGTTTTTCAAAACAGGCTTTAAGTGAGTGTAAAGGGAGCCGTGGATCTGAAGTCGACCGAGGGGCTCAAAAAATAGCTCCCCACCGTAACGTCTTTCCAGGCACTTCTCTGTCTAGACAGTGGGGCTGTGTGCAAGCCTTGATTGAGGGTAAACATTATGACGACCCTAACCAGAGGAGCTTGTTGCATTGCTCTCACACGCTCCTTATCCAATAGCAGCAGGGAGAGAAGTGAGAAAGTGGTAGGGCGCTAGAGGAAGTGCTAAATCGCGTGAGGAACGGAAGAGAGAGAGAAGAGAGAGAGAAATGGAGACGGAAGGTAAGAGCGCAAGAAAAGGAAGGAGCAAGGGCAAGGGCAACGGCCGCAAATGCGAAGGGAGGATCGGGGAGAGAAGCAGGAGAGACCCCCGCGCCGCTTCCAGGGTTCAGACGGCGGACCCCGTCGAAAGTTTGCTCCTCCGTCATGAACTGCTCGAGCTCCCGGCGCATCCGATTTTTCTGTTGGAGAGGAATCAATCGGAGCCGCGCAGAGTCGGGCCGAGCCGACCGATATCTGTCTGGTCAGCGGCCACACTGGCATCCCGCCATAGCCCCCGTCCCCCCGTCCCCCCCACCACCATCGGATAGGAATTAACGGCGCGGGACGAAAGTGATGAACAGGCCATTGATAAGAGACAAAGGCAAAACTGATAGGCTTGCCACGCACAATACGCCGTAGGAACTGACAAATGGCTCGTCCCACAGTGTTGCACACGCGATTCCGGTCTGAAGCCCTGACGGAAGGGGGATGAGGCGCGGCGTTCCTCCGCGTTTCCACGCTAAGTTATTGACGGCGCTCCTGGTCTGAGCGTGTTGAAACATTCAACGCGCACTCCCACGTCACCTGACCTCCGGGAGCGCCCGGGGCACTCCGCGGGCCCTGTCGGCCCACCGTCACACTCCCAACGCCGTCTGTCCGCTTCCCCTGTCCGAACGCGGGGAAAGGTGGTTCCGTTACATACGTGTTCCGAGCGCTACGTGTGTGGGGTGAGTACACGTCGGGGGTAGGTTTGTTATAAGTGGGGATAGCTGTAGGCAGCATTCCACCCCCTGTTGGGTTTGAAACGATATGTTTGAGTGGTAGGCTTGTATGTGTGGCTCAACTTAGTCTGTGTGTGTGTGTGTGTGTGTGTGTGTGTGTGTGTGTGTCTGGGTGTCTCAGTCTAAAAGTGTATCGGAAAACACAAGAGCACGCGGGCCTCAGTGGCTGCCTCTCCGTCTGCACCCTGGGCAGATGCCACTGATCTGGGAGGAACACGTGGCTGAGTTAATGTTCCGGCAGCTACTGGACTAGGCTGGCAGGTTAATGGGTAGCACGGCGCATGCCAGGGGAGAGCGTCAGAGAGAGCGTATTTTTAGCAGGGAAGAGTTCGGCACAAAAGAAAAAAGCCAAGCAGATGGCAGAGCCAGTCTTATGGGTATACCCCGTATACCCATAAGGGCCGCGGTGGGGGGAATTCAATCTGCACATCTGGAGCTGTGGAAGAAGGAACGCCAGTGTTTGGCGAGGACGACGAGAGGTGGCTCCAGGAGACAGGGCCTGGACGGTGACTGCGAGTCCCCCCCAGTCAAACGCCATGTGGCGTCAGCGCCAGTATCAAAACTGTAGCTCCTGCAAGTCCCGCGTTGCCCCTCCAACAGTGTGGGACCCTGGGGGCGGGCCTGCCGGAGGGGGACCTGTCTGCTCTCCACCCCTGGGTGGCTGAGTGCCGCCGGAGGGGGCCCTAGCCGAGGCTCACCTGCCCAGGTTGATGACCCCTCGTGGGATGCCCGTCGGCGTGTTGAAGGCCGGCAGCAGCTTCTCCCCCAGCTCCAGCACCTTCCTCTTGAACACCTGCCAGGCAAACAGAGAGGGAAGGAAATCATTATCCTCCACCCCCACACACACACACAAATAAACACACACACACACACACACACAAATAAATACAAACACAGTAAATATAGAGAAAACAGGGAGGAGCAGAATGCCAGCCTAGTCGACTTCTGCAAAGTCCCTATGGTCGCGAGGAAGGCTAATTAAGACACAGAACAAACCCGTGGACAAACCCAGGGCCCCCCGGCCAACGCTCTCCGGCAAGATTAAAGGCAATCTTTTTGATGTAATCCACGACACTTCAATTAAAACTCACACCGCCATCTCTGGACTGGCACCTCCCAAGCCAGGGATAAGGGAAGGAAGAGGGATTGGTGGACGTGTAATGAACAGGTTGCCATATTGGAATGAAGCGCATGGGGGGAGAAACTAGAGGTACAAAAAGATTCAGGAGAAAGGAGAGGTGAAGGTGGGAGAAAAGTGAAATGGATATGGGTATTCAAAGAAAGGACAGAAAGAAAAGATCAAGGGAACATGATAAAGACAGAGACGGTGAGAGAGAGAGAGAGAGAGAGAGAGAGAGAGAGAGAGAGAGAGAGAGAGAGAGAGAGAGAGAGAGGGGGGGGGGGGGGGAGAGAGAGAGAGAGAGAGAGAGAGAGAGAGGGGGGGAGAGAGAGAGAGAGAGAGAGAGAGAGAGAGAGAGAGAGAGAGAGAGAGAGAGAGAGAGAGAGAGAGAGAGAGAAGGAAGGCAGAAAGAAAGATTGTCTTATAGCCAAACCAAGACTGAGCTAGAGGCTCGGTGGGAAACAGACAGAAAGGGAGATAGACTTTGAGAGAGAGAGAGAGAGTGATGGAGAGAGAGAGAGAGAAAGAGAGAGAGAGAGAGAGAGAGAGAGAGAGTGATGGAGTGGAAAACAAAGGGAGTCAGAGCGTGTGAGTCTCTTTGGCAGCGGAGGGCCGAGGTGACTCAGCAGAGAGAGGGAGGAGAAGGAGATGGGTAGAATAACTACATGGAGGGTGGAAGTGGTCTCCTCCATTATCCCTGTCATTACGACTCCGCTGTGCCCTCAGCTGGCGGCATATTTTCGGCCTTGGTCTAAGCCACGACACAGAGCGGAGCGGTTGGTGCACCTGAAAGGGGCGCTGGACATCCGAACGGGCCCCTTCCCGCCCCTCCTCCCACCGCAAACCACAACACACAGTCTGGAAGGTCATCTTCCAAAGCGGCCCAGGGTGTGTCGTTGGCATGGGTCTCACACATGACCCCTCACCCTCTCCCACGTGTTTCCGCACAACTGTCAAAGGCAGAGGACCAAGAGGTCCTTTCATACTCAGGGAACGACTGAATCCCCCTGAGACGCCATGGAAGCCCCCCCCTCCCTCCCTCATCCCGGGCCCGTCCGCCCCCTGGCTCTGCCACGAGGTGCCAAAGAGGCCCTCAGCGTGAGTTCCAACACGCATACGCCAACTATCGCCGACAGACACCTCCTTCATCTGTAGACACAAAGCCTATTTCCATCGCTGTTGCTGCTGTTCACTTAGGCTGTTGGCTTAGCATGGACACACACTTATATACATATATATACACATGTATATATATATACACATGTATATATACAGTGGGGCCAAAAAGTATTTAGTCAGCCACTGATTGTGCAAGTTCTCCTACTTAGAAAGATGAGAGAGGTCTGTAATTTTCATCATAGGTACACTTCAACTATGAGAGACAAAAATTAGAAAAAAAATCCAGGAAATCACATTGTAGGATTTTTAAAGAATTTATTTGTAAATTATGGTGGAAAATAAGTATTTGGTCACCCACAAACAAGCAAGATTTCTGGCTCTCACAGACCTGTAACTTCTTCTTTAAGAAGCTCTTCTGTCCTCCACTCGTTACCTGTATTAATGGAACCTGTTTGACCTCGTTATCTGTATAAAAGACCTGCACCAGGCTGGGAAGAGTGAATCTGCAATAGGCAAGCAGGTTGGTGTGAATAGATCAACTGTGGGAGCAATTGTAAGAAAATGGAAGACATACAAGACCATTGATAATCTCCCTCGATCTGGGGCCCCACGCAAGATCTCATCCCGTGGGGTCAAAATGATCATGAGAACGGTGAGCAAAATTCCCAGGACTACACGGAGGGACCTGATGAATGACCTGCAGAGAGCTGGGACCAAAGTAACAAAGGCTACCATCAGTAACACACCACGCCGAGAGGGACTCAAATCCTGCAGTGCCAGGCGTGTCCCCCTGCTTAAGCCAGTACATGTCCAGGCCCGTCTGAAGTTTGCCAGAGAGCATATGGATGATCCAGAAGAGGATTGGGAGAATATCATGTGGTCAGATGAAACCAAAATAGAACTTTTTGGTAAAAACTCAACTCGTCGTGTTTGGAGGAAGAAGAATGCTGAGTTGCATCCCAAGAACACCATACCTACTGTGAAGCATGGGGGTGGAAACATCATGCTTTGGGGCTGTTTTACTGCAAAGGGGACAGGACGACTGATCCGTGTTAAGGGAAGAATGAACGGGGCCAGCATGACAATGATCCCAAACACACCGCTCGGGCAACGAAGGAGCGGCTCCGTAAAAAGCATTTCAAGGTCCTGGAGTGGCCTAGCCAGTCTCCAGACCTCAACCCCATAGAAAATTTGTGGAGGGAGTTGAAAGTCCGTGTTGCCCAGCGACAGCCCCAAAACATGACTGCTCTAGAGGAGATCTGCATGGAGGAATGGGCCAAAATACCAGCTACAGTGTGTGCAAACCTGGTGAAGACTTACAGGAAACGTTTGACCTCTGTCATTGCCAACAAAGGTTATGTTACAAAGTATTGACTTGAACTTTTGTTATTGACCAAATACTTATTTTCCACCATCATTTACAAATAAATTCTTAAAAAATCCTACAATGTGATTTCCTGGATTTTTTTTCTCATTTTTGTCTCTCATAGTTGAAGTGTACCTATGATGAAAATTACAGACCTCTCTCATCTTTCTAAGTAGGAGAACTTGCACAATCAGTGGCTGACTAAATACTTTTTGGCCCCACTGTATATATATATATATATATATTTGTATATATCCACTGTACATTCAAATGCACATGAACCCACAGAGAGATAAGCACAGTCACACAGTGAAGCAGGAGGAGGAAGAGCGGGAGGGGGAGGGGGGTTGGGCAGATTGATCCACACGGTTATTAATCCTTGTTTACTTGCCTATAAATTACTTGGATATTAATTAAAGCGAAAGCCCTTTGGTTTGCAAGCGAGCGGATTTACACAGTCCTGCTGGGCCCGCCTAGATCCATCTCGCCGCACTCCACTCCAGAGCGGCCCTGTAGCCCACATCGGCCCCCCCCCCCCACCCCACCCCCACCCCCGGCGTCGTCACCCACGCACCTACACCAATCGCTTAGGCTCCGTCGCGCGTCCGCCTCGGCCCGGGCGAGACTCCTGACCCCAACGCGTCCAATGGAAGGAACCCACTTAGGAGCGACATTGATCCGCTGCGACAGAGGACAGCCGGCTTTCTTGACTTTCACTTTCATTCCCCGAGTTGAAGCGCTACAGAGACTACCCGGGCACACAGTCGGAGAACACTGTCGGCGCCCGCTGGAGAGAGACGGGCGGTGAAAGACATATGCTCAGCCCGATAAGGTAAGTTAAACCTCTCAGCACTACTTCCAGGGGACGGAGACATTGAAATCAGTCCAAAAAGGACCCAGGCGAAACAGATCCATGGCTCGTGAACAAAAACAGACGGAGCTTAAAGGGACATTGAGACAGACGTTGTTATTTTCCTCGGCTGTCTTTGAAAGCTTTCTTATTTTCTCGACAACCACACACGCGTTCCTTATCATACCTAAGATCATAGCACGTTGCTACTCGAGATAATTTATTTATTCATTTATTTATTTTTTACTAAGCTGCTGATTCAATTTTTCTTCAGAGTTGTCATAGCTGAGAAAAACACACAACCATGAAAGCTGAAGGCTTCACTCCGCCGCCGCCGCCGCCGCCTCCTCCGCCTCCTCCTCCTCCTCCTCCTCCTCCATTACGTCGAAGACACGCTGAGTGATGCGACAGCTGACAGGGGTGACGCCCGTGCGACATGCCACATCAAACCAGAGGTAGACAGCGCTGCAGCCACCGCTCACCGAAACGCATTAGCGCCGGAGAGAGAGAGCCGGCCTCACGAACCTTTGGCCGCGACGTCGGGAGGGAATTCTGAAGGGCATTCTGAAGGGAATGCAAGACCCCCCCCCCCCCCCAACAAAGCCCACATCTCCAACACAGCTGACGTACTAGTGCTGTCCCGCTACCTCCTCTCATTTCATCTCAGGGACATCTCGGGGTGTGTGTGTCAGGGTGTGTGTGCGTCGGGGTGTGTGTGTCTGGGTGGGTGTGTGTGTGTCGGGGTGTGTGTGTCTGGGTGGGTGTGTGTGTGTCGGGGTGTGTGTGTCTGGGTGGGTGTGTGTGTGTCGGTGTGTGTGTGTGTGTCGGTGTGTGTGTGTGTGTCGGGGTGTTTGTGTGACGGGAGGAGTGGGCTATACGAAGCCTGAGAGTTTGAAAACAAGAAGAGAGTGCAACAATGTAGCAGAGGGGCATTATGCTTGCTGTTTGATGGGGATTTCAGAGCTTCAGACTAGGCTGTTTTTTTTTTTTGCTATTGTGCTTCCACTGATTCTTGTCTCCTTTACTTACAAAGGTGGGCGAGATATGCAGTGAGGCAGGCCTGTGCAAAAAAAAAGAAAAAGGCACATTTATTCAAACGGCGTTGAGTTGGCTAGATCTCTGCCACATATAAAAAATAATAAAAAAAGTTTATCTGGAGTCGTTTTAGGTTTCCTTTAATCCAAAAATAACGTTAACCCCCCCCCCCCCCCCCCCCCCCCTCCCAAAAGCACGGGTGACTTGTTCTGAAACTTTTAACGCCGCTCCACGGAAATAAATCCAACTCTTTTTTTTTTTTTAAATAACCGCGGATAAATAATTCCGTTTTGCCAGCTGGGGTGAATACAAATTCGCTGCGTGGAACCGTCACGTCCTCGCCCCAAAAAACAACGGAATTGCTCTCCGTCTTCCCGCCTTCTCTCCTCTCTGTCGGCGGAGGGCTTTTACTAGAGGTGGCAGCTGACTCTACAAGGCTGCAAAAAGGCAGCCGAGACCGCGGCTGTCAGCTCCCATCCCGTACCTCCGTCCAAACGCCCTCCTCCCCTCTACGCTGTTGTTTTTCCAGTCTGGCCTGCGGGCCGCCAGAGGCCTGGCCATGGCTGGTTCTGACCCCTTGACCCCCCCCCCCCCCCCCCCCCCCCCGCCCATGGTGTCACTCCTGCAGACACTGCTAACCTGTTCGGAGTACCGGGGGAGCGGTTCAAAGAGCTAGGACGAGGCTGGATGGGCAGGGCAGCCATGTTCCGCGTTGACCAGGCTGGGTCTCCGTGGCCCGGCCCGAGGCCATGTCTCTGGTCTCTAAGTCCCGCCACTACCGCTGCAGGAGCCGGACAAGCCAGTCACACCTTTTTTTTCAGCTAACTTTGTGTTGCATCAAGAGCCAACTTAACTATCTCACAGTTAAATGCAAATCGAAATTATCGACTTGCCCTGCATATTCATGCTGGCATGCCCTTGAGGGACAAATATGTAATTCAGAATAATTGAATTCGATCAAGGGATTGATTCAAAGAAAGAGTCGATTCTCTCAACACACATGCCGGGACATGTACATGGCCCTGAAGGCAAGTTTGGGATTGATTGGAACTCGTCGCTAGCATTGGAGCCTGTCCCAATACAGTAAAGGATCTACACAGCTGTGTCAGGAGCCTTGTGTACAAAGCGTCTGAAAGTGCGTGTCCATGCAACTATTTTCTGTCATGTTGCATATGTGTGTGTTAGTCAGTGTGTGTGGCAGGGGAGGGGGCGGTAACAGGGTGAATGGCGAACGCACGCACGCACGCACGCACGCACGCACGCACGCACGCACACAGAAGTCTGAAGCCTAATGCCGTGTGTGCAGGGCCTGATAGGGCGCTCAAACTGTCGATTCCTATGGACGCCGGTCGCCCCCGCTTTTGTTAGGATCCCCTCCCGGTGGTTTAAATCATTACTAGCGTTCGACTCACTCCCCTCATCCATGCTCACAGCCCGTGTCGGGGGCCTGGTCGAAACACAGCACGACCCGGCGAGCCCTTTGTCAAACCGCAAACAAAAAACGCGCGACTTCCGCCCAGGGAGGCTGTTTGTGTCGCTTAGGAACGCTTACACACAGCAGGGCCCCCTCCCGGCGTTGGCGACGCTCTCTCCTTTGCAGAGTTGTGACGCGAGCGCGATGTTGACATGCACATCGATTTCATTCTCGGTTTCACAAGCCACCGGTGTCAACCGCCTGCGGGGCCAGGAGAGGGAGGAGAGGAGGTCTTACGGAGAACAGGCACTGAGCTAAGGGTCCAACCGCCCAGTGGCTCTGACTCAGCTTCCGCTCCTTGCAGGACAGCCGAGAGGCGGAAAGGAGGAGGGGAACCCGCAGGAGGGAGAGGCGGCGGTCCTCTGTTGAAGGAGGGTTTCCCGCGGTCTCTTCCGACTCAGTCCGGCGCTGAATTCGGCCTTGGCGTCGTATGAAGGGCCTCGCCTTACCGCCTGAAACGAGGGGGGCGAGCGACACAGGTTGTCCCGGGCGTCGCCGTTTGCTGGGGAGAGACGGGGAGTGAAGACGCGCCGCACAACTGAGGGCGGGGGCCATCGCCCGACGATGAGAGCCAGAGCGCTTAAGACGCCGATCTACGAAACGAGACACAAAGACTCCACGGCGGGAAGAAAAAGAAAAATGGAAAAAGGAATTTCCACCGACGCTCTCATCGAAAGATAAAAACGAACAGGCAGACCATGGCAGCTCCGATTGGGTGGAAACGTTTCCCATTCCAGCTGATGGTGAAATTGCGTTCATCAGCCCGACTGTTGTTTACCTAGCAAAACCGAAACCCCACCGCATTCCGCCACCCCCCTTTCATGGAGATAGCAGAAGGCACGCAAACAACGGTTAGTTGACGAGGGGATGGGGGGGGGGGGGGGGGGGGGACGGGGGGGGGGGACGGGGGGGGGGCTTCACGCCATCATTACTGTGCTGGCTGCTGTTGTTGCGGCCGTCATCGGCCTGTCCCTTGGTGTGATTACAGTGTACGCACAGGAATCTCGGTCTCATGCCTTCACCCGGGGAAAGTCCTCCCAGGCCTAATTATCTCCGGCACAGAGGCATACCGCTATCCTCTGCTCTACGGAGACCTACCAGGGAAATGGAATACACTTTCCTCTCTGGAGGGATTATGGACACTGTTGTTTGGTAGGGAGGGGGGGGGGGGGGGGGGGGGGCACTACGTTCCACTTGGAGATATGATCAATGATCGCCGTACTTGTTTTGGCTCTGTACTGCCAGTGATACACATTAACAGGGGATTTTGCACTTGGCAGCATTGAGAACAATGTGTCGCCCATATGCATGTAACACAATGTAGAAAATAGGTGTTACAAAATAAAACAGCAAGATATAAACAAAGTTGAATTGCAGTCTCTAGTCTGTCCCCCCCCCCCCCACACACACACACACCTCCCACCCACCCACCCTCCCCGTCCCCCGTCCAGACAGAAACGCCCTGCTTCATCCTCTAACGTCTTGTTGCCCCTCGCTCGGACATGTGTCCCAGCCATTAATAATGCAAACGTCCGCCTTCCGATCCCTGATCTGACCTTGGCACCGTTGCTGTCGATCAGCCGGCGGAACATAAACGGGAACCCGGCTGGGAGGAGGAGGAGGAGGTGGAGGAGGAGGAGGAGGAGGAGAAGGAGGATGGAGGATGGAGGAGGTGGAGGAGGAGGATGGAGGATGAGGAGGAGGAGGATGGAGGAGGAGGAGGAGGATGGAGGAGCCACTTCTCATTAAGACGACCACTGTGTCTCCCATGGCCAGAGTGGCACGCATCCTCCTCCACCTCCAGGACAGGGAGGCCAGCTAACAGGTGCCCACCTCCACCTCCTCCTCCTCCTCCATCCTCCATCCTCCTCCTCCTCCTCCACCTTCTCCTCCTCCTCCTCCTCCACCTCCTCCTCCTCCTCCTCCTGCTCCGGGGGCGTGGGGCAGCCTCATTGAAACGTCTGAGCCAACCTGACTGGCTTAAGCCGCGAGGCAGTTTTGCCGGGTCTCTGAGACAGCGAGGGGGTGAGGCTGGGTCTCGGAGGTGATGTCACCCGACCCACCACGACCCCCGTGCATTTGGGACTGCGAAGCTATTCTGCCTGCTTCCAAAGACCACCGGAACACAGCCCAGGGACCCCCACGCCCGAGGTGGCTTCCACCCTACTGTGTGTCTTTGCTAGAACAATGGCATTACTAATGTATCGACATCACACACCTTTGAATTCTCCCCTTCTATGGAAACAGGAGCGCAGCCTTATGCCGTCGCTAGGCATTTCAATGTTGGCTCCGGTGCCTTGTCCTGGGATTCCACACACCTCCCATAACATCTTTTAACCAGAGGCTCCGCCACGGCCACTCCACAACGCCGGAAAACAGCACACAAGCTGTTGCTCATTCTGAATAAGAGGCCGTCAGGGCCCGAGAAAAAAGAAAACGGTAAAAAGAAAAAGAAAAAAGGCTGATAGAGACAGACGGAGAATAAGAGTTGAGGGATGGTGTGTGTGTGTGTGTGTGTGTGTGTGCGTGGTGAGGAGATTGGTAAAAGGGGAGGCGGCGGAGGAGAGGCCTGGACACAAAGACACTCTGGGGGAGAGGGGGATGGGGGGGACGGGGGGGGGCGGGGGAGTCTGTGGGTTGACTGAGGCGAACCGAGGAGGATCGGGCTTGGGTTATCTCCCCAGCCCAGTGTCTCACTGTGCCTTGGTCTGCTATAGCTGGTGGCTGTCAGAGGAGAGAGAGAACGAGACAGAGAGAGGGAGAAATAGAGGGAGGGAGGGGGAGAGAGAGAGAGAGAGAGAGAGAGAGAGAGAGAGAGAGAGAGAGAGAGAGAAATAGAGGGGGGAAGGGAGATAGAGGGGTGAATCTGCTTTTAATGGTGCCTGATGGCAGAGGTGGCTTCAAAGCGGCGCCTGCCTCATCAAAGAGTCAGGGGAGGATGCAGCTACGCTGATGGGATGTGTGTGTGACTCCCAGTGTGTGTGTGTGTGTGTGTGTGCGGGGCTTATGTGACTCCCAGTGTGGGGGGATATGGGTCTTTGTATGTGCATGTACTGGAAAGGGTATGCGTTTGTATGTGTGTGTGGTAGCTCATGTGACTTCCAGGTCACAGTGTGCGATTGGGTGTACTTGTGTGTGTGTGTGCGCGCGTGCGTGCGCGTGTTATGGTAGTGGTGAAGGGGGGTGGCAGTTGTTGGAGAGTCGCGTACGTCTTGAAGTCTGTGAACGTCACCCGGATGTTTTAATTATGTACCCAGGCTATGTGTTTGAATATGAATGTTCCCGGTGCGAGACATTAGCTCGCCCCCCCCCACGCGGGATTTTGTCCCCTCCCCCAAGCATACACCGTCTGACAGGCTGGGGGTGGCATTAGGGGAGGATAGTGTGCATTGGTAGACAGCCGCATACTTCACCGCCATTCCGTTAACCCCGAGCGCCGTGCTCCTCCGTTTCCCTTTTCTTCATGCCTCTGAAGTGTAATGTCATTGGGGTAAGCCGTGGCAGTGAGTGACAAACACTGTATGTAATCTATCCGCTAACTGCCACCGGTAATCACTCACTCCCCACCGACCTGAGAGAGCGGCAATTCAGCTAAACACACGCCACCATGGCTGCATGTCTCAGATAACAACCGCTCAACCCCACTCGAAAATGTTTCGGGCCTGTGTTTTCCCCAAAATTGAAAAGCGAAAAAACACTCCAGAAACTCCGTTTCAACATGCTTCGCACGAAATCGCGACAGGCCACGGAAACGCCCGTCAGTTCTTCAGCAGGCTTCAAACAAACAGGAGCTCACAAACAAGCCAGATGCACGAATCCGAGAGAGCTGTGCAACGGGAAACTTAGGCCGGCGTTTTGCCCCGGCATTTGCCCACAGAAAATCCAACTGCAATCGAACACAGCAATCGTTTGGAACAATTTACAAAGCCCAAAGATAACACCGTCTTCTTGCGAGACTGCAATCGTTGTCCATCCTTTCCCTCTCGGAAAGGTGTAAACACGCATATGCCCGTGGTGAAATCCACTGTGTCCTAGTTGTTTGGACGGCCACGTCCTGATGTGTGCCGCCCTGCCGTGGCACCATCGCTTTGGAGAAACAAGGATGAACGACGGACGATAACTGGACGTGTTCTTTCGGTTTTACGATTGGTTGAGCTCCTCTGCTGTGGTTAACAGCCGGGGACATCTCCATGCTGCGCGTCCTGACAACGCGTGGTGCAGTCACGCGCGTCAACCGACACCAGATCAACAGTGACAAGTCATATCATTTACAGGCCGGGAGGCCCCCTGACCCCACCCCCCCCCCCCCCCCCCCCCCCTGTCCTGCGTGTCCCCGCAAATCGCCCGGAGGATTCCCGTTGTTGCTTTGCCGTCCCCGCAAGTCAAGCGGCACTCGGCAGGCCGAGAAATAAGCCTTGTGAGGACTTGGCGGGTTGCTGCCGGTGCGGCGCGGGCTGTAGCTTTCGCGGCGCATCGGAAGTCGACCCTCTTCAGACACCAACAAAAGGGTCTCCCTGGACTGTTCTTTCGCCGTGCCACTGACGTTCCGCAGGCCTGACGCCTGCCCACGCACTTCCAAGGAGCATCTCTGAGAGGCTCCTTGATTTATCCCTGCCATCGGAGTTAGTGTCTCTAATCGTCTCCTCGATCTGTTCCTCAGTCTGTGATCACTGTGAGGGCCTCGCCGGCCACATTGCCCGCGCGCGCTCTCCTCCGCCGCATCGGCATCCCGTCGCGCATGCACGCTGTTGCCATGGCAGCAGCCAGGGCTGGGATGGCGAGCTCCATCTGCCTTGGGTGTCGGCAAAGTAACAGAACGCTCGCTCGCTCTTCCACACATTTTTCTCAGCAGGTGGGTGGAGAGGTTTATCTTCTGCCGCCACTCCCTCACTTGTGCCTTGGCTGGCG
This sequence comes from Aplochiton taeniatus, assembly GCA_017639675.1. Lineage (NCBI taxonomy): Eukaryota > Metazoa > Chordata > Actinopteri > Galaxiiformes > Galaxiidae > Aplochiton > Aplochiton taeniatus. Next base: position 14,597,883 of record CM030178.1, on the reverse strand, counting down.
CCCGTCGACAACAGAGCGCTTTGCTTTGCTCATTGCTCAGACACCAAACCTCTCCACCCCATTCAAAGTCAAAGTAAAGCTGCGAAAAGGCGGGATTCATTTGGTCCTTCCCTGCCATGCTAGGTGCTGGCAAGATGTGGCAATGGAGGGGAGGGAACAAAAGAAATATGGAAATGTGGGCTGATTTTGTAGTCATAGGTCTTTTGTATACGGCCATATTCTATGGAGGCTAAGGCTGGAGTGTGGAATCCTGCGGGGTCTTTCAATGCAACGTTGCCACCAGAGATTGGAGCTCGCCGCCATGTGGCTAGCAGTGCTTGGCAAATTCCCTTTGACAGTGCCTCCGGCTACGCTACAGTTCTCACCAGGTTAAAATGGACATGAACTCAAACTGTCCTTCCCTGAAAACAGAAAAACACGCACTCTGATTCCGAGGAAAAGCCTATACCTGTGCTGACGCGGCCACGCAGAGCCACACGTTATGATCATGTACGACTGAAATGAAAACCGGGTGATTAACACGAATATTAACATATTTATTGGTCGGCGTCTCACCGGCAGGGCGGATTGTCTTTGAGGCTGAGTATCCGTGTGTTCATGGGCGGGAAAGTCGTAGGGGAACATGAGGGTTAGCAAAGACATCTGCTACTTCCAAAACCCCCCCTGGGTCGCCTAAGCCATCGTCGTCTTTGCGCAAATGTCACGGCTCATGCTTATTGCATGGGGGCTCGGCCTTTTGATGCTAATTAAATGCTACTGCTTGCCTAGCTTGGAAGATGAAGAGGGCGCAGGAGAGAGCGGGGAGTGGGGATAAAGGCACAGGCGTTTAGCAAGAGCACAGGCGGGGGAAGAAGAGGCAGCTGTGACGGCACAGGGGAAAAGGAGGAAGCGGCTGGTACGGCAGATCGATATGGCCCCTTGCTGAAAAGGGTCACATCTGACGGCGTTGCCGGGCGAAATATTAAGCAGCGCTTCTCCACTCCTCTTCCCGGTGTCTGAGTCAGCTACTAGCTACAGGCCGGCGCTTCAAAGTGAAGCGGGGGGAGGGGGGGGACCAACGGCAGGCGGGGCGACGCCGTCCGAAGGCGGTGTGGAACAGCAGCGGCTGTCAGGAGGCGGGCCAGGAGGAGGAGGAGGAGGGGGGGACAGGAGGACGTCAGCTCGCCGGCCAGCTGAGAGACAGCTGTCCACGGTGTCGGGGTGGGGGGGGGGACGGGGTGGGGGGGCACCGGCGATCGATAGGCGCCCTGACAGGTCCAGCCCAAACATGGCCACTCTCCAACGGAGCGGAACACACCAGGGCGTTACGCAGCACTTCTCAAGGGTGTGTGTGTGTTTGTGTGTGGCTGGCATGTTTAATACTAGTGTCCATCTGTGAATCAGCAGTTGTCTCGTGGCTTGAGTACTGGTAAGAGTTTCAACAGTATTTAGAAGCGTGTGACTTAAGCTAAGCAAAGTTCAGTCCATTACCTACCTCTCCAACACTGCCCTGATATCAAACACCAAGCTGCACACTGCCAAAATAGTCTAGAACAGTCCAGGAACACAGTTTTAACAAATGGCAATTGAAAGTTAACTATACACCAACAAACTACACCATTTTCTCAGGCCTTTCCAAAATGTTCCAACTGTTGCAGATGTGTGCCACTGTCAGGACAAGTTCTGGGAAAGCTGGCCCTGTCACCCTGAATAAAGCTGCTGCTCCCTGGCTGGGCTGGGAGTGCAGGCACTGGTCAACTCGCATTAGCCTCACCCCACTGCCGGGGCTCCAGCGCACCCCGGGTGACAGCAGCAGAGCCAGGACGACTTTGCAGACGGGGTGCTGTCAGTCCGGACCGCGGTGGAAGTAAAGTTTCCCTTCTTTCACCCCGGTTCCTAGTTCTGCAGGAGTGCGTGCAGAGTTTGTTTCTTTGTCAGGGGCGGACTGGAGGCGAAGTTGTGCGTGCACGCGGGTGTGGGAGCTCTGTTACAGTAGGTGCACGCGCGGGACAGTCAGAGATTTGTGAGTGTTTGTGTGAGGCAGGCAGGCAGGAGCAGCAGAGAGTGTGTGTGTGTGTGTGTGTGTGTGTGTGTGTGTGTGTCTGTCTGTGTCTGTGTGTGTGTGTGAACCACATCGTTTGACAGCTCCTGTGCTGAGCGTCTACCTGCTCACCCGCTAAAAGCCAACTCGCTGCCGCTGAGGTCTGCCTCACTCTCTCTCTCTTTCTCTGAGTGTTTCTCTCTTCCACTCACGGGGCTCATGCAATTTGCCATCGATAACCATACTCCAGTTAGCCAACGGAGATAAAAGGACTTAACGGCTCATATCGAAAAGTAAAAGGGAAGGGGCCTTGCTAGAGGCTAATAAGATGCGAGATTGGATGGAGTGTGTGTGTGTGTGTGGGGGGGGGGGGGACAACATGCACAGTGATCGCAGTGAGCAGCCATTAGAGTATGCAAGATGCCTGGTAGCCACTGTACCTGATGACAAAGCTTTGCACGTTAAGGGCCCAGTTCACTCAAGGTTTGAGTGTTTCAAAACACATGTAAGTGTCACACCGCCCGCAAACAAAACGGTCGCGGCTGATCTACGCCCGAGGTGCAGGGAGGACCGCGTTTTGGAAATTCGCAATTTAGCACGCCTTGTCCGTTGTCTTTATGTGCCTGCAATAATGGCCGTTTGTACTTGAGTGTGCAAAATACTGGGAGGAGACATGCAAATAGATACACTTAGCGTTCGTATTTGAATTCGTGCTGAAAGGGGCGTGCTAATCAGAGGCGCACGATAGGAGAGACGGTCGCTCTTACTGTGGTGAAAAGGAGACGCAGGGAACCCCAAAGTACAGGTAGAAAACGTGTTGACGCCCGTGTGAACATTGGTTCTGCGCCTAGTATCCTGCCATCTTATCTCTCTTGTCTGTTGATCTTTTTCTTTTCCCCACGGCATTGCCTTTCTCTTTGATAATCTCCCATATGGCATTTATTTTTGTTATATGTATTTGCCGTGGCTAAACAACGTGATTATTGGCTTTTTCCACTAGTACCTCTAATTTGATGGGATCCATTGAATCCCTAGGCTCCCCTGCTCAAAGCACACCAGGAGTAGACACTGTCCTGAGGTCTCGGGAGGCTTTTTCATCATAGAATCATCCATTGGAATCATAGAATCATCCATCCATCAACATCCATTGAATCGGATCAAACAGAATTCTCCTTTGATGTTTTCCGTCCAAACTATCCATGGCTGGAATCACCCTGAAAACCCTGATTTCAATATAGATGTTTGCACCATATCATTTAGACAATTACTTACTTCCTAACCCTATCACCTGCAAAACGGGTGCAATATAAATCTGCAATCTGTTGGGATAAACTCGCCATTTAGTATCCTTTATTTAGGATCTTAGTAAATCAGGACCCCAGACTCTCTCAGACACACACACTCACACACACACACACACACACACACACACACACACACACACACACACACACACACACGCACGGGTGTGCACCAGGGGGTCTTTGCCTGACATTTCTCTTTCTTTTCATCTCGTCCCCTTCTTACGAGGAACACAGGGTGGGTAAGGCTTACATGGCATAAGCCCGAGGGAATTATGAGAGCGCCAATGACCTTTAATTACCACAGAAGAAAGGCCAAAAGGATTGTTGGCAGAGCCCAGGCGAAAACCCGCCACCCCAGCCTGGTGAAACACCTGAAAGGGCTGAGCCGGGAGGGAGGAGGAGGGCTGCATCTGGAGGGGTAGAAAGGAGCTTTTCTTTGGGGGTGGGCGGTGCAGGTTGGAGGGGTATACTGAGAACCTGCCGCTGGCCCCCCGCCAGGCAACGGTGGGCTCAACACAGGCTCCTGGCACGCTGGCGGACCCCCGCAAAAGAAGCCCCCCTCCACGATGGCGCGGCGCCCAGGCGCAGCTGGTCGCCGCCGGTTCCAGCCAGCCCAACTGCTTGGAAAGCTCCGGGACGCTCGGCGCTCCGGTGTCCCCAGACGCCGCAAATCCAGACTCGGCCCTCCCCACCCCACGCCGCTGAGCGCTGCAATCAAACCGTTCCCGACAAAATTGTCCTAAAAGCCTCATTATGGCGGAATTAGCATACAACTTCAGAGGCGAGCGCTCTGATTGGCTCTGATTGATGTCATTACAGGTGAAGTGATTGCGCCGTTAGAGCACTTTTAAAGAAGAGTCGGGCAAAATAAAGGCAATCTCAGGTTTGGGGGGGGGGGGGGGGGGGGGCACAAGACAAAAGTGCAGCCTTGACACCCAAGGTACATTGTGGCTGTGGAGCTGTGACCCGCAGTCACCGTGGTTTCAATCCTTGGTCATGACCAGGTCGTTCCGCCAGAGATCCTGCCCGCTTCAACCAGCCCCCCCCCCCCCCCCCCCCCTGTTTGGTATGACGGGAGCGGGAATGGAAGGCGAACGAGCCCAGCGGGGCAGGGGCGGATGGCCCCGCGGAGAATTGAGGCGGGCGGGAATCACTTAGCGGCACCGAGGGCCGAGGGCGGAAGAGAGAAGCCGCGATGCAATTACAGGCCGACAAAGGAACGGTGGAGGGACGCGCTCTGAGAACCTCCGTCCCCTCTTCAGCGTGACCCGGGGGGGGGGGGGGGGGGGGGGGACATGCAGGGGGGGCAACACGTCATTGACATGTCCAGGCCTAACGCTGAGCACGCCCAGGGGAACTTCTCCTGCCAGCAATCCAGGGCATCGCTGAATGGGATAATAGCCCGATTTTCTGCAATTTTCAAACTCCTAGCGGCCTCCAGTCACAATGAAGTGCTTCTGAAGCAGCTGCTCAGGGACAGTTTCAAGGTTGTACTTTACAACTGAACATCAGGCTTGAAGTGGTGGGGTTTCGAGAACGGTCGGTTCCATTGCTAGGTGCTATTAACTACACCACGGCGACCAGAGAGGGACACTGGTTCTGGGAAGAGACGTGCCCCAGGGAGTCCCTGCGTGTGTGCTGGACAGATGCCACCGTGCGGTGCGGCGGTGATCAAAACAAATAAGCTGCCGTTCTGCACTTTCGAGTCGCTCCCCTTCATCTCCAATGGCCCTCTGCCTATCAGGTTGCCATGGATACATGTAGACCATGTGCTTCGGGAAACACAGCTTGGCCATATCCATGGAATCACTCCCACCCCCCTCCATTTCCATTTCCTTCCATCCATTTACACTGGCGTACATTTCTAGGACAAGGACGGTGGGGAATAACACTAGCCATTATGCTAATTGGCAGTTGAAATTATGCTTTTGCTGTAATAATTATGAAAATGTGAACCATCACAATGACTATTCCCTCAATTACATTTCCTAACACTGCTGAATGAATGAAGCTTTTAAGGATTAATTGATACATTGATAGGCATTTATGCAGCTCTTTGAGCACTGCGTTGGTAAGTGAAGAACTACTAGACAGCAAAGTAGAAACCTGCATATCTATCAGACCGTCATCAAAACGGCTCTGTAATGAAAATGCATTTTGAAACAAATTCATTCAGACAGGATCTTAATATCCACAGTACCATGGCAATGGGTTGGACTGACACCCGGTACGTTCCCGACTGTAACTGCTAACATTAAGCCTGAGCAGGTTTGTGTGTGTGTGTGTTTTGTTCTCGTTGCATTGTACAGCCCCTAGGAACCGAGTGCTAATGGGTGACGGACACACAGAACGTGTAGGAGTGTGTCCACACCGTGTTAAGAGACGGCTTATGAGTAAGCCTTACTGTGAGCGAGTGACTGTCCGGCATGCCAAGGTGTGAGTTAGTCCCCACCTCGGCTCCATCCATCACCTCTGGCTGCTAGGGGGGGGGGTGGTGGGACCGCAATGGTGCCATACCAAGGCTGAGCAGGCCCAATCAGCTGCCCCCCCACCTGGAAACGGAGTGATAGATGGGGCTCTTCTGCCATGCTAAATGGGACAAATCCATGGGCACCCATCTTGTCTGACAACGGTGGAGTCGGCGCAGAGACTCGGTCGCCATGGGAGACGGCGTATAGGACGCCAACGACGGCCGTCTTTGTATTAACGTGATGCGCGTGCAAGGCCGGCTGCGGGTTCTGGACGGTTGGTTCGTGTCTGCGCCCGCGGACGCCAGCGTGTGTCTGCTTGCCCTCACACATCGCCTCGCCACTCATTTAGAGCATATTTGGTGCCCACTAAATATGACATCTACCACCTGGCTACTGTCGAGCCGTGATAAAACAGCTTCCAGTGCTGATGGCAGCTGGCCTACTTTCCCGGCAGGCCGACTTCCTGGCTTTCTGCAGACTAATACTGCTCCCCACATGCACATCTTTGTAACGGGGAAGCGCTCTGGAGCCACGGCCCCTAAGCCTCCATGCATATTAAACCATATATCATCTTTTCTTTGCTAAAGAAAACCAGCCTGCCAGAACGCTACATCCTATAATCCCATTTCCAACTGAGCCAGAGTGATACACGTCCTATCCTGGGACACGGGGTGGAATCATAAAAAAGTCAAGAATCCCTTTGGTGGAGACGGTAAATTCTTCTGACCTGGCACACTGGAGAAAACCCTGCGTGAATGAGTTCAAAACCAAGGGCAGAGCCACACATTATGGACAGGACAAACACACACTGGCTATGGGGTTGGAAGATTGTATTTGTTTGATGGTGGCAAAAAAGGAGGTGCAAAAGCTACTGCTGTTTGTGGCAGAATATCATAATGACATCAAACTAAACAAACAGAAATAAGCTGTATTGTCAGTCAACGAAGATGTTTGGGGTTTGTCGTTTAAAACAACAGGGCGTTGTGGTGTTCGGAGTGCAATGCATCTAGGGAGGACGATCAAACCAAGCCGACTGACTTCTGTGGCGGACTCATAATTCCAACTGACATGTGGTTGGGAGCAATCAATCTTTAAAAGTCCTTTTTTTTATCATGACCAATAATTCATTGATGAATCCCTTAGAGATAAAGCCCAAAAATATATCTATAATTGACATTCCAATGAAGATTATAAAAAGGCTGGTCAATCTATCATTTATGATAGAAAATATGAGAGCACGGAAAATAACTTGGTATTATGTACCAATACATGGAGGTCTCCAAGCTAAATGGTTCTCCAGTACAAAACTATAAGAATAGAAAGAAACAGATAGGGTGATGATGGTGTAAATAATTTGTACAGACATATAGATATCTGTATTTATTTTATAAAGAAGATTGATTGTCCCCTACTTATGGGGAAATTTGAACTGGTGTGGACAGGCTTTGCTTTATTATTTTTGTGTGTTTTTCCCCTTTTTTATAAAAAGGTAAAAGAGAGAGCGAGACAGACAGAGAGGGAGGGTGAACACGGACAGGGGAAAAGGAAGATGGATGACGCTCAAGGAAGACTTTGACCTGGCCTGCAAGGATTCATTAGAACCAGCAGTCCTTCAAATTACAAGGCATTTCTGTTATCTTCAAATGCCCCTGGGGTATACGCTCCAGAGTTGGAACGGGGTTGGGGAAACACATGGAAAGACAAGAGCGGTACGAGAGAAACAAATATAAAATGTGAAGGGTAAAGGCGCCCCTGCTCAAAGCACACCAGGAGTAGACACTGTCCTGAGGTCTCGGGAGGCTTTTTCATCATAGACCCGCTCCACAAGCACACGTTCAAGTGTACCTAGGCACATTCAGGCGTAACTTCCCCAGGTGAGGGCTGTGGCCCGGCGCCTTTATTATTCCAGGGCCATGGAAGGGAGCTAGGCTCACAGACGAACACCTTGCGGGGCTGCACGGTATAGTCAGGAGCCTCCCAAGCATTCAGCTGCTCGGGGCAGGAGGGCCATACCAAAAAGCAAACACAGATATGTGTGAGGTGAGAAAGGGCACTTGGGAGGGAGCGGGAAAACAGAAAAAAAAACTCTAACGGAAAAGAAAAAGTCAAGAGGAAGAGCAAGTAAAGGACAAAGGCTAACTTTTATTCATAATAATAATAATAACTTTAATTTAAGAGCGCCTATCTAAAACCCAAGGACACTTTACAAGGCATATCAAAAACAGACAATTAAAACAAGTACGCAACAATAATAAAGGGTCAGGTGGAGCTAAAGGCCTGGCACAACATGTTTTAACTCGTTTTTTTAAAAGTGTCCAGGGACTCTACATTTCGGATCTCTTTAATGGCTTGAACATCATTTTTTTTTTTTTTTTTTTTACAACCAATCATGTGTAATTGCACCTCCAAAACATGTCAGGGCATGTCAGCAGACGGGGGAGGAAGTTTGCCCGGAAAGACGGCGTCGATTACAGGTCGCCGTGTCGTGAAAACCAGGCGTAACGCTACAGGCAAGTCAGGCTGTTTGTGGTCCAGGTCTCCCGGGCGCCGTCAGCCCGTCATCCTTCCGAATCGTCGACTCCGAGGGGACCGACTCCAAGCTCTCCCCACATGTGCATCGGCTGCCTGCTAAAAGGCCAGCCCATTAGCTAATTGTGCTACGCTAAATATGAAGAGAGAGATCAATTACCTCCTACGCCTCTGTCTGAGCCTACCATTGGAGCGTGTGTGTGTGTGTGTGTGTGTGTGCACGTGTTGGTGGGGGCTATTATTCCTTATGGGACGAACACAGGGGGTTTGTGTGTGCGTGGTAACTTGGCTGCTACACCGATAATTCACCTGAGCGATTGGACAGACATGGAAATTCCCCCTAGGGCTGCAGCAAGATTATAAGTAATTGCTATTCCCTTGGCTGAAGAACATCACCGTTTCCAAATGTTGTTTATCGCCAAATTGATTACTGCAACCAGGCCTTCTAACTTGTCCCACAATTAATGTGTTGCATTAATGCGCTTAATTAATGGCCACCGCAGCTTTATGAAAAACACACACTCAATTACGAATGAAAGATACCGTCACGCTCTTCCGTGAGCCCGGTGAGGGACTGCGCCGCACGGCATTCATCAGGTAAAACGAGATTTAATAAGACAGAGAGATAGTCTCCGGCAGCAAAATCAAGTCTATTTTCCGTAGCGTCGCTCCGACTGTGGCGGTTTAGCACGAAGAGGTTGAAGTCGGATCAGGAGAGGAATTGCGGCAGCATTGCTATTCTGCTCCTCTCTGTTTGTTTTCCTGCATTTTCTTTGTGTGCGCGTGGCTGTCCCTTTTTCCTCCCTGATTTCTGTTTTTGAGGGGAGACGCTTTCGGAAAAGGAGAGGAAATTTGATGGGAAGTACCTGGGACATTACCTGGGCACTTATTGTTTTGGTGGGAAATGCGACACACACTCACACTTTGGCCCTGCGTCCTCCGACTGAAGAGGGGCAGCCGACAAATCCAATTCCGCGATTCCCGTCGGGTTGTGAATAAAAAACATGCCGGCCAACCCTGTCGGAATTCACAATACCTTCTTGACAGCACAGGCTGTGATCTATATCACAAGCTTGGGCAAACAAACAGCATCAAAATCCGTTTGACTGTGTGCTGCTTTCCTTTCAACTTCAAAACAACAGGGCAGACCCCTGACTGGGCCACGTTCGACTGTCAGTTCCCTTTTGAGACCTGCCAAACTTTCACTGCACAGAGAATACAGGCAAACTTGAGTCCAAGAGATGCAAAGGCCGCAAACCAAACTGAATTAAAGAACTTCCCTGACATGTTAATATATACCAATACAAAAAACATTGTCAACAGACAATGTATATTGAAATATGAACGGAAACAATGAAAAACAGGAATATGATTGTTTGTCAGCAGGCTACAACTGAAAGCCCTGCAAGGCAGCTACAAGGACAAAACCTTAATCACTTTCATTTTTACAGCAACCAAAGAGTAAGTATACAGCACTAGGTAAGTCCAGCACGAAGGAAAAATAAAGTAAGACCCATATCTACAATCCCTCTATTTTAGTTGTGCCTCTAAAACTCAATGGGCTATGTGCCTAGCCTATACCCACCCAGTCAGGCGTTGCCATCCCTCCAAATCTTGTTCTTTCAAACTCGACTGGAGGTCTGGAAACTTTCATACACGAAAGTGCTCTTCTCATAGCCTTCCAATCTGGAAGGCACGCATTTGATTGGCACTTATGAACGTCACTCACTCTTTGGCGAAACCCTCCTCCTTCCAAGTCACACCCTCCTCCCGGTTGTGTGCGACTCTGTTCCAATATGGGAGAGCACCTAAGCAGTCATCCACCTCTGTCTTTGAAACTCGGCCCATTTCAATACTTAATCGGTTGTTTGGAATAGCAACAAGGTGTTAGCCTCCACCTCTTGCACACGCACTTTCACGATCAAACTTCCCCAGACTTTCGAACCGAAAGATGGAACCGAGGTTCACCCCCCCAACGCCCCCCCCCCCGTTCTCAAACTAGACAGCTTGGTGCAGCATGCACACTCCGTTTCCAGGAAGACATTGATCAGCAGCCTAGGCCAACGGGATCAATAGTCTTCACTGTTGAAAGCAGTGGCCTTTGACCTACAAAAGAATGTTATATACTGTGGCCGTAAAAAGACATCCTACTATATCAGATGGTTAATGATGAAGGCTGAAGGGCCATGCTTTCAAAGGGGTTTATAGCCATAATAAAACTGTACGTTTGGGTTCATTCCCAGCAAGATAATCCAGCAAAATGCATATATCTTTATGTCAACTATCCCTTTAATTTGAGATGTTCTAGTGGTTTCTAATAAAACTTGCTCAAAAGCTTTTTATTTCTCACCTTGCAATCAAAGTGCTAATGGCACAATATCTCCTGCGAGGAGAAAATGATAAGTGCTTTTGTTTTCGTGAGAGAATTGTCCAGAGCAGGGAAGCGATGTCAAGTTCGCTTAAAAAGGCCGGGATTCCATGAGGCTGACATCATTAAAGGCTATTGTTTCGCCAGATTGGATTTGTTTAGGCTGTGTCACGGCTGGTCACCCTGCGGCAGGAAAACAAGCGCCGGCGTTTCTTTCTACCCATCGAGATTTGGATGGTGTAACGTTTGGCTGGGATCAGGCCAAAGCCCTCAGTCGCTGCCCAGCGCCAAAGACTGATGTGCCTGTGGGGATCGATTGTGTCCCCCCCACCCCCACCCGAAGCATCCATAAAATAAGAGTCAAGCTCCTTTCAAAGGCTTTAACGAATGCAAAACATGGAAAAACGCTCTGTTTCAAAGTCCTTCTCTCACCCTTCCTCGGCCAGGATAATTGTAAGAAGAAGCTGTGCATTCTATGGTGCTTTGAGCCAGTAAGACTGAGAGATTAGCATGGACGATAAGGTGCCAGCAAACAGAACAATGCCTTCAAACATAAAATATGCCTGAATGCCATTATTCATAATGTGCATTTAATTCATAGATTTATTATGTATGCATATGCATACATAAATACAATCCATTGTGGATGATTCAAACCATGTGTAATCCTGCTTTCATCTTCCCTCTTTATTTTTCTTGTGTGATTTCTGCCAGCCTTTCTGACACACTGTAATACCAAATGAAGATTCTTGTTGCTTTCTATTCAACTTTGCATCAAGGGGATTACATGTGTGTGTGTGTGTGTGTGTGTGTGCACATGAGGCTAGTGGTTCAGAATAGAGAGCTTTATTTAGCTGCTAAGCCTGAAAAAGAAGGGCACACAGTAGGTTACTGGGTTACTATGGTGATCCACTTTGATTGGGGGAGAAATTACATTTCTTTTAAGACAACATTAAAGCTCTAATGACAAAAAAGCTGATTCTTAGACACACAGAGCTATAAATAATAGCTGAAACACACAGTTGCACGTGCATGCACGCACGCACGCACACACTCCACCACAAACCTTTGTAATCCCAGACTACTGGAAGGCTTTGTTTGAATTGAAGTTGTGATATTGCAAGAGGCTGGATTTCTTGATTACTTTGGCAGGAGGATGAGCTCCCTCAGTTGCTAGGCAGAATAGGTCAGCAAGGGCTGGGGGCACAGTATGCTTTAACCAAACAGCAATCTCAGGTATTTCCCCCTTGGCTCACCTGATCATGGGCAAGTTACGACACAATAACAACAAAGAAAGTACCAAAATAAGAAGGATACCAAAAAGTACCAAAAGTAGAAGGCTAAACGGCGAAGTCGCTGAGGCAGTGGCTGACCCGCCCCCTATACAAACGTCATCCAAATTATTCTCGAGCCACGGCACTCGAAAATAACTCTATTTCCCATAGCCCCCACAACTCCCACTTCAGGCCCGATTGTCTTCACCACCTGCGCGGTTCATGAAGCGGGACTGCGGAGGTGTGGGATGGGGGGGGGGGGGGGGGGGGGGGGGGTCGGGTCGGGCGGTCTGTCCTCCACTCTCCCTCGGGCCCCCTGAAGGGGATCCCACCACCCCCAGTCTGAGGAGCATCGGTAGCAGCCGAGCCATCGGGGGCCCCCCATTAATTCAATCGCCGCTCAGCACTTCCCGCCATGACAAATCACCGGGCGTGTATTTCTCCCCGGTCCAACCTTCCGTGGGGACGAAGTGGGTTCAGAGTGAGCGAGGTGATAGATTTGAAGGGGAGGAGGGGGAGGGGGAGGGGAGGTGAAGGAGAGATTGAATGTGAGAATAGATACTGGGAAGGATCATGCAGGAGGATTGCATAATAGCTAAAGGCAAAAGGCCGATGCAATTGAAGCAGGCTGCGGAGGAACGAGAGAAATGGAGAGAGACACATGGAGAGAGAGAGACGGCTCCAAATGGCTGAAGACGAGAAGAAACCAACCATCGGAATCCTTAGCTCTCTGCTCTCTAAAAAAGAGGGCACACCCCATGTCGAATGATTGGATTGTATCTTGAATGGTACACCGAAAAGTAGCCTGGTTATTGAAACAGGAACGGATTCCAAGCATTTCTCTCAAAAATAGCTCTGATTTATTGCCTGGGGAACCAGAGAGTGCACGGCGGAAATCGTGTCGTGGAAAACCAAAAAGCACAAACCCTTTATCTTATAATCGCAGCGGATCAAAGCCAGCGGCTTCAGGAGTCCTCCTGACTCTGTTAGAGAGTTTTTAAAAATTCATGAGGCCGAGATTTTTCGGGAAATTGGGATTTTACTCCCTACAGTACCTCACCCTGTGACAACAGCAAACTCATTTGACCAACTGCTCCCTCGAGGGGAGGTACCGTCGCACTGGCTGCCAGCGTTCCCCTATTTCTGTTTCCCTGAGTCGCAGCCCTTGGTTTCTTAGAAAGTGGTTCTGCTGTATCTTGCCGTGAGTGCGCACCCACATGTGCGTGCTCAGCGGGGAACGGATATTAAAATGAATCTAGCCTATATGAGGAGACGGAAGTGGGTCACCCACATTAGAGAGAGAAAAACAGACTGGTGGCCCCTCCTCCGTCCCATCCCTCCTACAAGGATTCAGAAAATGGTGGTAATGAATTCACATCCCTAGGACTAACCCGGGAGGAGAGTCTATTTCTTGGAGCACTGCTGGTACTATTGGTACAAAGCCCGCCATGAAGTGGAGTATGGGGGGGGGGGGGGGGGGGGGGGGGGGGGTTGGGGTCTACAGAAGCTGGTGAGGGACAAAAGGTCACAAAAACAGATGAGATGGTGACACCTCCTAAACAGCAGCAGCTGAACTGTAACACTAGAAACTGATTGGTCTCTATTTCTTTCTGTTCCTTTCCTTGCTCTCTTTCTCTCTCCTCCTTTCCCTGCATCCTCTTCTCAGACTCCTCACTCCTCTCTCTGCGGCTGCAGAGAGTATGGACGCCCTTCACGCGACTCCTCTCGCCTGTGGCCCCTTTCCCCCCGGCTGCATCTGTTCAGCCCAGGGCAATCTCCCCACACTGGCCCGATGGAACATCTTCCCACCATCCGCCACGGTCTCGTCTTACCGAAAAGCATGGGGCGAACTGGGAGGTAACACCAGCATACACAAGCCTGGTTGGTGTAACACGGCAGAAGTTAATGCACTCTCCGTCGACCTTTGTGTAAGGTTGCCTATCTGTCTGGCTTCCAGTGAAGGGGGATGGAGGTTTCTCTGCGTTTCTTTCACATTTATGAAATATCTATTTTTAAGGAGCACATTTTGTAAAAAAAAATAAAATAAAAAAAAAGACCTTTTGGCTAAAATACATGAATAATTGATTTGATCATAATGTATTGTGTGGGATTCGAGCACACATCACACACAGACACACACTATCAAACACACACATATTCACCCCATCAACCAGCTTCTGTAATCATCCTCTCATTTGGACTATAATAGTGTAGAGGTTAAATAATGGAGGAGGGGAGGGGAGGGGGAGGGGGGGTTGTGTGTGTCGGAGGTGATTGATGTTTTCTTAGCAACCACGGCCGTTTCTGCAAAGAGTGGCGTTCCAGCCGCCTCCATCAGTTGGGCGCCAGCGAGGAGAGGAGGGTTTGCGGAGGTGGAAGGCAGGGAGAGGGGAGCGACGGACTCCATCGGGGGACTGTCGTGGCTGTGTGTGTGTGTGTGTGTGTGTGTGTGTGTGTGTGTGTGTGTGTGTGTGTGCACGCACACATGCGGCGGAGTGATAGCTAACTGTGCTGCGTTACAGCATATTGATATATCCGTCAGGACGCTGAGATGCCGTGCTCCATCTCCACAGAGGGACGCTGAGGACAAGGATACACAGGTCCTGGGACCAGGAGAAGGAGGGAATAGGGGGCCTTCACTTTACGGCACGACTCAGCAAAAGATGGTTCAACAAACACGAATACCAGAATCGATTTGGTCAATGGAGCCTTATGGGGCAGAACTACGTAGAAAGGAAAAGGCCGTTTGAGACAAAAAAATTAAAGATTGCAGAAAGGAGTTTACAAAACTGTTGGACTGACAGGTTTTTCTGTCTAATTATTCGTACTTTCTTATCTTACCAAGTGACATCACCAGATAAGGAGGAAGCTTCTGGAACAGAGTAACTAGTGTGTGTGTGTGCGTGTGTGCGTGCACTTCAACACACACAACCCCGAGAACCGTCACAGGAACTGCCGTGTTGAAAACCAAGCCGTGGGGCGCCACACGCTAGTCTCTGCTCCTGGCTCAGCCACGCAATCAAAGGCACGTATGATTTCCACACAGGGCGCTTCTCCATCAGCCATACATTGATATTCCCCAGTCATCCACGATGAAATGTCATGCTTTTCTCCCTTCGCCTTTTCCTGCCCGACTCATTCAGCCTGCAAATCAATGTCCATTAAGCCGACTCAAGCGCTCGCATGTAATTTGACTCGCTTCCCTTTCATTCGGCTTTGGCATGGACCCCCCCCCCCCCCCCCCCCCCCCAGTCCATCGAGGGGGTCTTTCCTATTACATGTGTACGTGTATGTGGAGGCGGACAGGACACCTCACCGGTCTATAGCCCATTGGCTCCCTGCTTTGCTCACGTGGCGTGGATAATGCTGCCGGGCCATCTGTGTTTAATAGTGTGTGTGCGTGTGTGTGTGACCCGTACGTGGGCACCTGGGGGGGAACCTTTGAGGGGTAGGTGATTCGAGAGACTGGATTTCACGTTTGCGGCGACGGAAGGGAAAAATCCGTCCCGCGTTTGGAATCTGTGCCAGGGTCTGTGCTTGTGTGTGTGTGTGCGAAATAGTCCTGTCTTTGTGTCTGTGTCGCCGGTGTTTATCCTGAAAGGCCTCCCCATACTGTGTGTGTCCCCCACGCAGCCTTTTCATCACTCAAACATCGGGGCCAGACTGGAGGAAAGGCAGCGGCAGCTCTTTCTGCCACGGAGGCATCATGGCCGCCCATTAATCTTACCTCCTCCCCCGTCAGGTAGTAGGCCGAGAGAAGTCCTCCGACGTAACGGATGTTCACCTCGAAGAGAGACGCCTCGCCGTTCTGTGGGAGAAGAAGAGGTGTCACAGCATCAGAAAAATCCCGCTCCATCAACACCGGTGTAGCGCCGCACCGTTGACGGAAAAGGCAATCCATAATACATCCCCAATAACCCTTAATAATTCATTTATCAGCGTGCGTGTGCGTGTTTGCTGCCGTGATTGCGTGGGGTTGAATAATTGAGTCGCCCAGGTAAAATGGTTGCCCTTGGGCCTCACCACGCCACGAGAAATCGAAAGGGGTGAATGAATGTTTCAAGCAGCCTAAGCTGTCGAGCTCTTCGAGACGTCCCAATCAAAATTCATGGCATGGAGTAGTTGCAAATGTCACCTACACTATTCATGACCTTTATTCCAAGTGCTGCGCGTGGGGAAAGTTCTGCTCAACCTCCCCCCAGCCGTGTTAGCATCCGAATGTTAGCCCCCCTTATCTGGACCTGTACAACCCGGAGTTGATAGGCAATGGCGTCCCATAGATGATCACATTAGAGGCCAATCAGAACAAAGCTATGGTTCAAAGTCTAAGCCCAGTGATAATGTCAGCGCTTTTTTGTTTGCTCCCTGGTCTGGGACCGTTTAGAGAGTATCCATCAACAGAAAAATGTCCATCCTGGGTCCATCTTGATGGGCACCTCCAGCTAAGAGCGTGTTTCACATTCTCTCTCCAACTTGCTCTCCAAGCGGTGATTGCGAATAATAACCTTTTGGTGCGAACGCTCCCACCTGTTTATTGCCCTGATGGTGCCTGCACTTCAGCAAACTAATGTAGGTCAAAATATGCTAATGTGCAAAGACCATATACAAAGTAGAATTACTTTTCAGTTTTTCTTTGCCCTGTTAAACGGCAAAAATACAGGATTTATGTTATCTTTGGCTATCTCCAATCCTCATAAAAATACTGCAAGCCTATGTTTTAGTGTAATCGAGAACAGTTATCAAGGCAAAGCACGTCTCAGGAAGACGCTCAGTTACCAACGCTCTCTAGACTGTTATTGAAAACCCTAGCGCTAGCCCTGTTTTTCCAAGATGAAGACAGTTTAACCACTCAATTTTGCATCCATGAAATAAATATGATGAGAGGTGTTGAGCACTACACATGTCGCATTAGGAGACGCAAAATGTCACCATGATTACCACCAATTACCCTCACAGGAGGTGGAGATGCTTATTGACTTAGAGAGACCCCTTGAGAAGGAAATTGCTATCTCGAGAGCGGATGATAAGGAAACTGTAATTGGGTGCTGGAGGGGGCAATATCTACTGAGACTGAGGCCTTGTCAAGAATACCATTTGTAGCCAACGCTGTCTGGAACCTTGAGTTGTCGCCTGCGTTTCAGACTGTAAACCTCCGCAAACCTCAAAGGTTATGATATTTAGGGCTAGTGAGACTAGGCCTCTTGCCCGAAGTCAGCAGAACTGGGGACATTTCGAAGACAAAGCACCCCTCCTGGTGTCAACGCTGAGTGTACCCTGCCAAACCACAGATGAGTGGCCCGTCCCATAATGGCTCCAAGATGGCGGTGATTAGGAAGCAAGTGTCTATTTGTCTTGAGAGACGGTGGCACTCAACAAGGACGCCTCTAAGGTACGGTGCTGGGGGACAGTAATGCTGACAGAGGCTTTGCCGATCTCTATGTCTCAAAAGGCATCTGTAAATCCCTCCCATACTTCTCATAAAAGTCTAACTCGCTCAAGAGGCCATACTTCCGGAGCTAGTTTTTTAAATCAGATTCATAGACTGCTCGGACTTCAACTTTTTGGAAGAAGATCAATCGTAGCAACACAATGTTATTAATGTTCATTTTTGTAAACGCAGCATTTTTCACTTTTATTTTTACAGTAAAGTCTACATCCCAAAATGGACGCTGAACTGCAGTCCTAAGCATGACTGGGCTGGACCAGGACCGAGTAAACATTGCCGATTAATATCCGAGTCAACAGCAATATTGTTTTCCTCCAAAACCCCCCCGCCCCCCGTTGCCAAATCATATCTGTTGGCAACAAGATGTGGGAGATTCATAAACAAGATGTTTGGGAGAAGTTCCCAAAAATCGAAAAAGCACTGTTTCTTACTGCATTGGAACTCAGGCTACAGAGAGTTGAAACTCAATTCAAAAGACCACACAACAAACTTTTAATCAGCAAAATGTAACGCACAGGGCTCTGGGAAAGCAAAGCGCCAAACATCACTTTACCTGGAACAAAGAAGGGAAAAGAGGCATTTCACCAGAGATGAATCCATTTAAATCCCCCCATCATACACTGTTGAGAGCTGAACGTTAAAAACAAACACGTTCAGAGTTCCCAGGAGGCTTCTCACAGAAATAAATAAAAGCAAAATGTTTGGCTGTGTATAATTGCTTCGCAATTCGGTGTGGGAAATGAAGCAGGTGAAAGGAAAATGGCCGCTATTTTTTATCCTATATTCCCATTTCCAGTGCTGAAGCGAAGTATCTAATTAGACACATCACGGGGCTGTCAGGGCAAGCACAGGAACCTTCAATACTGCTGCCCCCAGCAGAAGGCCTCTCTCTTACCCCCTTATTTCCTCAATGCTGTAGTATAGACCTACTGCAGAGCCATTGGGGGTGGAACAGACAGTAAACAACAGTATATTTTTTTTGTATGTATGTATGTATGTATGTATGTATGTATGTATGTATCTATCTATCTATCTATCTATCTATCTATCTATCTATCTATCTATCTATCTATCTATCTATCTATCTATCTATCTATCTATCTATCTATCTATCTATCTATCTATCTATCTATCTATCTATCTATCTATCTATCTATCTATCTATCTATCTATCTATCTATCTATCTATCTATCTATCTATCTATCTATATACACATATCTATATATATATATAGATATATAGATACAGTGGGGCCAAAAAGTATTTAGTCAGCCACTGATTGTGCAAATTCTCCTACTTAGAAAGATGAGAGAGGTCTGTAATTTTCATCATAGGTACACTTCAACTATGAGAGACAAAAATGAGAAAAAAAAATCCAGGAAATCACATTGTAGGATTTTTAAAGAATTTATTTGTAAATGATGGTGGAAAATAAGTATTTGGTCACCCACAAACAAGCAAGATTTCTGGCTCTCACAGACCTGTAACTTCTTCTTTAAGAAGCTCTTCTGTCCTCCACTCGTTACCTGTATTAATGGAACCTGTTTGACCTCGTCATCTGTATAAAAGACACCTGTCCACAGCCTCAAACAGTCAGACTCCAAACTCAACCATGGCCAAGACCAAAGAGCCGTCGAAGGACACCAGGAAGAAAATTGTAGACCTGCACCAGGCTGGGAAGAGTGAAACTGCAATAGGCAAGCAGGTTGGTGTGAATAGATCAACTGTGGGAGCAATTGTAAGAAAATGGAAGACATACAAGACCACTGATAATCTCCCTCGATCTGGGGCCCCACGCAAGATCTCATCCCGTGGGGTCAAAATGATCATGAGAACGGTGAGCAAAAATCCCACGACTACACGGAGGGACCTGATGAATGACCTGCAGAGAGCTGGGACGAAAGTAACAAAGGCTACCATCAGTAACACACTACGCCGAGAGGGACTCAAATCCTGCAGTGCCAGGCGTGTCCCCCTGCTTAAGCCAGTACATGTCCAGGCCCGTCTGAAGTTTGCCAGAGAGCATATGGATGATCCAGAAGAGGATTGGGAGAATATCATGTGGTCAGATGAAACCAAAATAGAACTTTTTGGTAAAAACTCAACTCGTCGTGTTTGGAGGAAGGAGAATGCTGAGTTGCATCCCAAGAACACCATACCTACTGTGAAGCATGGGGGTGGAAACATCATGCTTTGGGGCTGTTTTACTGCAAAGGGGACAGGACGACTGATCCGTGTTAAGGGAAGAATGAACGGGGCCATGTATCGTGAGATTTTAAGCCAAAACCTCCTTCCATCAGTGAGAGCATTGAAGATGGAACGTGGCTGGGTCTTCTAGCATGACAATGATCCCAAACACACCGCTCGGGCAACGAAGGTGTGGCTCCATAAAAAGCATTTCAAGGTCCTGGAGTGGGCCTAGCCAGTCTCCAGACCTCAACCCCACAGAAAATTTGTGGAGGGAGTTGAAAGTCCGTGTTGCCCACCGACAGCCCCAAAACATCACTGCTCTAGAGGAGATCTGCATGTAAGAATGGGCCAAAATACCAGCTACAGTGTGTGCAAACCTGGTGAAGACTTACAGGAAATGTTTGACCTCTGTCATTGCCAACAAAGGTTATGTTACAAAGTATTGAATTGAACTTTTGTTATTGACCAAATACTTATTTTCCACCATCATTTACAAATACATACTTTAAAAATCCTACAATGTGATTTCCTGGATTTTTTTTCTCATTTTTGTCTCATAGTTGAAGTGTACCTATGATGAAAATTACAGACCTATCTCATCTTTCTAAGTAGGAGAACTTGCACAATCAGTGGCTGACTAAATACTTTTTGGCCCCACTGTATATACTGTATATATATATATATATATCAGATGTGTATATCCTCTGAATATGTGATTTCATTGGTTTCAGATGGGCACTGGTTACAGAGTACACAAAGTATGAAAACAAGAACATGACAGGAGTACAGTGTGATACAATAGTGATTCAAGGTACAGATTTTACAAATGACGTCACAGCATCTCTTAACTACCAATATGATCCATGGGATGATATAAAACATGTAATATAATCTGTTAACTTTTGGATTGCTTTTGGATTATTTCTTCAGCTTGCTCTGCTGTCCAGCCTAATCCCAATCAGAAAACCTATTCTATAGCCAAAAATGAGCTATGTTCAACCTCGGATAATGTAGTCACCTTAAGTTTATCGTTGCATCAACTCTCTAGATTACGAAAATAATTGAATCATTTCTTTCCAGAGTGCCTGTAATCCGTTATTACACCACATGGTATGCGATTTGTAGATTAGGAATGAACTGTGAACTGTGAACATTTTAAACTGAACATTAATTTTACCCTCACCTTGAGCATTATTCTCAGTTTCAGTGCAACTGGCAATACAATAGCATTTGTATTGGTCTGGAAAATAATAAATGAATCAAATCCCTCCAAGCAAAAAGGAATGTCAATGTTTGAAGCCTGTTTGTGTTCTGCTTCAGGAACGGTGAGCGGGCTTGTCGGCGGTGTTTGATGCTTGCTTTGCTGTTGGTGAGCATTCAACAAAGCATGGCACAGATTGTTATCTGGCTCTGCCCGGATTTGACTGGGACATAAGCCTGATTGGCAGCACCACTGCGGCAGTGGGTGCCAAGAGGCTGACTCGACGGTTATTGATGCCCAACAGTGGGCCCGCACATACACAAATATGAGTGACTAATCTACGCTGATGGAAAGATTTAAAGCTAATGAAGAGCAATCATACACACTGGCCCAACAACAGTAACACCACATTGCATGTTTCTAAAGAGATTCTCAAAATGGCTCAGTCTCAAACAGACCGAAAGCAAATGGAGTGCAGACTCGACATTGTAACTGACCTGTTAAACAAAGTGTGAATTCTTCAAAGGGGTCTGATGAAAGTTATATCTAAAGTTGGTAAATCAAACAAACGGAGCTGTGATTTAAATCTGCGCCCGCTAATTAACATGGAGGGAACATGAAAGGGACTAATTTGGTGGTGACACTGGGGTCTTCCTTAGTCGAGCTGTTTTTGCCCAATGTTACGGCTAAAAGGAAACATTGTCGCGATCTCTCTTCCGCCGGCATGATGTGAAAGCAGGGTCACTCCTTTAATGTACAGTAATTATGAGCTTGATTAGCGTCCAAGTCGTGAAAGCTGTCCCAGACACGAGCCTAATGACAGCCATCCTCTAGCGCATCCTGAACGGCTTGGTCTAAAACGGAGAGTTCTCTCCGACATTACGAGTATTGAATCGTTCCTAATGTTGAGTCCAGGACGCTTATCTTGGGGGCTGACGTCAGCATAACATTTAAATCATTTGTGATTCGTACACTGCATTTCCAATTTGCGCTAAAATATTTTGGTATGAAGAGCTGCAGAGAGCGTGGGATGCATGGGTTAGCTTTGTTTGTGAACATTTGCACTGTGGCATAAACACGTCTTATGTAACTGCTGTTAATAGATGGCAGTGGAAGTCAGTAGAGGTGGAGGCAGGGCATCCAGGCCGGTTCTCAGTTCCAGGAGACCGGTTTCTACCTCCAGCCTAATTAATCATCCGTCAAGCACAGCTTTTTTTTTTTTCCAACTCCATCCGACCAAACTGAACTAATCACAGGGTCTGTGGTTTATGTGAGGGGGAAAACTTTTTGTTTCATGTTACCATTCTAATCCAAACCTCGAGGAGCCATTTTCTATTTGCTTAGTATCAATCCAGATCGGTGATTTTCAAATGGAGAGCGCCCTGTATTTATTTTTAGCGATACCATTAGCATTTGAATGTTATTTTTACATCCAATCGATACTAATTGTTTAGCGGCCGTAATAGACCAAGCCTATTGATATGAAGAAAACCAACTAATTCGATGAGGATCTAGTTTAGGAATGATGCTGATTCAGTGGAGCAATGATCAACATCCGATGGAATATTCAATTCTGGGGGGAACCAAGTAGTGGAAAAGAAAATGTCTGATTTACACACAAGCAAGTAAAATAACTAGTAAAGTAACTTTAACCTTCATCTAATCAACTCTCTAACCTCTCTCTTACCGACAGGATGTGAGTCTAAGCCTATACAACCAATAACTTGGTAGACTACATAAATGCAGACACATACGTTTAGTATGCAGTATTAATCATGCATCCAGGGGACATCTGAGCTTCACCCAAATCGATCCTCCATTTTGCTTATTTTGTCTTGGGACCATAACATGTAGTTGTCGGGAAAGTGCATGGAACATAGGAGTCCTTGCCGTTTGTTGTTATTTGGCTGTATCAGCACGAACCTTTCCGTCTCGATCACCCCCTAGCACTCACACAAACAAAAACGCAGCCAGTCTGCAGGCGCCGCTGTTATCTCCTGGGCCTGACTGCATCTCCCCCTGGTCTCCTAACACAGGTCTCTCCTGGGACACTCCCCCACGCTCTCTCTCTTTCTCTCTGACATGAGTCTCCCGGTTACACTCTCTGGGCCTCATACTCTACCATCTAGCCCACACTGAATGCATTTATCATCGACCTCCTACTGTCTGGAGCCTTGCTGAGGCATGTTCTGTCTCTTTTAATGTTTATGCCCATAGCATTCCATTGAAATGCTAATTTCCTAAAGATCTACGGATGGGGTAGACTCATTTACTAGGGGAGCGAATATTAGCCCTTAAACTCTACAACTTAAATGTAAGCAAAATGCTCACACATCATTTTGTTTGGGGGAGGGGGGGGTCTACCATAAACATTCCCTTCAGACTGACTTAGTTTGCATCCCTTTACAATTTATTGATATTCTGATAATAATGAATTAACATGTTGGGATCAAGAAAGAACCGGTACAATTAAAATTAATTGAGGATTACATGGCTGCGTGATAATTCCATAAAAAACAACAACTAGTCACAGTATGTGGGTGTTTAGACCCAGCATTTGTGAGACTCCTACCAACATTGGTGACTCAAAACAAAGCCTGGTAAACACCACTAATGATGCATCCACATGCTAGCCTCACGGCGTGACTTTCAAAGAGAGAATGTCAGCACTGGGCATGGCCCTTCAAAGCATGGTTGAAGCATGTCCACTGATTTCCTCTCATGGTTTGCGGCCCTGTTTTCCCGCCGATGTCCTAATGACCGGAGACCTTGTTCGGCCTCACTTACACTGGCCAGGAGATCCCTAGGGGTCAACCGACATCCGTCACGGAGGTAAACAAAGGGGAAAGTCCGACCTGCTCCTCGACGGGTACACGGTCTAATGGCTTGGCCTTTTGTCTTCAGACAGCAGCCAACACTAATCCAACAGATTAACGTCTTTGGGAAAAAACAGGGGCCGTGACCCTGTAGTGGGTTTCCCAAGTGGTCTGAAATAACGAATATGATCGACTTGTGTGCCGGAGAGCCACTCTTTAGGAATGAGAGTGCACGCCAGGGTGTGCTACCACAGATAACCTTGAATAGCGGATCCTGTTGATTTGTTTTCTTCACCGTCAGTTACAAATCCCCTTTTCAGAGCCCACTGTGTGCCCCAAGTCTTTGTGGTGCAATATAGTTCCCTTTGGTTACATCAATTACATCAATACATCAAGAGGCAAATTCTTCTAAACTGCTCCATAAACCAATTGAACTGTTCAGACGACTTACAAAACTATTCATGAATATTTCGATTAATTTCGATAATTCTTTTTTTTTTTTAACTCATGATGATCTACTCGTATTGTTGATAATGTTAACAAACACTTCTAGCAATTTCCTCAATAACCAGAGCATAGCGGGAAAATTTGATAAGCAAAGCTTATGCTTGTAGTAAAGGAGACTATAAAAACAAGTGTATTTGGCTAGGCAGACCGTATCAAAAGACCTGGGGCATATGTTCAAACTTGGACCAATTGAATTAATTTGCACTGACCGTGGCTGTTGGGTAAACACATTACATTGTTCAGCGCAATATTGTAGGTTATATATTATACCCTAAATCAGAGGTTAGATGGATTGTTTTTTTGTTTTTGTCGTAGGCTACCGCCTCCAACTTTAACTCTTGTGTGAGGAAAAGTTTTGATCCAATTGTATAACTTGGCTGGCTGCACTAGTTTTGCTTTTGCTTTAAGCACTAGACACCCTCATGGAATAGAAAAACACACAGCACTAACCCCCATTTCCATTTTGAGTTACTTTGAGATATATTGAGTTCAAACTATATTCCACAAATTCGGCTATTGTCGCAGGGTTGACATTTAATTCCCTAATTGCACATCTGGCTGTCATAAACGCTTTCTTCGCCTCAAGCGGACATGCAATGTTATATGATTACACTTTGAAATCCGATTCATCACCCTAGTCTTTTTCATCTTGAGCCATTCGTGAAATGCTAGAAAGAAAAAAAAGTATATATATATATTTATATATTTGGCATCCGACCAAGCTAGGTTCCGGTGGTGCAGTTCCTGCTCACGCTATTTCCAGAGAAACGTTCAGAGCACACGGCTGACTCTTTCTCACGCGCCTTTCCAAATCACTCTATTGTCCTCTTGACCTCGTGGCGTGACAGTAGATCTGGGGGCCGGGGACAGGCCTGTCATGGCTCTCCGGTCGAGGCTGCACCTCTGTGTTTGCGCACACTCTGCTTTAAAAACGCTCGCGTCTCTGCGGAGCCAAAGGGAGAAGCGTACGCAACCCCCGAGATAAACATCGCTCCTTCCCCTCAGCCTCTCTCGAAGGCACCCAAGGTGAGGCGCGTACGCGCGGAAATCTCGATTCCACCGTCTTAACCAAATTAAAAGCCTAGGCGTGCTAATTACCCAGTCGGTTTACCGGCTCTGTTTTGGGAGCATGGAGGGATGTTTTTTCTCCGCAGCTTGAATTGCTAGCCGAGGGAGTTCTTTTGAAGAGGGCTGGGGACAATATGGAGATATGAATATCTCCTCATCTTTGAATCAGTCACATAAATTCTGCACTCGTCGACGTTCACTAGTGACTCTACTGAGACATCTTGGCGAATCGCACAGGTTATACGTTCTCGACGATCCCTCTCAGCACGTTAGCCTTTCTGAGCGTCTGAGGTTAAAGTGAAACAAACCGGGAATAAATCACAGGGATCCATTGTTTCTCTAATTCTCGCTCCCCTCCACTTCGTCTTCGGCGAGGGGGCCTATCAGGGACAGATCGATAATAAGATAAACGATGACAGAGTGCGCAAGAGCAGAAAATATGGGGAATTTAAGAGACAGTGGAAGAGAACGCCTTGAAGGAGTGATGGACGATGGACCTGTCAATAGGGAATAAAAGCCAACCTGTGGGATCCTTTTCCCTCCCTCTTCCTGTGGAGACTTGCCAAAGGAAGACGAGTCCCCTTCCCAGTGATTAAAACAAACCAAAGCCCCTTGATGGAGCCACCGTCAAATTACCCAAACAAGTGTTCACCGTGGCGACGACAGGGGGCCCGGCGAGCCCCCCCAAAACACTAATCAACACAGACATCTCCAGGCACTCGTTCCAGCGTGATGGGGGAGCCGTTGGTGGAAAGTTCCCCAAAGTTAACACTGCAGTGCTCCTATTGTCTCTGTAATTGCCTGAGCCTCACTTGAGAGGGCTGTTTGATCCGGAGGAGTCGGTCTTCAGAGGAACTCCTCAGGATTTCACACCAGGATTTCCAGTGAGTTTGTTTTTCGCTTCAAAGCCAAACGGGATACATCTCAGTGGGTTCTCAAACCTAATTGTAATCATTCGCTAAGGACAAGGCTGCAAGCTATTTGTCTGTTCGCTCTGCCCCCTTAACCGTAGTTCTGAAACCCACTATGTTTACTGTAGTACTGTCCTGATATAATACATGGAGAAAGTCACTGTTGCCTTCTGAATCGTGTACCTGGAAATCAAATAGAGAAAAATAGACGTTCGTATTCCCAAAAGCATCATTCAATTAATGTTTGGGTTGGTATTGCAAACAGCACATGCAGGCTCACTGTCGGGTAATTCCGTGAAACCAGGCGGAACCAACCCCCCCCCCCCCCACACCCTGATGGAGTGAAACCTGGGCGTGACTCTCTCCGCAGCGTGTGTCCGCGTCCTCAGTTCACACCGTCACACGTCAGCGGAGCGGTTCTGTCGTTTCACTCGGCCCCGGAGTGACAGCTCAGCACGGCCGAAGCTGACAGGCTGCTTTGGAGCGGAATGACTGCCGTTGTTAACCCTTGTTAATGGGTTTGATTGTAATTAGGAACACCGAGTATGCTTTGCCGTGGGTGTGTGTGCGTATGTGTGTGTGTGTGTGTGTGTGTGTGTGTGTGCGTGTGTAAGAGAGAGTGTGTTGGAGAGACAGATGAATACTTAGCAGTCCTACTGATCAAACGTCCGCCCTAATCTCACACATATCAATCACTCTGCCTGGAATACCAGTGAAGAAAAAAAAGATAGGTCAAAGGGGCGGGTGTGTTTAATGTCTATTCAATAGTGTACACTGATTTGTTTAGAGTTACGACGACGCGATGCTAACCCGATGAGTTCAAAACACGTCTTCATCAAACGACAAGCATTTCCGAGCCTTTGAAGGCGGTCCACAGGTGAGGTTGTAAAGTCCATTCTCACGTATAATTGTCGTATCGTCAGAGATGGGGTGGGGGTGGAGGGGGGGTGGGGGAAGCTGGCCGGGGGGAGGGGCCGAGGCCGAGGGGACGGGCCGTGATGGAACACGGGGAGGGGGTGGAAGTCGGTCATGAACCGCCATTACCGGCTGCCTCAAATAGTCCGTTGCGTTTGTCAGAGCCAAGAGCTGCTCCACGCTAACAGCAGTAGTCATTGCCACACGTGCCCCTAGGGCTGTTAGAGGCTGAGGAAGAAAGGCTCTGTGTGTGTGTGTGTGTGTGTGTGTGTGTGTGTGTGTGTGTGTGTGTGTGTGTGTGTGTGTGCGCGTAACAAAGAAAGAAGGAGATAAACAGGGAGACAGACAGAGTTCGAAAGAAGGCATGACAAAGCCACGTCTGGGACTCGCAAATCTTCCAGTTGTTGCGGTACTTTCAACGTCAATAAAATTGCGAGGGAGCCCTCATTTGCCAGGCTGCACCTGTTCGCACACAAACATCTCCACTGGCAACACAAAAGACAAAGTAGGTTACGCTAATTGTTCTTGTTGGACCAACTTCAGAGAATAGCAAGAGACAAATGCAATCCCTGGAGAGGTGCTCCATCTTTAAAAGGGTCCGGTGCGTAGTATTTACAACGGGTGCCGTTTTAAATATGCCTTCGCAAGTGTAGGCGTTGTACACGTTTGAACTAACGTTGGCTGTCGGAGGAGGCCCTTCAACAGACACACAGGGCCCGGGGGAAGGGCTGCGTGCTGGCCCGTCAGCTGCCTGGTGGGGCTGGGCCCCTTGGCATCCTCCCTGAATCCCGCTCCCTGTCCACGTAACGGCCAAAACTGGCAGCGCTCGGTGTTCCACAACCGAGACCAAAGTCTATTATCACCAAATTACTCGGTAAAGGGGCCGTGGCCTTTCGCTGCCCTCTCTTTCTTTCTTTCTTTCTTGCTTGCTCTCTCTCTCTCTCTCCCCCACAACCCCCCCCCCCCCCCCTCTCTCTCTCTCTCTCTCTCTCTCTCTCTCTCTCTCTCTCTCTCATTCATCACATTTGGCACCACAGAGAGTTCTGGGAGAGGGACTGAATCCCATCTCACGGTAACAAAGCGTGGCCGGAGTGGATCAGCCGCCACACAGGAACCTTTTCGGAGGCCCTCCGGAATGTCATCGGACCCGGCTCCCGGGTCAGAGCGCGTTACACGGCCTCAAATCACTCCCACATTACCCCAGGCGCCCAGTGAGGACTTCATTAAGAACTTCATTACCATATTGGTGACAGCTCCTCCAAAAGAGGAAGTGACCATGTGAGGCGACCACAGAGAATTGAAGGTGAGGGTTCATTGGTCATCGGGGATAACGGACAGATGGACTGTCCAATAAGATTGGGTAGATTGGCCTTACCGAGTTCAAGTCCAGGCTGGTCTCCACCCACTCTTTGGCGTCGTTGTATTCCTCCGTCAGGCCCATGATGTAGAGCGTGTCCAGAGAGTCAATGATGGAGGCACCCCTCAGACCGCCTGAAACGACAAAGCCAGTGTCAGTCAGACGGCCACAACAAGCCTGAAGCTCACGCTGGCACACATGGATAAAGGGGCGAGAAAATGTGGTAAAAATGTGGACGTAAAACATGCACGGTGGAGAGCTAATATTATCGCATCTCTAATATGAATGAATCTACACAAAGATAATGAAAACAGGTACTGTGCCTTGTACATTTAAGTACTGCGGTTGAGGTATGGTGGTTTGAATGCTATGCGAAGAAGACTATGGTCAAGATAAAAAAAACACATATTCGGGACAGTGGACTAAAAAGCATCAGATGACCTGAGATATAAATAGACAACGTATTTATTAATAAAACAATAGAGGCAGGCGTCTTTCAAGAAAAATAACACTTTCATTAATGATCCATATGCATCTACTTAGCCCTGTGTTCGTGTGTTGAGTGTGTGTGTGTGTGTGTGTGTGTGTGTCAGTGAGTGTGCATTCCGTTATGGAGTGACAAGCTTTTAGATCACTTCATTTTAGAGTTATGAAATTCCCTGTGCAGCCTTAATGAGAAATGTTCCCAGACTTTTCCTCTGTCTGCTTCTTAAGTAAAATCAGATAGTCTTTTCATCCTCCTATAAACAGAAGAAAACACACACACACAGGCTCCTTGAAAAACAGAAACGAGTTAATGGCAAAATTACTTTCTTTTTTTTTTCCTTCAACCCAGAAAGAGTGGGCCACAACAAGGATTATGCGGTTCAAAAGTTTGTGGGTAAAGACACTGCACGTCAGCTCAGCAACACACAAACGTTTAGTTTTTTTGCCCGGGGAAGAGAACTGGAGAACAGTACCCTGAAACGTGGCCCCCAACTCAACTCAAACCTGCATCACAAAAGCCGACTCGTGAGTTGTCAAGGAGTCGTAAAAAGGCAGATAGGTTGCGCCGTGACTAATCTTGCCGGAGAACAGGCACGGCGCGAAGCACCTTTTTGAGTGCACGCAACTCTACCCAGACGCCGCCTTCATCTGATGCAACCCCACAGAAACCTGGGACATGAAAGGCAGCGATCGTTATCGGCGGGGGGGGGGTGTTGTTGCGTGGCCTGGCAGATATGCAAATGGTTATCGTACCTTTGGGCAACAATGCACAGTGTGAGGGGGGGGGGGAGAGGCCACTTTTCGTCCTCCTTTTCTCGCTCTCTCCTCGCCGTCTCCTTCCGCCTCCTTCCAACTCTCTCTCTCTCTCTCTATTTTTCCTTCTCGCTTTCCTTTTCTCTCTTTCTTTCTCTCTCTCTCTCTCTCCGTTGTTCCAAGTTCTCTATTGTGCTCCATGACCTTCTTTCTAATCAGGATCCACAAAGCCCTAAAGGCTATTGTATCTAGGACTGTTGAGGCTTATGCCCAGAGAAAAGCCCTCCCGTCCCATATTTCACCTCATCTCAGTGCCCGCTCCGGTCAGCTTAAGAGGTCGGTCCGAGAGGTCGTAGGACAGGGGTCAGAGTTGACGTGTCTGGATGATTGCCACCATATGTCGCGGCCAGCTCTCCTCGCCGGATAATCAGAGCTACAGTGCAGGCCTTCGGGGACGCCTGCCACCAGCTCCCGTGTCTCGCTAACGGCCTTTAACCCTCCTTGGCATCCGTGCCAGCCTAACGTTTCTCAGCTCTGGAGCGTGGCCCTCCCTGGGGTGGTTACGATGCAGGCTCGGAGGCGGCGCTTTTAGCGCTGTGGCGCTCCTATCTCCACTGGTGCTTACCCACGCTTCACATGGGCTTAGCCCCGACAGGCCCTCCCACGGTCAGGGCCAGGACACGGCTCGCCTGCAGCCGTGCACGCACGGAGCCCGGGACCAGCGGGGGGCAGCGTCTGCAAAGGGTTACCACGTCCTCCCATGGTAAGGTCCACACGATAGCCGGCGATACACGCGTGGACCTTATGAGTTCCCGAATGCGTTATTATGGAAAAAGGACAAAGTCATTTTTTGGGGTGGCTGTTTGCATTTAAATGGTCTCACAGCATAATTCATATTTACAGCCCTCTTTTCTGTTTCGTGTCGCAGCCAGGTCTTTCCTGTTTGCGTGACAAATCGTGTTTGAGAGTGACTGAGTAGGGGGAGGAATCAGATAGCTAATGCCCCCTGCTAGCCTTATTCCAGAGGTGCTCCTTGGCAACGGGGCATGGAAAATTCCTTTTGAAAACAGCACCAAAGCTCGGGTGATTGATAGACTGCAAGGAAGGATGGGGCAGATCAATCCATCACAGTGTACTCCCCCCGGCATTCACACGCGAGCCAAAACACGGGCCTTATTCAATTTAGTAGTCCCATGCTAGCACTGCCCCCCAAATAGAGGGAAATTGATATTCTTTAACAGCAAATACTGGGTTGTTTTTCATAAAACCAATGTGTTTTGTTGGTTGAGTCCGTTGTTGGGTTAAACAATGTATTATTTTGTTAAAAAATGATGACCACTTTGGATTGGCACTCGACACAACTTCTAGTTCAGCCTTAACTTTGTTAAAAAACAATACAGCTCTAGGTTGTTTACGCTATACGCTCATTGAAAGTTTACCCACAAGCCTATTCATTTTCCTGTAATTTCTTTGTGATTATATACTTTACACCCTAGCAATTGTTTTTGGGAATTCTCAAGAAAACTATATTGGTATTCTGTTACACACTCACAGGAGACTGCAATGAAGCTAATTTAACACCCTAAATCTTAACTCTGAAGGACTATTATACACAGAGTGTATTGTATTTGGGAAATGGAGCAGGCTTTTTAACTAGCTAAGTTGCGGAGTTGTGTCAATGAAAGACTATTACCTATTACTATTACTATTATTAGACTTATTATTAGTATGGGAGATGAATGCATGCCAAAAACAACAAGCGAGGTTGATAACCTTTTTCAATCCAGAGCTTGGTTGATCTAACCCAGTCAGATGGTTATAATATTTGACTTAACCCTGCTGGGTCAAAATAATCCAATGCTTTGTTTTTCCATAGTTAACCAGCACTAGGTTTCCAAAAGAAAATCCATTTTGGGGTATAGTCTACCCAGCAGTTTATTTAGGGAAACTGCATAGGAAATGCTACAATAAGCTTGACAACTCTTGTTTTAATCTATCGAGGCAAAGGAAAACGTATGTGGGTGTGTAGAAACATAACAAGAGCAATCTAAATTTAAGTAATTCTAATAAAAATGTATGTGTGTATATTTAAGTGAGTCTATGCATGTCTGTGTTTGTGTGTTGGTTCATGCTTGAATTACATTGCGTGTGTGTGTGTGTGTGTGTGTGTGTGTGTGTGTGTGCACGCAGCGCATATAAAAACCGTTTCACACGCTATCCAATGGACGCTAAGGCTAGTCAAGTGCATTAGCTTAGAGAGACTGAATCCACATGATGAAATATCTATGTGTTTGCACTGTGTACACAGTGTGGGTGTGTGTGTGGGAGTGCTATTGCACCAACATCCAAGGCCTTTTTCAGACAAACACATAAAGATGAGCCCGTCAGCATTCAGGATCCTTTTCGATAGAACAGGGCCTCACAAGCTGCTTGCTTTGCTGAAGCATCCGAAACTACACTAGCCCTATCTCCGTGTGGTCCCTTCATTTCAATCCATTTGAATTCAATACAGACATACCATGCCCATTTGCTCACGGCCTCATTTATAAGGAAGGAGATGAAGAGCACCGTTCAATCAATTCTATGACGTACATGTGACACACAGGGGGCGCGCCTTCGCTCTGATCAAGCCACCAGGGGTACGGGATGTCACCGGAGGTGAACGCCTGCGGAAGGCCATATAGTTAAATTACAACACAACTCCCTCCCTGGAATGGAAGCGGGTTTTAATGCGCCCCAGGGGAACAGGACACAAAATCAGCCAGGTACGGAGATCATTCCAGCTGTCTCCCGGTTTAATTAAGCCCCCGTGACTTACGGCGTAAACAGCCGGAGACACAAAACGGTGGCGACGGAGTCGATAAGCCACCTCGGCAACGCTATCAACGGGATTCCGATCGATCGAGGCGCCGGGTTCCGAGCTAATTACCAAACGGCGAATGCGGGGTGCCCCAATTAGCATTGGCGCGGCGGCCTGCCCCTTCGGACTGACACCGCCTGGCAACTGGGCGAGGACAGACGTGTCCCCTTGGGATGGGAACAACAGCTAGCAAGCAGGCCCGGACGGACTGCAGCGGGTGCAGGACGGGAGGCAGGGGGGGGGGGGGGGGGCTGACGTTTGGGCGCCCATCGAGAGCGATCCAGGGTGAGGGCATGGTGCTGCTCATAATCCCCACGGTGAGGGACCAGACGGGGGAATGCCAAGCCTATCCATCAAGGCTGACTTTTTCCGGGGAGCCACTGATGTTGTTCAGCCTCTCTGATGAGGAAACAACGGGCTAGTCGATAGAGATGGATAACGAACGGGGAGGGGATATCGATGTGACCTATTCCGGCTGGTGCTATTTAACCTTCTAGAATGAACCCTGGCTCTCACTGCAGGGCTATTCACAGTCTGGTACGGTGGCACCTAAGGGAAACAAGACGTCCCGGGCAAAAGGGCTCGGCAAGACGATATTCGGGGAAGCCTAAAGTCAGCCATGTCCCTGGGGTGCCAGCGAGTCCAGATTCTAAAGTTAAGACTGCAGGGTTCAACGCCCTTGGCTGGTGCCTGGACACAGGGCCTGGGCTGTGTTAAACTTTCAGTAGGGCCACGTGCTTCCCGGGGAAAGTCCTTTGGACAGCAACGGCAAATTCTAACCTTTCGGTGTTTTCTGGCCGCATATTACCACCAGCCAGTGTGAAATAGTATTGCTCTGGTTCTTCAATTCGGTCTCGAAAGGTCAAACCTATTCCACCCTCAAACAATTCAAATGCCGCCAACTAAAATAGTTATGAACTTCCTGGGGGTACAAAACGTAGAGTCCTCGGCTCCCCCCGACAGCCACTAGGGAGTGAGATTAGCCAGACCAGGCCCTGCTGGAAGTCCTGCTGACGGCCTAGATGACAGGCGCGGAGACAAAGCTGTTTGGAGAGGCCTGTGTACTGATGCACATTATCCACTCCATCACACTGTGGCTGCTGCTGAAGAGAGTAATGAGGGGAGTGTGTGTGTGTGTGTGTGTGTGTGTGTGTGCACGTTTGTTTGTGCACACACAAGCATATCCGTGTGTGTGTGTGTGTCAGTGACATTGACGTAGCACCCGTGTCTAGATGAGCCCAACACCGGCGGCAGAGTGGGGTCTAAAGGGGATCAGCGAGGGGAGCACGGGGAAGCGTCTGGCTCTGAGTGAACCGGCCTCACACACACACACAC
This sequence comes from Aplochiton taeniatus, assembly GCA_017639675.1. Classification (NCBI taxonomy): domain Eukaryota; kingdom Metazoa; phylum Chordata; class Actinopteri; order Galaxiiformes; family Galaxiidae; genus Aplochiton; species Aplochiton taeniatus. The sequence continues at coordinate 14,564,071 of CM030178.1, read as the reverse complement.
ACACACACACACCAGGGACACAGCTGACATGCCATGAACTGTTCTCCAACTGCTAGACACCAGCAGAGATTAGAAATGAGAAAATATGGTAATACCCTCGCTCAGGTAAGGCGGCTTGCTTGAAATACATTCAAGCAATCACTTTCACTATTTTCAAAGCAATGATATCAGCAGCTATTACATTTTCTGTTGTTTGCTGTGTTTGTGAGCACACGACATAACAAAGGCAGCCGTTGCCCTGGCCGCCGCACGGAAATAACACTTTGCTGTGTTTCAGTTCTTTTTGGCCTATATCGGCCACACCAGGGGGGACAAACAGCAACCATAAACAATAAACAATCACGGCATGGAGACTTCATCTTCTCTCCCTAGCTCTCTCTCTCTCTCCCCATCTCTCTGTCTCTCTAACTCTCTCTAGGTTATGCAAATCACACCACCAGGCAGCACACAAGGCCCCGCAAATGAGCTTAATGGCGTCTTCAGCCCCCCCCCCCCCCCCCCCCCCCCCCCCCCCCCCCCCCCCCCCCCCCCCGTCAGCCAATGCCTGGGAGAGAGATGCAGGGAGGCAGAGAACAGAGAGATGGAGACACATTAGCCCGACTCAAAATGAATCTAGTCCATTATAGGGCCCATCGGGCCATTGAGGCTGCACCCAGAGAGAGAGACAGAGAGACAGACAGACAGACAGACAGACAGACAGACAGACAGACAGACACACAGACAGACAGACAGACACACAGACACACAGACACACAGACACACAGACAGACAGAGAACGAGACAGAGAGAGAGAGAGAACGAGAGCAAGAGAGAGAGAGAGGACTCTTGGTTGTGGAGCCCCCCCACCCCACGCTCTCCACGCATCGGCGTTTAATCTCCGGTGGCGTGCGTCTGGCGGCGTGACACACACATTCACACATACACATACACACAGTCACACATACACATACACACAGTCAACACACACATCGGTGCCGACAGCACCGCCGCCTTCTTTGCATGCTCAACGCCCTAATTAATATTTTCATACAGGAGGCTCGAATGCGCGCTGATTTTAATTGCCCTCATATTTGCGTTGAAGACTTGTGTTATTTGCTGCAAATTGACTCTAAGCCTTCTTCAGCTGAAATTAGAGATGCGCTGTGCGCTCCAAACTCCTTCCGGGCGTGTATGCCCGGCCGTGCTTTGTTTTGAGGTCTGTCAAAACGTTTGAACTGTAACAACTGGGAACCACAGATATGAACGTCTGTTGTCCTGTGCACGCACAACGCTCACGCGTGTTCACCTATGGGTGGGCCGGTCCATGCGCATGCATCCCATGTCGCATGCATGCGTACATGTGAAAACACGCGTGAGGACCAAGCGGGATTGGCAACGCTATCGGTAGGCTCCGAAAGACTGAGCCCGGGTCACGTCAATCTAAATGAAGGCCATCTAATTTGCAGCCCAGGGAGCGAGGCGCGTCACTCAAGCCGGCCAAGCGGACGTGACTTCTGATTACAGAGCGCCCACGGCTCTAGCCAGCCGTTCTCTCCTCCCTCCCTCCCTCCCTCCCTTCCTCCCTACCTCCCTCCCTCGATCGATGGACACACCAGCCCGGTGGGATAATAGCATCTAAACCTGCTCTGTGCAATCACGCAACCTGCCATCAGGTACACACACACACACACACATGCACTAGGCAACGCAGGATCTTTCGACAAAGGTGGAGCTCAAAATCGAACGGGATTGCAAACCACTGGCTGCTGCCGTGCTAGCGGATCCCCGCCTACGGGTAGGGTCAAAGGGCAAAGGTGGAGGACGCTGGCGTCGACTGCTCGGCCCCGGGGAGTTCCGACCCTGAACGGGTGAGGCCGGCGTCGGCCTGCCTTCGGCGCCCGTTTCTCCTAGCGGGTCGGCTTGCTCAAGCCGGTACAGCCGGTCCCTTCAGCTGGGACCCATCAGCATGGAGCTATAGCCGGTTACCACCTGAGTAATGCTGGCCCCGGCCAATTAAAGAAGGTTTGAATAACTTGGCCGTCAGCTGGAGGAATTAAGCGGGCCTTGCTGAGAGAGCAGCCGGTCCCACCTCATTAGAGCCCACGTCGGCGTTCAGATGGGAAGTACAGCCCAGGCCTGTGTGTTTTGGCAGTGGGGGTCTGTCTGTGTGTGTGTGTGTGTGCGTGTGTGTGCGTGTGTGTGTGTGGCTGATCTGATGAATCTTCTTAAATAGACGGTCCAAATTCTAGGCTACACCCAAGGGCTTTTAAATGCATGAACGAAATGAGTATGTCGTTTTTAAGTAGACGTACCATCTTATGTCTCTTGCTCGAGAAAGACTCGGCCCCTTTGTGCACCGCCAGTGCCACCCCGTTCCATTGGTTTGCGATCACTCAACGTGGGCAGTTAGAGAGAGGGTCGCGCCACGCACTTTGCCCTGTCCCCTTTCATTAACGGTTTATGATAACAGCTATTTAAATCGGTCAAAGAACAGTATTCATGATAATGAGCAGCCACAGCAAAAACAACATCAGTATCCTCATTATTTGTATGTATTTATTTGATCCAAATGGGCATCTCACTCAGGGGGGGGGGGGGGGGGGGGGGGCAAAGGGGCAGTGATGGAGCTCACTTTGCACGTGTCAGATGGTATTGATGGAGGAAAAGTACTAAACATAGCCAGGAAACATTTCTTCATATGCGCAAAGAAAAAAAAAAGATTTTAATACTTGGGGTTGAATAATAACCACTTTTAAAAACCACAAAAACTCATTCAGCGCACTCACAATTAATTTCATGCCAAATTACTTTGAACATGTTCACTTCCCCACACTCTACTGATGAATATTAAATCCATCTTGAAAGTTCCAACATTTCCGTGCCCTTTCCTGTCTCTTGCATCTCTCTTCTTCTCCCGTGTGTTTGTAGTTTGGGAAACGCTGGGGGCCTCTGTCTTCAATGGCCTTTCCCCTTACTACCTCTCTGAAGTATGGCCTCCAATGCACTGCTGGAGTGAAAGATCTCCCTATCCCTGCGGCAGGCCACAGCCAATTTGCTTACAGAAGGAATTCATTTCACGCCGTTTATTTTTTGGGCCCTCTTTACCCCGACCTCTCGAAGCTTTCTGTTGACGCGGAGGATTTCCCCTGATTCCTGAGTGCCTGCGAACATCTCGCCAGGCTACAGGTGAATGGCCTTTCTGCACCCATCGGTGGCAGAGGAGTAGGGGCTACACCAAACTTGGTTTACGGGGATAAAGTGTGTATGTGTGTGCAGAAGACGCTAGATACTCCATGCTGCTGACCACGGAGGCATGGCAGTTATTAGGTGAGCCAAGGCATTCCTCTGCTCTGTGTGTGGTACAACAACGTCAGGGGTAAGGGAAGAGTAGAGTCTGCTGATCACTATAGCAGAAGCAATGTCTTCTTAGAGCTGGTGAATAATGTGCAGGGAAGGAAAAAGAAACTGGAATAAGGACAGGGAAGCTAGCCTGTGAAGATTCTTGAATGAAAACAGTGCTTTGTGGGGACAAAAATAGACGTCTCGCGGGAAAGACAAAGACGCAGAGCGGGAAAGACAAAGACGCAGAGCGGGAAAGACAAAGACGCAGAGCGGGAAAGACAAAGACGCAGAGCGGGAAAGACAAAGACGCAGAGCGGGAAGGACAAAGACGCAGAGCAGGAAAGTGCACACCTCCGTGTGCATCTTTTGAGACCGACATTGGACTGGAGTAAAAATGGCACATGGGCTAAGAATAGACGCGTAGAAAAAAGAGGGAACATTCGTACGCAAGAACGCGTCATTCTAAAACACTCGCGTAACATAGTTACGGATTAGAAAGGCGAGCGCCAGGCGAGACAAGACGAAAGACGGTCCCTCCTTAAAATGTCAATCAAATGAAATCTGCCCCTTCAAGTCAACATGAGCTGTAACGCTTGGCCAGCCGCCCTCCGGATTAAAGCCCCCCAACGCTGATTACTACACACAACGCCCGTGTCTCCCGCCAAGGGCGTCGCGGCAACGTCACCGGCGGAGTTGCCCTTGCTCAACGTGTGACTCGCCAAGCAAGTCACGGTGGGCTGATTGCTTTGCATAAGCTTACAGGAGAGTGAGAGGCTCGCTGGCGGAAGAGACGGAGCAAAGGGATGATGAGGAATGAGACTGAGTCTGAGGGCCCAGTGCTGATGATGGCCTTTGGTCTCCTTAGTTTTCCGTTTGGATCATTACAGTAGAATACAGCACAATCCCGCATAGTCCCCGTCCCCCCGACAAAAAGCCACTGCTTTTTCATTAACTTGTCGCAATCCCTACGGACAGGCTTCACCATGTGCTCACGCTTATTGAGGAGATGGGGGTTGCTGTTGGCTGAAGGGGATACCGTCATTAGCTGGTAATGTAACCATAAGACAGACTTTAGATGAGCATGTTTTTTTTACGCTTGATTGTGGAACATCTTCAGTCACGCGTCGAAAACAGCAGAAGGCATTGGGGAAATTTAGGAACTGGAGAGATGACTCGAGCTCTGCTGAATCATGAGGTCCCGTTTCGGAAAAAGCAACGACAGCATCAGCTGGAGTCCCAGGCGGACTGAAAATCCCGGACATGATGAAAGACTAAAGAGCTAGGCTAGCGTTCTGTTTGGAAGGCCTTTCTACACTCTACCCCGTGTGACAAACAAAGCCCAACCAAACAAAACTTTACTCGCCCCTCCACAACCTTCCCGGGCCACTGGTTTGATCACCCCGCTGGTTCTTCCTCGAGCGAGGCCCTACTGGGGAGGGGGAGCACTGGGCTCAGCCAGGGAGTGATGAAGCCTGAGTGCTGGGAGCCGGTTTTGGGCCTGCCGGAGCCCCCGGGCTGTTGTCCCTGCTCCACTGCCAGCAGATGCAGTGTGGTGTGGCCAGGTCTGTCCTCCCACACAGGGAGAAAACCCGCTCTGACAGGCGGCCCCTCTCGAACGCTGCAAGGATCGAAAGCTCGCTGTCAACTTCCTCTGCCAGGGGTGCCTTAAATGCTTCAGTCAGGGGCTCGTCGGCTCAACAAGGTCCGTGCACAGGACTTGTTTTCGGGTATCAGTCCATATCATAGAACACCATCTGTCCACATCAACCATAACATGGAAAAACAGTATGCCTCCAAATGAAGGGTTAAAAACATACAGGTTGGCTGGAAACCCTTTTCCTTGCTGAATATATGAGATTGCTTCTGAGCTCCAGAAATGAGAGAGCGGAACAGGTGGCTGCCACTCAACAGATGGTCCACGGGTTGTAAGATAAAATAAGCTAACCCCCAATGCTCCAATTTTTTTTTCTTCGAATCTTATTTCAGGCATCTACTGCGGCAAAGACACGTCCGAGCCAATCGGAGACTTCCTCGTTCCAAGAGCTAGCTGCTGTGCGATTAACCGGGAACGGGCGGATAAAAAGCTGCTAACGGCGCGACGCCACGGCGTTGATGAATCAACGTCGCTGGGACTATTCGGCTCACAGTCTCTTTTTTTATTTTTTATAGCTATGACCATATTGCCTACACGCTGCTCTCAAACGCAGGACCAAATATGCCCTGATGAACTCGACTTGGTGGTTGGAGAAGCTCCGGTTGATGGTTGGGTTATCGATTGCAGCTGGAGTGCGTGTGTGAGAGGTGTGTGCCGGTGAAAGAGAAGCAGCCGGAGACACCTCTGTGGCACGTCCACCGCTAACGACGTGCCCGTAAGCCAGGCACGCAAGCCCTAAAACGCCCCTGGGACACTGCCCTGTGACAGACACCGCTCTGACCTGGGAATCCAAACCTACTTCAAGGTGCATAAGGGCTACGCAAAACAAAAGACTCTAATGACCACACACACACAGCGAGGGTTTCATTTTTCCTTTGCACGTAGAGAAAGGCGCGTTATAGCTTCATTAAGATGACTCACTGTGAACCCTGCCGACAGCTTCAGCTGGAAGCCCTGTTGGTTCCACAACAGATAGATAGGAGATATTGAACGGGGCCTCAGAACCTTGTCTCCAGGGAGAGTGTAGGGCCAGGGAGTGCTTTGTCACCTTGCTTGGTTGCTATGGAGATGGATGTATCCTTTCACACTCCAGGTACCCATCTCTACTGGGGAGCCCATGGGATAAGGTGGAGGAGTAGGGGGAGTGTGCGGGCAGTGACGACCCTTCACTCCGCCAGCGAGTTTAATATAACAGTTAATTTGCGGTGCCCTTCGTTTAACCCCAATGAGGAAGGTCTTTCCCCTTGGCTCATTTAAACCCCCGCCTTCTAGCACCATCGCCTCCCGGCACCGACCCCCCCCCCCCCCTCCAACCACCCTCGAGACCAGGCACAAAGCAGTCTGCGACATAATTGCAGGGTGGGCGAAAGCAGTGTGGGGAGGGGGCAGAGAGAAGAGTGGCCGTTGAGAGGTAGTTCACCATTTGGAATAAAGAGACGAAAAAAAAAAACAGAAAGGAGAGAGCTGGCAGATGAAAGGGATGCTCAAGGCCACCTCCCATTCAAGGCCAGGGTGCCAGGGTGTCTGCAATCCCACGTGGGGCTGTATTCACAGTGGCACCGCTCGGTGCAAGCCAGCCGTCTCCACAGACCTCTTTAGAGCCTACGCCATCCAATTGTCTCAGGGAATCTCTTTCTGCCCATGATCGTTTCGCTAGCCAGGCTGGTTTAGACGCCTTACATAGAACTACAGCCGGGGGATCCATGGGCAACCAGCTGCTCCCTAAACTGCTTTCACTCCAATTCCACCCCCAACCAAAGGGGGCTGCTAAATAATAAATATCCCTGGCTTCATCATCTGGGCTATCGATTGGAGCTATATTGAGGTTCCTTGAAGCCTCCTGCTCCCCTGACGCAGGATAGGCTGACCGCTCTTTACGTCCTTTGAAGCACTCCTGGGCTTTTTCAATAAGCGCCCCCAGCTTTAAATAGTCCCAAGGGGACGGGGGAGGGCTGTAAGGGGAAGTGGTGGTGGTCCGCTGTGTTGCTCACTTTTGCCCAACATAATGTTTGCATTCTGTTAGGACCAAAAGAAAAATGGATGACCTGGTGCTCCATGTTTGCGTCTCTCGGGAGCAGAGAGGGACGTCCAAGACAGGTGAAGAGGGTGATCGGGGGGCATCCAAGATATTTGAAGGGCGATGTTCTGAGTGAGGGGATAGAATTTCAAACGAAAGGACACAGCCGTTATAAGATGAAGGGTAAAGACAATTGCAAGACATCCTGCACTTCCATCTTTTTTTGGGTGTGTGGTGACACGAAACTGGGCCCAAAAAAGAACAGCGATCGACAACGCCGTTAGAATCGGTAAGAACATCTGTGGTTTAAAGGACGGAGACCAAAGTCCCGAGGGCCATAACCACTCCAGACGTGCGGCAGGGAGCGGGACGCGTCGACTGCTAATGCGTCTGTTCACTTGGCCAGCACGGTCGCAGCGCGGCCTTGTCCTCAGTGCCGGGTTGACTTCAGGTCCGCTCTGCTCGACGTGCCGTGTGCTTTAGCGACTGACCCAAATTTGCAAAGCGTTTGGTAATGACGTCGCTCACAGAGGATGAACATCTCTCTAATCCGTTGGCAAGGCTCTGGGAGGGCGCGACTCTCGATTGAGAGTGGACAAGAGAAAAGTGATATCGTACACATAAGCGCTACTGACATGGCACTATTAGTGATACCTGCCATTTATATGGTACGCACATCGGGGCCATTCTTCTGAAAACTAAGAACTACACGTGTATAAAAAGTATCACATGGTACAAAACACGCCCAAACAAACCTCTGTTCGTTTAATCTGTCACGCAGCACATTGCCGATAAAGTATACAAACAAATAACTGCAGTCAGTCCACAATGTCAACGGTAAGCCTTCGTTTTAGACATCCTAAAATGTTGTGTATATTCTCGTTTATTAAAAAGGATTGCCTTAATATGGCTCTTCACACAGAGCATCCTTTGTACAAAGCGCATGCCAAACACTGTGCAGTCGGCGGTTTGTTCGTAGTCCAAACCGCCTTAAGCTTGATTAGCATTTCCGTCGCCTCGTTTTTTTCCATTTTTGTTTTTCAGGGGAACTGATTACAGAAAAGGGACGGATTACGTTCTGGCCCGAATTGCTTCAGAAGCAACCTGAGGAGCTGTCTGAGTACTGAGAGGAGTTTATGGAAAGCCATGGGTACCCCATTCCTGGAGCCAGCCTAATCCTATTCATAGTGGAGGCTAAGATCTCAAAGGGTGTTGGAAGGTCAGACTGTATTTTTCTTTGCTAATTTATGTTAACCCTCCCCCCCCACCCCCCCCCACCCCCCCCCCACCCACCCCCCCCCCCACCCCCAACACACACACACACACACACACACACTTTGGTGAGCAAGACGGAAAGAATGTCAACCCGCCAGGGTCGGCATGAACTATGTTTCCCAAACGCTTCCAAAACCTGAAAGGAAAAAAAAAAAGCTCTAGTTCTGGCAACCATCCATGTACCAGAAACCCCCGAGATTTCACAATGGAGAGCTCCTGAATTTGTACCCGCCTATGTGAAGTGGAGAGAGCAAAGGCTTAGTTGTTTGTTTAGCTTGGCTAAACAGCGCTAGCTGATGAATAAGGAAAACAATCCTCTTATCCACCTCACTTTGCTTTTATTTACTTGGTGGGATTTTGAAGATTTAAAGTGCACAGTGGGCTGAGGGAGAAACAGAGGGACATTAATCTCTGAAAGGTTGTTAAAAATGTAATTTTATCTTAGAAGCAATATTCAGTATTGCTTAGTGTAACCATAGTGATGGATTCAATTAAAAGGAAAAATGTGGATGTTGTAATTGAAACAACTGTGTAACAAACTGAGATACATTTTTATCATGTTACATGGCAGAGTCTAAAAACTAGTAAGCCAAAAAGGGCTTTGAAGATAGTGTGCGCCTATCTGCCTCACACTAAACTTGGTCTGCTTATCTTGACTACAGTACAAGCTAACTTTGCTACATTTTTCACGGTGTGCCAATATCTTGGCTTGACAATACAATGTGTGTGTGTGCTGGATTTTTAATCCAGCTGTTTTTCCTGCTAGCACAACGTCTCCTTCCCATGACATCATCCCCACTGAGTGAAGTAACGGACACCTGACATGACATCATCACCACCTCTGTACCCACTGAGTGACACCTGACATGACATCATCACCACCTCTGTACCCACTGAGTGACACCTGACGTGACATCATCACCAACTCTGTACCCACTGAGTGACACCTGAATGTTGCCACTTTGTTCAACCAATCCGCCTTGCTAAGACGTATTCTATAAATATACAAAAATATATACTGAAAAAAGATTTACTCTGAGTAAGTTATCTCTCGTCATTTGAAAAAAGGAAATAGTAGTAACTAGGGCACCAGTGAGAGCTCTCCGACCAAGGCTTAAAACGACTTTATTTGTTTTCTTTAAACTCAGTTAGAACTCCCCTCTCCCTAAAACACCAGCTGACACACCTTTTACTTCAACCTTTATACTGATACGCCATACTATTCTATGGCCATGCTGATCTCAGACAGAGCCCCCCAGAGTAGAGAGAGGAAGAAACAGTAGGAGAGAGAGAGTCAGAGAGTGGAACGGAGAAATCCCACGCGGAAAAGGGAGAACAAGATGGAAGGACAAAGACGGGCCGATAAAGAGAACGCAGAGAGGTTTTGGAAGGGGAACAGAGACGGTAACAAGGTCAGTGAAGTTGGCACTTCCAGCAGCCCAGCAGAGAGTATCACTGGAGGAGCTGTGACAGCAATGTTTCCGAGCATCAAACAGCAACACTTACTGGATTCGCACCCGATACCCCGCCTCGAGGCCACAGTACCAGCCACCGTGCAGCTCGATGGACACGGGTAGCGTAGACGATGCCCGGACCTCACTGAATATTTCATTTCCAATGAGATCTATGGATCATTTCCACCCATTACCCAACAGCATGCGATATGTTAGGGGCATTGCGGTGAAAGAAAGCAATTATGACAACTGAACTTTGCCGCAATCCAATAAAAACCAACTCATCCATGCCGCCTTGTTTTAACCCTCCATGTTGGAATGGCTTTTCCTATGACTCAGCGTGTTATCTCAACAGACACCCACTGTGTATACATGCAAATTCTAAATCATATTGGTGATAATGATTATGATCCTAACCATTTGTACTGTATGGAAACATGAACCGTTTTTCTTTGCCAATTAAAACATGTGACTGAAAATTAGCATTTCACACCATATTAAAGGCTGGCAAGCATTTCATTAGGGGTGCTGATACTTATGCAAATCTACATTCAGCATGTCACGCTTGAGTTTTCAACCAAAGCCTTAAACTGCTATGTACACACCAACAGCACCCATTTCTCCAAACCATCAAGTCCTGTAAAACTCCAAAAGACATGCTGGCCAATTAGCCCTGTCTGAATGACAGGCTTCGTTCTGCAGAGTCAATAGATTTCTGTCACCACGGTTTCCAATAAAGGCTCTCTCGAGAGAGGAGGGTAAACAAAACAAACGTGACAAGAAAGTAGCAGCAACTAAAGACAGTCCACTGTCATAATGGATTAGAAGATTCAATCTAATAGCTTCCTTTTGTTTTATTATGGGCAAAGACATTCAATATGAAAAGCGCTATCTGTCAGGGAGCCAGTAGTGCTTCGTAAACAATGCAATGCACTCTGCGGTAATGGCAATATTAAATTAATGCACCTTTTTCTGCTCTTAGAACCAGTAAGTATCACTGAAAGGGATCATGAGAGTAGGTTGAAACCATGTCTCACTTAGAGCTTCAATATATTTATTCCAAAACAATATGAAAGATATTGATAGAATACATTTAAGATTCTGATCAAAAGACATCAAAATGCTAACATATAACTGAGTAGCAAAAGTTCAATCATTCCTGCATCATTTAGCACAATTCTTTACAGATTCCGTTAAGATCTTCCCTCCAAGCAAAAGCTCCATTCAGGGAGAAAGTGTTGACAGACTGTTAGAAGAGAGTGGTTCAAAACACTATGGTTGTGCTTTGATACCATAAAAATGAGCGCACCACAGCTATGAATTGGTGTGGTGATCCAATGTTAAACCATTTAAAGTGCCTGGGTAGATTATATGAGTTTTGAAATCATGTGGAGGAATTCTGAAACATCCAAAGTAGTTTGTAAATCTGAATTTAGTAGTTTGAAATGGGACACAGTGGACAGTGTTTTGGCTCTCGGAAATATAAGACCGAGACGCTAGGGCAAAGTTTTTTTCATTCATTTCATATGAAGGTAGTATTTGCTGTTACTGCTACACATTCAGACTACCCTGTAAAATGATATAAATATTACAGAACCCACAACAATACAGTGCCACAGATATGAATGGTAGCTATTTTAGTACAAATTGATATCACTGGACTTCCTCTGGACTCGAACCAGCTGTCTTCTTCTTGCCAGGCATCACTTTTAACCACAAGCCAGCTGACACGACCGTAGGCCTCTGTGTGATGTACTTGAAGTCTGTCCAGTGAAGTTTTTTTTTCAGGCATGATAGCAGTCAAGTAGATCAATGTGCTTTATCGTCCATTCAATGTCAGTGGAATACTGTGCTTCTACTTTGCACAGGGAATTGTAACTTTTTTTAGTTTGAAACTCGGCACGAGAAATATATTTTCATTGCTGTGTCGAACCAAGCCACTGCACCAATGTAAATCAGTAGAGATTGACTTCATTACATATCAACAGAAGATGATTGTTGTAGTTGGAATGCCGAACGGTAACCCTGTTTTTGGACAAATTGAAAACATTTTTTTTGTAGTTTTTTGAAAAACATGGAGCTATTTCTCTACATCAAGACGTTTGAGTCTGAGTTTGACAGACACTGCTCTGCATACGTTCTCAAGCAAAATGACAAACTCTACAGCCTGTAAGCCATTCGGTTTGAAAGATTATCATCCACTTACTGCACATGATACATACCTCTCTGGGACGTATTTGCTTGATGATTAATAATTTAATAATTTAATCTGTTGTGAAATTGGCCCTGCATTTGCCCATGCTTTGGATCTCTGTAGGGCTGGCATCTGTATTTTAAAGAATAGATGATGCTGCTGCTTTCTGTGTTTGTTTTATTAACACGTTTGTGTTAATGCTTATTTTACAATAAGTAATGTGATAGCCAGTTAATTGTATCACAGTTTTTCATTTTGAAATCACAAACTGCTAGGGATCAAACAGTCAAACGACTTTAGAAACACTAACCACAAGGCCATTGAGCGCATTATTGAATTATGCATTAGATGTGTGAATTATGTAATCATTATATTGTGGGTTTTGCGTAAATGCAGCGGTTGTTGTTTGTATAAATTTTCTAGTGACCCTTAGTACATCATCGCAGTCTATTTGAGGTAAGTGTCCAATTACCATGGAAACTCTTCAGCAGGTATATATATATATGTATTTGTGATCATCCATCGCTAAGGAGTGACATATTAGATTATTAGTGTATTGCTATAGTCTGAATTAGAGTATTGAGTTTGAATGGAGTGAACTTTCTCTTACAATGTTTTAAACCGTTACTGATAAATGTTTAATAATAAATCTGTAATTTTCTCAGAGGAAGGATCGAAGCTACTTTAAAGCAAACATCTCCAATTGCCACACATATGCCACTGGATTGTAACCTTAGCACATTAGCAGACCTGGGTATCTCCCAAGGTAATATGAAATCATTGTTTATATAGAAGTGCAAAATTGTGCAAACTTGTGCAAACGTTTGAAGAAAAATATACCTAATTGGAAGATCAACAATAAAAAACAACTATTATCTCTAGACTATCATGTTAATGTGTGTCTGATGACAATTTTTTTGTTTGTTTGTTGTTTTAAATGAAGAAATCCCACTGAGATTTGTAGCTCACAGCCGGAAGTGAGTCCTCTATGCTATCTTGGCCTGGTCATTTTTCAGCTTGGAATGACACTCTGCCATTAGATCTACAGAGAGCATTAGAAAACAAGGCAGACCTTACAAAGCCAATCCATCCCCACCTGAGAGGATTCCTCCTTTCTGCAGTTGTTGATGAAGCACTGGTATGCACTACCTATCCAGACAAACGCCAGAGGAAGCAAATGGTTAATGCCATAATAAAACCAATCACACCTCAAGGCTAAATGAGATATGCCTTGGGCTGCCCCTGGAAAGTTGAGGAGTCTAATCATCTATCGGAGCCTCCTCAGTCGACTGATTCTCCGAACAGTAGTTTTTCTGTTTGTTTTTGTCAGTCAGTGTGCGTTACAATAACAGGATAAAACTGTCAGAAGCTTACAAAAATGCACAGGGATAACATTTCAATGACGAATCATAAATAACGGGAAGCATAAATATATTTGAACATTCTAGCAGCTGGGGCGCTTACATTTTTTTGATGTGACAACGTGTCAACATGGCTTGCGCTGGTAGTTAACTGATGAGAGAAGCTGAAACCTAAGGTGGACTGGTTGGTAAACTAGGCTAGCTAAAACCATGTCTCAGAAGAAGTCTCAAGTATGGTGGCATTTCAAACTTAAAGAAAAGAATGTGGCTATAGGAGCTTGATTTAAACACAAATACATGCGTGCTCATTATTCTGACAAATCTATATGGTGGCCCAACATTATATTTTGGCAATTCAAATAGGCCACAATTCACATATTGTATCATATGCAGGTGTCTTTTGTTGATTTTTTAATCCTCAAAAATATATTCCCATGACTCACATTTGACTACTATGTTCCTGTGGTCAAAATCATCACTGAAACTCATGTCAATGGATTTTCTAATAGTCAGTCTAAATTAAAAATGTAAAGTAGTAGTCTAATAGTCGAATCTTCGTATTGAACAGTCAAATCACATTCGAATGACAAAATCCAAAGTTGGGCAGCCCCTGATATGCCCAACTCTGTCTGGATTGGCATGCTTACATGATGGATTGAAGAACCGACAAGGCATGACAACAACTCCAGCCCAGAGTACTCCAGTTAGTAAGGGGCATTGAGCAAGCAAAAAGGGTGAAAAGGAAATGTGAAATGCCATGCATTTCAAACATGGCACCAGTGATGTCTCAACGCCGACCACCGACTGATGCAATTGCTGAGATCAAAGATGAGATGAAAAAAATAGAGGAGGAGGGAGACATCAATAAACTCAGAAGTGAAACATGAAACATTCACAAAGAGAAGAGAGTTCCTTACCAGCTGTCCAACATTGAACGAGTTTTGGAAGAGTATCCCTCTTTGTTCACAATGAATGGGTTTCTGACTGGATTATGAACTATTAACTTGCTCAGCCCACTCACTACGAGGATTTAGGAGAAATACATCCATCCAAGCCTTGGAAGTATTGGATATGGGCAAGAACCAAATGGGGGGAAACAGCCACAGTCAAAAGCAAATCGGGAAGAGATTGATTCTCAAGAGCATTGTGAACAGCATGGAAATTGCAATGGAGGAGGAGAGGACCAGTGATGATCCCTCTGGGTAGGTGACACATCACTTCATCATTGCTGGACTCCTGAGGCTCCTTCAACCTCTGAATGAAGACAATACACTAGATAATAATAACAATAATTTGATTTGCCTGCCTTTTCATTGCAGGAATTTTCCTCTCCCATGGATATAATTGTAGATCCATCAGCTCCTTTATATATTTGCACTATCAGCCCTGTTCAATCCACAAATAGATTATACCCAGTGGTTGAAAACTAAGCCATGCTGGCCGTCAAAGACTTTGTTGAAGCCATTGCAGCAGATATGTTTGCATATTACATATTTTGTCTGAGTATTATCTCTGTGAATGCACGTTCACGTACATCAAAATACGAGTACTGAAAGACACACAGACAGAAAAAAACAACAATACCTGCCAAACTTGGATGGTTTATGAATAGGTTTGAATAGGATTATGTAACCTTCGTACGTTTGGTTATAAACTGTGTGTGATTCCCCAGATAAATCAAGTAATTTTCCTGGCCTTGGTTTCAATTACGGTCGGTAATGAGTACAATTATTATATTGGCATTTTCACAAATACTCACAATAAGGAGTTGTAGTGAAACAAAGGAACCCACGAAAACACCATAATAGAGTTTAGATGTCAGGTAAGCAGTAAATGAAAACTCCCCTGTCAGGGTACTTTAGACTTTAGGTAAGGATGGAAATAAAACACTATATTAGTGTTTGGACTTTTGGTAAGCAGTGAATCATAACACCATTTTAGGGTTTAGAGTTCAGCTAGCTAGTTAGTTTAAACAACGTATTAGGGATTCAACTTAAGGTAACTAGTTAGTCGAAACACACTATCGGGGTCCAGATATGCAGTGAATCCAAACACTATTTTAGACGTTGTGATTCCAGGTACTATACAGTTAGTTGAGACGCCCTTTTAGGTTTGCGATTCCATGTTTGGAGTTGCTTTAAACACTTTGATACACATTTTGAATAACTGAAAGCTGTTTCAATACCTTGTCTTTGTCGGTGGATCAGCGCATGTTATCATGTTTCAAAACCTCTGATAATGAGTGCCTCAATACACTCAGAGATGTGTTTTGGTACACTGTGTTGTCTGAGAACACTAACAGTGTAAGTGTTTCAACTCCCATCAATTGGTGGCAGCATGGTTGCCATCACATTTAGGGTTTCCAAAAACTTTGAACAGTGTGATGAAGCACTCGTATTTAAAAGGCCGATATTTCCAGATAGTTTGCATGCCCAGAGGAGAAAACGGACGGGTAGCAGATGGGCCGAGAGGGGAATAGGTTCTTAATTATCTTATGCTACAGTATTAAGGGAGAAGGAGAAAGAAAAGTTCCTGTCAGAGAGCCAGCAGATGTCTCTTAACCCTCGGTTGGGGGCTCTGCCTCTCTGAGTGTGGAGCAGAAGGGATTTTACGGTGACTTTCACCATATTGACATGCTTTTGACAACTAGGCTCGCCGTGGATCCAATCTCGCCGCATCGCTGTTTACTCACGGGATTAAATTAAACAACACAGCTTCCAATTTCATACCTGGCTTCCCACACCACATTTCACAGTGTGACTGTCAGCGACTGGTACGGCTCTTTCCCCGCGCGCCGCAAGGTTTCACCGCGCTTAGGAGCGAACGGGGCGGCAGAGACGAGGCAAAAGACGAATTCTTCCGACTGGAATTTCAGTCGCTCGCGGGATTAGGGACATCGGGTTGAAGTAAGCCGTTCTCTTCCCTCGCCGACGGGAAGCAGAAGCACATTCTCGCTGCGAGGAGACCAAATGGCTGATTTCCACGTGGGCTATCTGATGGATCAGTGTGCAGGGATAGTGAGTGGAGCCTAATTACGTTCCTCCGATAATAACAGCAATTAAATGATAAACACTGAGGTTTGGGCCGATACATCCTGGTGACCTCTGCCCTATTGTTTCTAGACGTGACGCTGTGCTGTACATGCTCAGAATGGCTTCGAATTAGCACTTATAATAACTCAAGTCTCCGGGCTCGGCCCACGAGATAACTTTTGGACAACTTCTGAGGATCGCCAGCTCCAGAGGCAGCGGGCATAGCAAAAGTAAGACCCGGTGCCATGGGAAAGGAGAGGGGGAAGAAGTGCCTCGGCAAAAGGTCCTCCTGTCTGACCAGCTCAGTAATCCCCTCTCCCAGCGGTAGGGGAGCGAGGCACTCAGGTGTGGCCGACAGAGCCCAACCAGCCCTCATTAGGAGCTGATCCTTTCATTAGGAGCTTCGCCGAGGGATTTCCTGTCCGCCCCGGCAGTGTGGGAACAGGTGGGAGTGCCCCGGTTGCTGGGCAACGGAGTAACCTCCGGAAGCTGCCTCCAATTAGAGGCCCAGCCATCCGCGAGGAGGGAGAAGGTTGCCGTGTGACGGACAGAGAGGGAGGACGCTGTGACAGTTTGGAGCTGGCGCCCGGGCAGGTGTGACCCAGGAAGGCTGTCGGGTATGGCGAAGGTCTGCCCGGCACCACACCTGGCACCACTGCGATGATGAACGGCTGTTATTTTATAAAAACGTGTCCGAAGTGATGGCTGCCACTGAAATTCCTAAAACCAACTGGTTATCGTCCCCACTGTGAGATGGAGAAAAAGGATTTCGACACCGAAACCCCGTGATAAAAGAAAAACAACGATATCGTTTTGTCATTGGTAATTTAGGAGCTGCTATTGTGGATGAGAAGCACTAGATGCGCGCACGCACACACACACACACACACACACACACACACACACACACACAGGGGCGTTAGATCACTCACCAAACATGTTTCCGGTATGTCCATTCCTGGTCAAAGGTCTCAGCTCATTCTTGCCCCAGGCGTAGCGCTTGTAGTTGTCCCAGGCGAACTTCATCATCTGCAAGGCAAACAGAGGGCAGAGACACCTAGGTCATCATAGCCACGGTAGACAAGCAGCCTCGGACACACAGACATAATTAGAGGCTGGAGGCAATCTGCCAATGACACACTATTGATTTTCGGTGGATTAAAGACACATAAAACCCCACAACTAAACAACAGGATTGACATTTCCCCTTAAGCTACTTCTTGGACAAATCAAAGTTTAACAACGTTAAAAGCCAGACAGCGTGATGGAAAAATGGAAGGACATGACAGAGGTGGAAAGACAAGGTCGCCCTCACAATTTGCAAACTGAGAGGAAAAAACGATTTGCCGCAATAACCAAGAGAGTGAGGGGAGTTCTGGGAGTAAAACAAGAAAATGTAATAACTTGTCTGGAAAAGTGCATGCTTGAGAGATTCGTTTCTGGCCATAGCGAAACACACATATAATAAGCTCAACTGAATTTGAGGGCAAGCTGGTTGACATTTATTAAATCAAATGCATAAATTCATTGCTGCGCAAAAATACCAACATAAATGAGTTTGCAGGCAATACTTTATCAACAAGCAGTGAATGGCCAATATGTGCTGTATTTGCTAAGACATATATCTTGTTGCCGTGACGATCAGTTGTGCTGTGCGTTTTGCTTCATTTTAATTTTCCTTAGATTGCAGTAAAAAAAAAAAACGGTACCAACGCTCTTCACAGGGCAGTTAGAAGAAAACACTGCACGTTTTGACAGCCTTACATGTAGAGGTATGGTCTATGTAAACAGGGGGCTCCAAGTCCACTATTAAAATATTTAAAACAAAAAGTTACTTTGCGGATGTAATTTACCACATTGACGGACAGGCCAAGAATGGAAAGGGTTTTAGCCTGTGACTGGGGAGTGATTTCATCATCAATACTGCATGAGCCTCTCCCTTGGCGGGCTCTGACAGAGAGCAGCATCCATCTAAGCTTGTGACACACACACACACAGGCAACATACATCCCATTACCTCTGACAAGAGCGCCAAGAGAAAATCCTCTCAACCAAAACCCCAATTATGGACACCTCAAACATCTGCAGGGTGGCACACTGCTCTCCTACACACTAAATAACAGCCCTGCTGTTACCTGAGGTAAAGTATTCTGTGCAGATTTAAACTGTGCTGTGGAAAAGGTGTCAAGGTTCAAAGCGAGCCACCTACAGAAGCGTCTTCAGACAGAGAATTTGGCCAGAATCAAGCAGTCACTGATGTCTGCTATTTGGAATTAGTTACTGCTGTGCCTATGAACAGGAAATATTTTCATAATCTTTTTAAAAATCTGTTTGGATAACGAACTGTAATACGCAGAAGATAAACAAAAGGAATACTCAGAATCGGTTTGTGTAATGCAGTTTCATACGGATATTCTGATGATTTGCCTTTACATATTTGCAGTGACACAAGATTTGGCAGCATTTTAATGGATGCCTTCTCACCTAAAAATTAAGACCGATAATTTATGCAGGAGCACTTCCAGAAAAAGTGACAAACAAGCCCATGACAAGGTTTGGGGATTAGCATCAAGGATATTGATGGTGCAGATTTATTTGGAAGGCAATAATTCATCAAGAAGGGCAAAGGACCAAACAGTGGAATGGAATTAGGCTAGGACTAGCGGCTGAGAGGCTCACAACAGACAAATATAATTAAATACACGTTTTAAACATAATAGGTTTAGGGTTTCATATACAACGCTTATAATGCCTAGGGTCAACAAAGCTGTACTGGGGGACTTTCAAAGACACAGTCTAAACAGTCTTTCACCATTACCTTTTGGAATTGTTTAAACTCTGCACTAAATGACTTATTGTGGGTGGGGGGGCATACCAAGAGGAAGCCAAGATTAACCCCAGAGACACGTAAACGGAGACAAACTGCCAACAAAGGCAGGGGGTGCTACAAAACTGGGCAAGTATCGTAGGTGTTACAGAATGAAAATTATGTAAATAATATGAATGACCACTGCATTTAAGTTCTCAGTTGCAGTCCTGTCTGCTTCTCAAAAAAGCGAAGCTAGCCCAATATTGTAGCAGTTCTGAAAGCCCTCAGCTTTTTTAACAGACTCAAACAACACATTCATAAATAATAGCTATTAGCCTCTCACCGCACGGGTTCCCATTTTTGTCATTCACAACAAACAACGGTAGAGCCAGCGGGGAGGGAACGGACGCCGTTGTGCCTTCCCTTCTCTGCTAGTGATCGACAAGGGGGTCAAGGCCAGGGTCGCACTCTACACGCATCACAGACAGAACCACATTCCGTCATCCCAGGGTACACACAGAACACGCAGAGCGTCGGCCCCTGCAAGTCCCTGTAACCCTGGCACACTCACCCTTAGGCAGCCTCCCTTGGAGAACCAATGGAAATCGGTAGTTCATGTCTATGGGGCAACACGTCACAGTCCCACCCCAGCCGGCCATTGACCACTCTTTGGCACACTAATTGGCTGGTCATGGGGCCAGACGGGTCGATATCACGACGCAGATTCAAACGGACCTGTGACTAATGAGGGTGGTGTTTGACCATTACAACAACAACAACATCACAAGGTTCGGGGGGTATCAACTCTGCGGGACTGAATATGAGTGTTCCTGATCCTCATCAGGCACCTCAAAATGAGAAGCAATCCTCACACAGATTTGCTTTCTCACTGCTCGATTGGAATGCTTCCAGTCTTTCTATGTTTTGAGGAAAATGGCACTTGCTCTCCGATATCCCAACACCATCTAAAGAACTTGCCCTGAGCTACAAATGAAACTACTGAAACGCAGGCTATCTGTCCTTTTTAAAGGGGTTGAGAGGAGCGGAATACTGACCAGCAGCAAAGTGAGTGCCCAGTGTGTGACCTAATAGCCCACTGAAAGAGGAGGCCAGCATAGGGGACCATTAGCCGGATCTTGCTCGACCGAATGCCAGATCCCCGTGTGAGATCAGCTAATAAGCCTATTTACGATTGTTTTGGCTGCAGGAGGGTGTTAAACTGGGCGCTTTATCTGACTGACGGGTGTTCTCAACAGACCACGTTTGTGTTTTCAAACACGTCACCTTCAGGAGAGCTCCGACCAAAACCTCTGCACACAGTGCCATGTTCACGGTTAGTCATTTCTACTGGCACAAACTCTCAAGGTGCAAGCCCGCACGTTCGGCTGTTCGCACGAAACCGGGCATAATTAAACTTGTGTGCTTTCTTGTGTACTATTAATCATGTCAGCAAACGAGAAAACAGAGCCGTTGTTTGGGGATAAGGGATTTAAAAGGCTCAACCTGCTGTTATAATGAAGAGGTAAGTGGAATGCAGGTATGGGCACCGATGGCTTCCATTTAAGCCGTCTTATAAAAGTGTTCTCATATAGTGTAACCGTATATCATAATCCGAACATGATCCGATTTGAAGTTCCAAGCCTGACATATTCACTCTGGAGGATTTACTCAAAATATCCCCAAATAGCCCTTCGTCTAAAAAGATTACGATGACGAGTAGGAAAGCAATTGATGACGAGCGCCGCCCTGGAGAGCTTGGAATCGCACCAGGCGCAATGAAGGTCATCTTCTGAGTCCACGGCCGGTGTCCTTGGTGAAGCTTACGGAGCTGTCGACTGGTAAACATGCTATCACCAGCTGGGCCAGGACCAACAAGTGTGGAGCCGGCCAACCAGCGGCGGGAGGGGGGGTGGAATGATGAGCGGGGACGTTTTGTAGTCTTTTGCCCACGTCTGATCACAACTGAGCTGCCCACGCGCCTCCCGGCGAGGCTCCTCGTCTCACTGACGTTCCATCAATAATCTCACGGCCCAACCCAGGCCCTTCAAAGGGGCCTCGTCTTTAAACCTGTCTTGGCTGAGGGGTATTTGAAGCCCAAACAGACCTCAGACAGGCCTTCAGAAACCTAAAAGCGGAGCATTTTCACAAATGACGGAGAGGGAAATAACACCGTAAACAGCTTTTTTATTTCGTTGGGTTGAGGAGTAATCTTACGGTGAAGGAACGGAACTTGACGATATATCTATCAGCATTAAACGTGACAGTTGTTCTCCGGAAACCAGAGAGGGTGAGGGATGAAAAAGGACGGACACCCCGACAGCACCGCGACGGAGAGAGATGAAAGCTCAGCCCATCAGCAGTACGCACAGAATCCCTTCTCAAGAGTTTCCACTGACATAATTATGCTTTCTTTGTCACATTCTCCCCCCGGATGACAAGCCCCGTGGTCAGGAACATTGGGTAACAAAGACGCTGGGTTCGAGGGCCCACACACGTTACAGCAGGAGATACTTTGGCGTGTTGAGCTTGGTAGCGTTTGTTTCTGTATATTGGGACGTCGCATGAGCACACCATGGGGGCATCGATACTGATTAGTGGATAAGCAATTTTCCACTCATTTTCAAGCTCATTTTTTACTTCGTTTCTACGAGGGTTGAAGAAAACGTATTCATTTCCGTCATAGGATCGGTGGGAAAAGAACAAGACATGGACGCTGAAAAGCGTGACGGATTAAACGCGAGCGAGGCGAGTGGTTGGACCACTCCCACCCTCCACGTACAAAAAGCACCCGGCTCAAGCTGTTCAACGTGCTGGTCGCTTGCCAACGGCTGTGGGTTTAAACTCCCTGGCTCGGGGGACATTGGAACATCCTCGGCCAGCCTTTCCCGCCCACTCTTTTCCTATGTGTCTTCTTTTAAGCCATCCGATCTACAACTGACGGCGGGAAGGACTGTGTCAGGCAAAAGAACAAAATGAGGCTGATCATCAAGAGGAAAAGGTCAGAAGACATCAGTTTGTTTTCTCTCCGGTCTGTGTATGTGCGAGAGAGAGAGAGAGAGAGAGAGAGAGAGAGAGAGAGAGAGAGAGAGAGAGAGAGAGAGAGAGAGAGAGAGAGAGAGAGAGAGAGAGAGAGAGAGAGAGAGAGAGAGAGAGAGAGAGAGAGAGAGAGAGAGAGAGAGAGAGAGAGAGAGAGAGAGAGAGAGAGAGAGAGAGAGAGAGAGAGAGAGAGAGAGAGAGAGAGAGAGAGAGAGAGAGAGAGAGAGAGAGAGAGAGAGAGAGAGAGAGAGAGAGAGAGAGAGAGAGAGAGAGAGAGAGAGACCCTTTCCGACATGGTTGCCTTTTTCTCCTTAACACATTTAAATGAAAGGCAAACTTTCAAACGGTCAACTGTTCTTAAAAGGAACTCCGCTATTCTAGCGGCTCAATCAATGTATCACCAGGACACGGGATACGGCCGTGCCTTCCTCTTGGTCAGTCACAGTGATAAGCGATCCTTCGCTCAGCATCGAATCTTCCAGCTCCCACCACGCCATTATCTTTCCCTCACCACGGGGAGAGCTATAGGATTCCCATCGCCTCCAGGACCCCCCCACTGCTTCCCAGCGTGAGTGCTGCTTCCTTTGACAAGAGACGAGATGAGGAAAACGCAAATGTATCCCTCTCGCCTTTGACAGACGTGCCTTATTTTCCATGCCATCAACTAGTCGCAATCCGTCCTCATTTAGATGGAAGATGTGCGCACGGAAAAACAGCTCCTGTCCAACTGGGAGTGTCGAAACGTTGTGGAACGGAGATGAAAGATGTGTGGCCTTCTTTCTGTACGATAATACAAATATATGCTGTACGTAAAATCTGTGAATGTTCCTGTGCGAGAGGGATTAGACCTGTGAAGCTGTCCTTTACAACAATGGCTTCTGGCCATATTCGCCCACTTGCTTGGAATAATGTATTATTGAGCATTGAGCTGCCATCTCCCACTGCATGCGATTTTTTGTTGGACATTCTGGATCCCATCCACCCTTAATGTGGGTTTCAAGGTATGTGGGGCCTCTATTCTTACATGGTACGACTCAGCCATTTCTCCTGTTGTTCCCTATGCGAAACGAATTCCACGACATGCCCCATGCTGACCACAGCACCCCTCTTCCTACCAGAACAATTAAGATAGTTTCACACCACGTAAAGCCAGAGCACCATAAATATTCATCAGCCAATGAGCTGTTACCTGCCTTTCCTTTGGGACATTGTTATAATTCAATTGTGTGTTTGTGGCTTAGGCCAGGCGCTGCTTTAATCGGAGCAGAATGGGGTGGATCATGGGTAATAAATCACCCCGGCACCCCGAACGTGGCAACCCGAGACACCGCAGCACTAACGAGCTGCTGTGTCATCACCGGTAGCCGAGGGAACCTTTGGCAGTGAAGGCCGAGTATCATTTCCACCCCCTTCCTCAACCTACCCCTTTTACCTCCCCATCATTCCCCACTCATGGCCGTGTGGGAGCGCGGCCATTTTCAGGCTGTAATAAAGCACATTTGAAAAGAAACAGCCCCAGCCTTGAGGGACCTCCGATATTGCCAGAGTCCACTTCTGACTCAGCACAGCCTAGCAGTCGATTGCTAGCCGGTGCCGGAAACAAAGCGCCACCACGACAGGACTGAGAATAAAGAGTAACAAAGCCCTGCAGGAGATCAATCACGCATACAATTAAGGGCTGTCTGGCATCTAAGTCTCTTGTCCACTGAACACAGCCTTAATGGCTATTAGAGAGGCGGATATGTCTGAATCATTGGAGCTGTCATTGGAGTGGAACAAAAAAAAATCTAAATCAGGACGTCGCGAAAAGTTTTTTGTACGGGTAAATTAATTGGATTCCTAATGGTTTCAAAGTCACACATTTAGAAATCCGGACCCAGGCAAATACACGTTGTTGTCAATTGTAACACTGTTTTCCTTTCCCAATGCAAACACCCTCTGCCATTTGGATAAAATGCAATACAAATATGCAAAGTAATTGTACACTAGGAACATTATTGAGTTTGTGTCCTTTTTCCTGGTGGAAAATGTTTCGCCCATATGGTGAGTAAAACTAATTACTGTGCCAGACAGCAAACCTTCATTTCATAAACATCGATCTGTCTTTTAAATGGCAACAAAAACGTATTGGGAGTAGGGGACAAGTTAGTGTCACGGTAGGTTTTGTTTTTAAATGTTCTTTTCTGATTCTTTACAGAACTTCAGAGAATTATCGTCATTCAGTTGTTTAACCCAAAAGTGCAGAGCAACCCTAATATAAGAACCGGCAGCCTACCAGCCTAGTCTTCACTGTGACAGTGTGTGTGTGTGTGTGTGTGTGTGTGTGTGTGTGTGTGTGTGTGTGCTGTATCTATCTCTCTCCAGCAGACCGCCACCTCCCTCTTCCAGCTGGATCATTAAGAGCAGTACATGGCCTGTGCAAAGCTCTCTCCCGAGTCTCCTCCACAATCAGCCGAGAGTCGTCCGACACCCCATGAAACATTCATGCAGTAGAGGGAGGAAAGGCCCCGGCGAGCCTATTACAAGTCAGCTCCCCAATTGTTCTGGAGCCGGACCCGGAAAATACTGAGGCGCCTAAGCGCTCCCTGTAGAGGCCATTGCCGCGCTATGAGCAGGCTGAGACGAGCCGAGAGGCCCCCGAGACAGCGCAACTTCAAAAACAGAATTAAAAGCAGCCAGGCGGCATGAGGCCGTGCGATCAGACTCGCCTCTTTGATGTGGCTCCCATGCATTTGCCCACTGGCAACGTTTAATGGACGCGCGGGACGGCCGTGCGAGCCGTGAGCCTCCCCGCTTTTCCGCCCGTTTCCGCCTCCAGGCACCCCAGGCGGCCTCCTGGTGCCGGCCAGGCCCTGTCAGAGTCGGGGCGGGCAGCCCCGGTGGCAGCGTGGGGGGGGGGGGCAACGGGACACACAGGTTGGAGGACCTGATTTGTTCTTCAGCACCCTTGATGCGGCCAGCTGGCCTGTCGGGGACAGGCAGGTGGGCAGACCACCAAGAGCTAATGGGCTTAGGGAAGGAGAGGGAGGTGTCAAGCTAAGGGAGACCCAAAGAGCTGAGGCAGTGGCAGGAATATCATTGGGCTGGGTTGGGCTGGGCTGGACTGGACTGGGCTGGGCTGGACTGGGCTATGCTGGGCCGGCTAGGCTAGATACAGCCAGAAAGCCAAACAGAGGGATTTTGTTGCACATTGTCTAGAGGCTGGACTGTGTACGGACGGGTAACAGACGAGGTGAGACGGCAACAACATGACTTTTACTGTCTCCTTTCATTTCAGCCAATGGACACCCAATGGTTGACGGGAAAGTTGATGAAAGGCGAGAGGTGAGTGCTCTCTTAAGATGGCAGTACACAAGCAACCGCAAGGCCTCCAAAGGCGTATGCGTCATGGCCCCCATTCTATGTTCCCCTCCTCCTCTCCTGCCACCTAATCATCTGGCCTTCTCCTCAAATGAGAGCGGCTAATAAAACAGGGAAATGGCACCTGAAAATGGGCTGCTTGTGAAAATAAAGACTAACCATTACAGGACTTTTATTATTGGAGGAAAGGAGGTTAGGGGAGGTGTGTGTTTGTGTCTGTGTGTGTGCGGGGGGGGGGGCGGGGGTTACAAAAAAAGGCACTGAAAGAAGGACATGCAGCGCGGCGTGGGAAGTAATTTGTGAGCAAGAAATTGCCAATTTGAGCGCGCTGCCTGGGGAGAGAGCCCCCCCCCTATCCCCACGTGTCCTGGTCGTTCTGGGGACAACGGTGGCGAGGGGCCCTGCGTATTACACCTGAATCTAGAATGACCAACTCCACTCCGTCCACCCCCGAAGGAGACTTTGAACAAAACCGGTTCCATTAGGGGGGTGGGTGGCTTAGAGGACGGTTTGTTTAAAGAGGAAGAACGTTAGACAGGTTACTGTCACTTTTATTTGGACACATCAACACGCCACTTGTTCCCCCCCCCAAATCAATGGGGAATAACATGAGAATTGCTCTCAAACAAACAAGTAAATGACTTTGAAGGAAATGGCGAGTGATGCGTTTCCCCGTCCCTCACCTGTCTCTATCAGATCCTTTTACACACCGGCTGCCTTTTCCGTATTTTGCCCACCAGTGGAACCCGCATTCATTTCATTCTCGGGATGACACAATGGATTGTTTCGTCATATTGATCGACTTTCACAGTCAGGCAGGCAGGCAGGCGCCAGTCGCACAGATCTAAAAATGCTCACAAATTGCACCAGCAATTTTACTTCACAACAGACTATAGCAGAATGCCTCTTCTCAGTTGGAACTTTTGGGGCAGATCTGAGCCTTGCAATTTCTCTAGCTGCCAATCATCATCTGTCCCCACGAGGAGGTGCTGGGATCCATATGCCGTGTGCCTGTCACATGGTCAGCCTTCTCAGGTAATGGACCTATTACACTTTTTTTTATTTTTCTTGCCAACGCGGAAAATAACCAACGTAGCGCAGTAGGGTACACAGCATGTGGTTTTCTCTGTATAAAGTAAATCCAGAGAGATTCATAGTATGACAACTGCGCACCTGTCTGATATTCATGAATCAGACAGTTAATGTTACACAATGATAGAAAACAGCTCATATGTTGGAAAATGGTTTTCCTTTACTCAAAGAAACCTGGCTGCCTTGTATGGGATTTCCGCAGGTGGCTTTGAAACCCTTTCCTCCGGCGTCTTTTACTTCAAATGGCGAGAGGAGCCTTTGAACTCGGATGTGTCACAGACACGTCGGCACAGTTACTGCTTTTATCCCCGCGATGTGACTTTTCCGCTGGCGAGAGGAAGGAAGTATCTTGAGCGCTGTCAGTTTTTTGCATTACGACTGACATTTCGTCAAGGTGGCATTTCCGACAGGAATCTTCTCCCAACTCAACGTAGGCGTCACATTTCTTTAGATAACGTTCAATTTGCATGTAAAAAAACAAAAAACACATTCATTTTTATCTGCTTTAACCTGGTCAATGTGTTACGAGCCATTGAGCTCAAACTAATGGGATGGGATGCACTTTCTCCTTTCCATATAAAACAAAATGGTGAGTTTTCTTCAACTCTTATGTTTAACCAGAGTCGTGGGGACCACCAGTCTCCATGGTGATCCCAAAAGCTGCACTATATTAATATGACGGCGATTCGGAGCAAAGGCCTCGGTTAGCCCACTTGAATAACGGCAGCTCTCGTATTTTACTACTCCACAACACGGCCTGCAGAAGACACGTAGAAAGATAAGGGGAATAACCTTGCGGGAAGAACGCTTTAATTTATGAACAGCGTCAGACACCGATCATTTAAAAGGAACGCCGCCCGCGCCGCGTTGCCATTGACTTATGAACACAAGCCATGAGGAAAAGTTATGAAATCCTTCCCCCTTCCCCTATAAGGCGGCGGCGCCTTCATCCGTCATCTTGCCGGAGCAGCGTGACATGCCTGTACTCTCACCCTGGTGAAATCCCAGTCCGAAATATTCAACTAGGTTGCACAGACAATAAGCCTCCCATTCCCGGTGCTCTCTCGGATACATAAATCCTATTTTCTGTCGCCCACTCATACCCCAAATATATCATCCACGCCGCGGAACAATTGAAACGTAAGCTTCTGAGAGGATCACAGCTCTATGTAAATACGTCAACCCTTCTCCATAGAATTCTCACAACCAGGCAGTGATTGCTGCCCTGTATTTGCCCCCCAATGTTCATGCCAAGATCCCCCAAGCAGACGTCAACAGGCTAGTGATAGCTCATCAGCACGGGCATTGTTCACATAATAGCTATTATACTGCAGCTACAGCTCGGCCCCAGAAAGAGCTCTGGCAACCTACTTTGCTAATCTGGGTCTTAACCCCACAGGGTCCTTCACAATGGGCTGTGACAATGCCATGCCAAGGTCTGTTGAAAGAATGTCTCGAAAACCTTAGTATGTACTCTAAAAACCCCAGACAGACGCCTCAAAGCTAAAAGAAAATAAGAACATATACATTTTGTACAGCAAATCTACAAACACTATTACATTTCAGAGAGAAGCTCAAGTAGCCAATAACCAAAGTCCCATATTATTGAAAACTAAATAAATAACATACACAAAAAAAGTAATAAGGTCACCCCAATTCAAATGTCAACTGACATTGGACTCCCAGATCTCTGATTAGGGGTGAAGGGACTGCAGTTTAACGCAAACAAAACAGAGTGGTTAGATTCTTTGAGAGAAATGGAATGGAACATTCCATTCCATATCCATAACACTCTATATATAACCCTTACAGATATTATGATTTCAAAACAGTTGTATGAGAATTACCTCTTTTTTTTATAAAAGCATAAAAGGCTTAGAAAGAATCAATCTAAAAAGTATGCATGGTCCACTCAATAAATAAACTACTGCTAACTATACCAAACAATACCAATAGATATTTAAAACAAATATATCTGTTACAGAAGAGGCAATACATTGATCTGTGCCTTAGGATTTACAAATGAACATAAGCCACTTACGCTCTATCTATAACCACTTAGACCCCACTTCAAACATTCAGGTTCACTATTAATGGCTTAGCTGGGGGGCTGAGGCTAAGGCATCAGCCAGGTCAACTTCGGAGGGCACTTTAACTCTTTAAAAGATGAGAGCGGCCACAACAACAGGCTACGGTGACCTTAGGTTCATGGTAAACACAGCTTTTGATCTGTAGGCGTTACATATCGCTCGGTATTTAACTCCCCCTCACATGCACCCACCATCCCACCTCTTGCCCTGTCAGTTCACAGCTAATAGGCCAGCCATTCCGAAAAGAAAAAAGGAAAGTGAGAAGAAGAGGGTAAAAAAAACTCCTCCTCGTCGTCATCGATCGATCTCTCAAGGGCACAAGGACGGGTTTTTGAAGCACATCTGGATGAAGAATGGCTTTACACTGTCTGACATCAGAGGTTATGTCACCTGAATGGATCCCTAATGGAGATTAGGGTGACACTTACAAATTGTCCTATGGACTTCTCTGCTATTAAACAGAATGAATGTCCGCTTAAATGTCAGAGGGTGTCCCAGGTAGAAGTACAGGATAGTAACTCAATACCATGACACGATTTCAATCAAATATGATAGCAATACAAATACAAACGTCGATGGGATACCCCATCCTTAAATGGTGGCATGGGAGGGATTAGCACCATCAGTTCAAGTTATGTTTTGGTAAACAATAAGGCAAAGTATATTACAACTTAACAATTAAATCGAAGCATTGTGTTGGTTGCAAACTCAAGAGTACCTTTCAGTTCAAAATAGTTGTGGTTGAAGGACTGTTTACTAAACGTCTCCAATCGGCAACACACACAAGAAAAAATACACCATAAGTCAACCTTTTCATAATGTATAAGTGTGGCGATTAACATGCGTTTAGTCTGACTCGTCATTGGATCCCGCGCTACACAAGGAAGTAACGGGTAATGCCGTTAGCGAAGTTATCTTTGAATACAGCTGCTCAGTTGCCTTGGGAACGCAACATCCTCCTCGTTATCTTATCATTAGTAGTAGAATAGTTACCAGGAGTAAGTCAGCTTATTGTGACAGTCCACTAAAGCACTACCTCTAAAGCCATTCATTCCTACCAGAATTCTACAGAGCAAAAAAAATATATATATTGAAAACAGAGACACTGCAAACACAGGAAGTGGGTTTTATTTCCATTTGGAACTCCATTCCACTCAGCTGATAAAACCAGGAAGCTTGTGCCTCCAAGGCACTAAGACTGACAGCCTACAATTGTCAGAGCCCCCTCAGAGCCCCAAACATGACGATAAAGTAGTTCCCCCGTCCCTGAAAGCTATCTGCTCTGGGTCGGGGACCGTCCACAGGAGAGAGAGAGTCACTGGTTTGTGGCCTGCTCTCCGAGCGTAGCCATTAAGGGATACCACAGAGACACAGGAAAGAACTCTGACCACACAAGGAAAGGTCCATTGGAGCACTTTGGGAAAAGGCACAAAATGTGCCAACCTCTCTGCTCTCACAAAAAGAACCTGCCCTTTTCTTTTTCTAACCATCATCTCCCTTCTCCCTCCTTCGTTTCCCCCTCTGTTCGGGTCCTTTGTTCAGCCTGCACTGTGAAGGCCTGCAGAGGTTTCTCTGGGCCCTTTCTGTCTGTGGGTGGCATTGTGAAGACAGCAAGTGGCCACTCCATCTGCCGTCTGTATAGACGGCCATCCACAGATGGCGAGCGGTTCTGGTCTCCATACTGAAGCGCGGCAAAACCTGGAATGTTTCGCAATGCATCCGTTGGGTGATACCCATGGAGATTGTTGTCCTGTTTCTCAGTAGATATTGGAGAGGCAGATAATTGCCACAGTTTTTCCCCCCAGTCTGTCTCTGCGAAACACTGATAAGTCCTGGAAGGCTTGTATCGCACCTCTCATGATCGTAGCCCCAGGCCCTTTCTTATTGTCAGAGTGTGTGTGTGTGTGTGTGTGTGTGTGTCTGTGTGTGTGTGTGTGTGTGTGTGTGTGTCTCTTCGTTTACCGTGCATGCGTGGACGTGCGTCCTTAAGCAGGCGTGAGCTCCCATCTTGGCCGTGCGTCCAAGCAAGCGAGAGGGGGGACGGAGAGAGCCAGGGAGCGAGGCACGGGAGGGGGGGGTGCGAGGAGTGATGTCATTAATCTCCTGCTCGGCTGCGTCGGGGTGCCGAGGCTTCGCCCGCGTTGTTTATTCGTTCTGCCGACGACCCAGCGCTGGGGAAGCCGGCAGGTATTCCCGTGCAGCGTAATTCATCACAGATGGAAAACGGAGAGCGGCTCGCCGTGTTAAATAGCTGCCCCGTCTACCCGTCCTACACCGGGACCGACTAGGAGGGGGGGGGGGGGGGGCAAAC
The DNA here is from genome assembly GCA_017639675.1 of Aplochiton taeniatus. Lineage (NCBI taxonomy): Eukaryota > Metazoa > Chordata > Actinopteri > Galaxiiformes > Galaxiidae > Aplochiton > Aplochiton taeniatus. The sequence goes on along the minus strand of CM030178.1, from coordinate 14,533,065 downwards.
AGGGATCTGCATTAGCTGTGTTTGGGGCCAACTCGGGGCCAGATACAGCCGGGGTGGGGGCAGCCATCTGTGAGCAGACGACGTCCAGAGAGCCCGGCCGTCCCCTCGCACCGCACGCGTTCGCACGGACGCGAGGCGTGCAAACACGCGCGCTCACGCACAAGCATAGAGTGTTTCGTTTTTGGGGGGTGTTTTTTTTAGGCCAGGCTAAATCCCCAGACTTCCTCCATCAATCCTAGATTCTAAAATACACTTGTCAGTGCAATTTCAAGCGCATCGATCCTGGGAGAAAGGGATTTTAACGTTGATTGGATGTGTAAATTCACGGAGATCGAGCAGTCTCTGAGTCTTGGTCCTGAGGGCCCCAGGCCCTCCCACACTACTCATATCTAATGTCTGACCTTCCATCCGTCTCAATCTCTTTCGCTCCCTCAGTCTCAACGTCGACGTCCGCCATCCAGAAGTGGCAGGCGACGCAACGGGATTCACATTAGGCCCTTATTGGTACAGAGAGCGGACGAAGTTAGCATCGATCGGCCTAAAGAGGAAAAAATGCATCGACCTGAGCTCTTCTGACTGACAGAGAGAGAGGGGGGGGGGGGGGGGGGGGGGGGGGTGTTGAGGGGACACCTAGGAGGAGAAGGGAAGAAAAGGAGAGTGAGAGTGAGGCAGGTCGGAGCGGTGATGGAGCGCAGGAGAGAGTCTCAGCGGGGTGTCCTTCACTGGGAATGGGAGGTGACCTGAGGCTGCAGGCTGTTAATCACGGTTCACACACAGCCACGCGTTGTCCTTCGGTCTGACATCACAAGACCTGCCGGCTGTCTGGCTAAGAAAGGGCTCTAGGTAGGGAGCTGTAGAGAGAGGAGGCATGTTTGGTCGCTTTTGTGTGTGTGTGTGTGTGTGTGTGTGTGTGTGTGTGTGTGTGTTTTGTCTGAGACTCGCAGAGAGAATGAAAAAGAGAGATATGGTAAAAACGGAGACAACCGAAGCAAACTAGGGGAAAGAAAGAGAGAAGGGAAGGCGGACAGAAAAGAGGAGGGCGACAATTGAAATGGCAACTGTGAAGGACAATGTCTGAGTGACCCACACAAATCATTTCTATCAGGCACAGCAAAGCACCAAGAGCCAGAGCCCTATTTTCAGATGGAGGATGAAGGGGGGGGGGGGGGGGGGGGGCTGAAGAGAAATAGCAGGCAGGGAGAAATCTGGCATCAACAGCTTTCTCATTTCACTCGAGGGAAAATGAGAACATTTAGGCAGGGGGAGAAAGAGAGAGGAGCAAAGACAGTGTGTGTTCCTCAGATAGAGAGGGAAGAAAGAGCGTGGAGGTGAGGATAGAGAGAAGAGAGGAGCGCCCCTGTAAACAGACGGCGAAAAGAGTTCGCTAAGGGAGAAAAGGGAGACGACCGAACCCAAAAGAGTGAGAGGGCAAGGGAACAGGCTGTTGGACAACGCCGGCTTTCTTTAAATCTCTGCTCACCACGATTAGCGGATGCGTCAGAACGGCTTCGACAACATCGGCTCTGAGTGTCAACTGTTTCCGAGCAATGTGCACGCCCAAGGACCCCTTAAATCGCACTGTCCTGCATGACCACATCTGACGACTACAGCGCTAATTTCCCTAGCGTGTGAACACAGCACCGCACTCGACTAACACTAGGGACACACCGCCTGCATGGTTGCGTTGAGTTGCATAACATTTCATGCACCCTTCATCTCTAATTTAACGCAGGCATTATTGGCAGCCAAGCTACAGAGTCCAGGCTAATGCTATGGCAGCTTCTTACTGGCTAGCTAGCTAGCTACACGTCAACAGCGACAGTAGTTTATATAAAAATCCTATAGAGTCCTTGTCTTCAGATGAAGAGTTAATTATGTTGGGTATTATGCTAGGAGAATTAAGTCCAACAAGAGAGGACAAACATGCCACCTTCTCTTTGTAGAATTTTTTCTTAATAAAAAGGCCAACAAAGAGTGGGGTTGCGGTTATAGCAAATACATGAAATCCTAAACAATGGCAATGTTCTAAAATAAAATAAAAACTTTTTACAGTTTCAATCAAATCACAGTACAAACCAAACAATTAAATCAGTTTCATAAAGCCCAATTCAGGAGGTTATATTGTTGTCCTAAAACAGGTAGCTACTGTATTAACTCCCCTACAACCCAGACAGAATGGGCACTCATAGTTGCCAATACAAATCACAGTAAATGCAACCATATATTGTTTGCTCTTTAGCTGCACGGCCAAGTATCGATGTACCGAAAAAAACGCCACATGCTGTATGTCTGCGTTTGCGTACCTTGCGTCTGCATAGGGTATGTATCGGCCTTAAGCACCAGTTGGAATCAAATCCAATTGAACTACAGCCAAGGAGCCAGATCGGAATTGGCGGGATGGGAGAGGGGAAAGGAGAGGCGAGAAATAACTACTTTTCCAAGTAGCTTCCCTGGTGAAGTTGTCGGGTAAACACTGTCAGATGAGAAATCGATAAACACCAAAGTAAAAAATGACCTGCCTGAACAGATGGGTAACGCGGGAGCCATTGACTGGGGCGACTTGAAAAAAGATGGCCCCCTAAGATGGCTGCGTCTGATTTAGCTGGGCTTTAATGGGCCGGCGATAAAGATGTCGCTGTGGAGTTATGCAGCGAGAGGCTTTTTTTTCTGGGCAACTGGGTGGTGGAGGCTGAGCTCTCAACAGCTCTGGCACTCTAGGTAATTTAGGGGCCTCGCATTTCGGGATGGATGGCTGTCGGCGGGTAAGGGGAGGAGGGTGCAAATGGGTCTAACTTTGCCTTTGGGAGCCTGGGAACACGTACGCCAGAGCAAAGGTCAATGGAAGCAGTGTTGGTCCAGCTCGAAAGCTGCTAGGCTGGGGGCGGCACTCATAAGAGCCGTACCAGCCCCGTGTACAAACACCGGAGGGCCTGGTCCCTGTGGCCCCGTAAAAGAGGGGACGGAAACGCCGAGACCACAACTCACCCTCCCTCGCATTCACCCTGGCCTCTCCAAAATGACTAACAGCCTTGTGTCTACCTTGTGTGGGCGGGTGTGTGAGTGTGTGTGTGTGTGTGTGCGTGCGCATGTTTGTTTGTGTCTGTAACTGAGTGTTTGTTTTGACCGAGTATGTGTGTGTGTGTGTGTGTGTGTGTGTGTGTGTGTGTGTGTGTGTGTGTGTGTGTGTGTGTGTGTGCGCGCGCACGTGCGCGGCTGCCTTGTACGTGTGATAAACAAGAGGCCGGGAGCGAGCTTCATACGTCATTAAGCAGGGCTCCAGCTCGGCAGGGTCAGCTAAGCCACTTCACACTCCGCCGGGAGGAGGAACATAAAGGGACACGCAGGGGGAGAGGCCGGAGCGCTGGAGCCCTCGTAAAACAGGAGGACAACCCATCGAGGACCAAGGGGCGGGAGAGAAAATGAACGAGGGAAGGGTGGGGGACGACAGGAGAGCATGAGTATTCTGTGTGTGAGGGAGGGAGTGTGTGTGTGTGTGTGTGTGTGCGGGGGGGCATGTTGTCACACTTGTAAATCACTTCCTACAGTATCGGTAAAAATGTCTTGTTACTGACCTCTGGCCTAGGACAAACTCTCTCTCTCTCTCTCTCTCTCTCTCTCTCTCTCTCTCTCTCTCTCTCTCTCTCTCTCTCTCTCTCTCTCTCTCTCTCTCTCTCTCTCTCTCTCTCTCTCTCTCTCTCTCTCTCTCTCTCTCTCTCTCTCTCTCTCTCTCTCTCTCTCTCTCTCTCTCTCTCTCTCTCTCTCTCTCTCTCTCTCTCTCTCTCTCTCTCTCTCTCTCTCTCTCTCTCTCTCTCTCTCTCTCTCTCTCTCTCTCTCTCTCTCTCTCTCTCTCTCTCTCTCTCTCTCGGGCCTTTCTCAATATGCGTTCTTGTCTGTGCTTGTGTTCTTGTAAAATGTCATGGTTTGCTGCCCAGTTACTGTCCCAATACAAAAGCTTGCATTGGACAAGAACGGTTAAAATTCCCAGAAGTGTTCTTGTGCGCCAATGTTACAGAGGATGCATCGGTTGTGTGACTGTAACTTGTGTGAACTTGATAGCACAAACATCCCAGCATTCATTTTGGCATTCAAGCGAGGAGCGGAAAGCAGTAGAGAAAAAGGCCGACAACGGCACGTTTTTGTATGCTGTTTTTTCACTAAATTCACTTCGGAGACATTTTGAGGCGAGAAATCATTTGTCCAGATTTAGAATATTGGCAGTTTTTTTTTTTATTCATGGCGAATCGGAAATGTGTTCCAACGTTATTGGAATTGAGAAGCTCCACAAGCGCTTGCAGGGGTAGCTAGCTAGCTAGCCGGCCTGTCACGCTCACAGACCCCTCATGCTCCACAGTCACACAGACCACTGCACTGAACACAACAGCAACAAAGGCAGAAGAGAGCCGGGCCCACCACAGGAAGTTCTTTTGTTTTTTTTCATTGTTGGCTCGCGATATACAGAAAATGATTGGCTCGAAGAAGCAATTTTGGAAAAATAAACAGTAGCAGTATAAAATGGGACTGTTGTTGCTTTATTATTATAAATATACATTATATTGTTAGCTGCAGTTGTCGAGTTATCATCTGAGTTTAGGGTGGGCTATTGTGCAACATCAATTGTTTTGGGGGATAACGCCTGGCTGTCATTTTGGAGCACTGCAGGCGGACACTGTGCACTGGGTTAAGGTTATACCCAGAAAGCATCGCCTCAGACTGTCAGCAGCGTTCTCTGTGCTCGTGACCTTGCCAAGGTCATTCTTCCAAGAAGGGCTAGCAAGAACGCTCTCCCCGAGAACACAAGTTCGTCACAATTCCTGGGTTAGAGAAACACCCTTGATCTCGCCTCTCCTTCTCATCTTCATGGAGAGAGAGAGAGAGAGAGAGAGAGAGAGAGAGAGAGAGAGAGAGAGAGAGAGAGAGAGAGAGAGAGCGAGCGCGTGCAGGCTTCTCTGCTTCTCTAAAACCCCCTCATTCCCTTCGCCCCGGTTTAGCTCAGTACTGCCCGGCCCGGCATGGCTCTGTCCAGCCCAGTCAGGGCATGCCAAATCAATGTGCGCAACGCTCATCTGGGCAATAACCCCACGCCCATCAGAGCCTGACCTTTGCAAGCCTTGCAGCGCCTGCCTGCTATTCCCCTTCAGCTGTACACAAGCACGGAAACATGAGACATGTCAAATACACACATACACATTTAGAATAGCTATCCGCCTCCACAGTCACACACACACACACACACACACACACACACACACACACACACACACACACACGTGCCTTATCACGCTGGCACACACAGGGCGCACTTTCCCCCTTTACACCCAAGCACCTCCCCTTCGGCCTGGCTCTACAAATTCCTTCCTTTCCCTCCGTTTCCCTCTGGACCCTGACATTAGCTGTTCGTCACTGCGTAAAGGGCAGGCGGAGAGCGCCGTCTGTCCGGCTCTCTAATGTCTCGGCCTGAAACGCATTAGGTCCGTCTGTCATTGCAGTCCGTGGCTCCGGCGTGACAGCCCTCCATGAATAAATGGGCTGTAATGTAATGTAAATGTAAATGGGATCGCCACGTCTTTAGCGCTAGCCGCTAGCGACACAAACTGATCGCCCCGGGCAACGAGAGGCTCCGCCTGAAAGTCAAAGAAAGACGGTGCGGTACAGCACCTAAACAATCTTGACATTACAGCCTTACACGTTTAACCCTGACTATCATTTTCTGAGGGGGTACATTTTGAATTACATTTTTGAATTACTTCCATTTCGCAAAGCGAGCTCAGTCGACAATGTTTCACCGAGCCCCACATGAATTTAGATCACGTTTCTGCCCAAGGCGGGAACACATTACATTATGGACAGTCGTGCTGCCTGGCTTTGTGTGGCGCACTTGACGGGGGTAAAAAGGGATCAACGCCACAATGGCGGCTCATTGATCTCGCCTTGTGTCTTCTCTGGAGCTCCAGCAGAGACAGGGAGCATGGACCCGGCTAACAGAGGAGCGCGGGACGCCGAGCACAGGGTTGAAAACGCACACATATTCATACAAGCACATATGAAACCTCCTTTACAGACGCGCGCGCGAATACAAACCCAGACAGACCCACATGCACATATGCACACACACACATACACACACACACACACACACACACACACTGTGAAGGGAAATCACATTAGGTAAGAATTTTTCGACAACCATAATCTAGAGCCCCAAATACATTTGCTGTTGATGGAGGACGAGAGAGAGACACAGACAGAGAAACAGACAGACAGAGAGAAAGAGACAGAAAAAAAAGAGAGAGAGAAAACCTTCAGAAACTGGATCAGCCAGTCAGGAAGCAGCCACTCACTCCTACACATGCAGCCAGTCAAACCCACTCTCTGCCCGCACAAACGCGAGAACCAAAGGTTGGGCAGCATCACCATCCACTATCTCTACTCTTCCCCCCAACACTGGACGTCCTCTAAAGGCTAAAACTATTTACCCAGAGACCAAGACCCTCTAGCAAAAGAAGCTTCCACTGCCAGAGAAGTTCCCAGGGAGGGTGGCCGTTCCGCCTCCATAATTACGGGTCAGGAGGTCCAGGAGAGAGAAGGCCATCAGTCATTCAATCATGGCCATCGATTCCTCGCGCAGTTTACAACCCCCCCCCCCCCGCCCGCCCACGAGCATGTCACGGCCCGCTTTTCAATCATTGTCCTTGACACACACACAAACACACACACACACACACACGCTCGCACCATCCCGCACACCTGCTGGCATGTGCAACTCCCCTTTTTTTATCACAACAGCGTACACCTGCACACACTCCCCTCCCCTCGATTACTCCTTGGGACACATATTTGGACGCCCCCCCCCCCCCCCCCTCCTCCTCCCACCCCCACCCTCCAGCGGTTCCATTAAGCCCGTAGCTCAGCGGCGCCTAACCCCATAGCGACCCCTCCGCTCCTCTTCCCGCTCCAACATGGCCGCCCGCCCGCCAGTCAAGCGTGGACTGGCAAGCCGGAGGGGAGGAACCTGGTGGCGGCAACGCACGCCGCTCCCGATTCGAGCAACAGCCAGCTCCCCTCCCCATGGGAACACAGTGCCCCCCCCCCCGCCCCCCCTGCTCCGCCCAGCGTCCCGCTGTGGGGCGGCAGATAACCCGCCTTCGCCAGGGCGGCCTGGAGCGCGTCCTGTCAGTCAGTGGCCCTGTCTCCTCCCCAGGGGCAGAAAGATCCAGACCAGAGGAGACAACGATAAGGTCCCCCACACCGATCAGGTCTTATCAGCGTGAAGGGGGGGGGGGGGGGGGAGACAGTCCCACGACCCGCCATTGTTCCTTCGCGACGATCCCGCCGCTCGTGAAAGGAGACGGCTCCCGTGGACCACGGCTTTTCCTTTGAAAGTCACCGGAGAGATAACGAGAGCAATTAAAAATGGCAGCCAGAAGTGCGGGGAGATTGCCCGCGGGCGGAGAACTCGAGCGTAATCTCCCGAGTGCCGGGGCGGAGACGAGGGGGATGGCGGCGTTCTTTTTAATTCGAGGATAAGCGGCGTCGTTGAACGGGATCTCCTTGGCGGACCGTTGGATGAAATTGGGCTCCGTCTCCACGTCTCCCAGCGGAGTCTGTCGTGTGCGGTTTGCTCCCCCCCCCCCCCCGCGCTGTGGGAAGGAAACCTGGGGCTCCGTGAGGTAACGGCGAGGGAGCGGGGAAACACGGGTGTCGACCAGCTGTTATGCGAAACGACGAGCGCCG